>CM053594.1:84695683-84724395 GCA_028646575.1 Pseudocheirus occidentalis
AAGGGAAGGGAAGGGAAGGGAAGGGAAGGGAAGGGAAGGGAAGGGAAGGGAAGGGAAGGGAAGGGAAGGGAAGGGAAGGGAAGGGAAGGAAATCAGAAAGTAGATATAAAACAGAGAAGGAGTTATAGAGAGGTAGGTGGAGAACCAGGAAGGCATGGTATCCCTAAAAATTAGGAATGAGGGGGCAGCTAGGTGGAGTAGTGAATAGAGCTCTGGTCCTGGAGTCAGGAGGACCTGAGTTCAAATCTGACCTCAGACACTTGACACACTAGCCGTGTGACTTTGGGCAAGTCACTTAATCCCAACTGCCCTCCAAAAAGCAAAATAAAAAAATAAAAACAAAGAATGAAAGCTAATCCAATAGGTGATCAACAGAATGAAAAGCTGCAAAGAAAGTGAAAAGGACAAGGACCAAGAAAAATGCACTAGATTTGTTCACTGAGGTAATTGGTACTTTGAGGAAAACAGATTCCAGAGTGTGGTAAGTGCACATTGCAGGAAAATGTAGCTAGAAAGGAAGGTAAAGAATTGAGAGTATATATTTTATTAAAGAAACTTAATAGTGAAGGGGAGAGGGAAAACAGTGGGATAATAATAGGAAGTATCAGGGAAACCTATTTTAGGATCTGAAAACTACACATGTGACCTTAGTACCAAAACCCATTGATACAAGATTTTTTCCTCAAGGATGGAGATCAATATGAGTTTCTGTGAGTCTCTTCTTCACTTTTCTTCATGCTCTTCTTCGGCTATCAGAAAGTTACTGTGAACCTTAAAACCATATCCCAGAGAAGAGACAGATATAATTCTAGTCCAGTGCCCCTTCTCTCTGCATAGAGCAGAGTGGCCAAGTTTCTGGCTCCAACTCTTCCTTCCTCCTCCTGGCAGGGGTTAAAGTCTCCCTTGGAGAAAGGTGGAAGGAGGGGGAGAGAAGAGGCTAAGAGGCTAGAGAAATCTATTTTAACCTCCCTTTAAATCACATAATGCACCCCCATACTATAGGTGAGAGATAGACCTTGCTACATACATTTTCGTAGACAAATAAAAAGGAGCTATTTGTGAAACCAACATTAAAGATAAAAAAGAGGAAATCTCCTGAAGGAAGTAGAAAAAATTAGGATCAGAGGTACAAATAGACAGATAACCTTTAGCGAATAGTAGAAATAACTCAGCTTCTGTGCTGTGCTTGGGAGAAGAGAAGACAGATGATAAGAAAGAAAAGTTTTGCTGAATGGAGGAAGGATCGGAGCAAATTCATTTTGAATGCGTTCAGTCTCAGAGAAGAAACAAAATCAGAAACTCCAAGTATAGACCTGGTGTAGAGAGATAGGGGGTGTATGTGGGTGGGTGTGTATGGGTATGTGGGAGAGACAAACAGACAAGCTTCAATAGTCATTTCTCGAGATTCCATAGATTCTTACAGACTCCATAGCACTATCCATAGCCTTAATGGGAGAGGTTGTTGTACCCTGTTCCATGGAGTTAGTTAGCAAGAAGAGAAAAGGTTTAGAATAGTGGGGCATGAGATACGACAGAGCTAGAACAGTACCGTCAACCAATAGCAAGGGCTTGCTTGAAAGCATGTACCATGAATCTATGGTTGTGCAAAAAACCTTAGTGACTTCCTTTGAGGAGCAGAGAAACAAGCTGGTCGGAGTCACCCAGGGATGAGATGGGAACAGCTAAAGTTGGAAGGGAGGGGATATTCTAGAGTAGCAGCCTAGGGAAATAGGAAAGTAGTAGTCAACGCTCAAAACAGGGGAGATGATTTAGGACATGAGGCAAAAGTCAAGGTGCGATGGGTCATAGGAAAGCCAAAGATTCGTCTTAGTGTGAATGGATCAGAAATTGAATAAATGAGGGGAAGAAGTAGATGGCTAAAAGGACAGAAAGAAATTAGGGGGAAAAAAGGATAAAATGGGCAAAAAATTCTAGGTCTTTAAAATAGTGGAACTCCAAAAATGATTAGGCTCAGGGCATAACCACGTCAGTATATTGTTGAAACAGTTGGGGAAGAAGGCTATTGGACTTTAGGAGGCTGAAGATTTGGGAAGGCTTATTATTAGAAAGATTACCAGCATGAATAAAGCTGATATAAACTCAGGCCACTAGGTGGCACAGTGTACAGATTCTCCAGCCCTGGAGTCAAGAAGACCTGAGTTCAAATGTCACCTCAGACACTTACTAGCTGTGTGACCCTGGGCAAGTCACTTAACCCTGCTTGTCTCAGTTCCTCATCTGTAAAATGAGCTGAAGAAGTAAATGGCAAACCACTCCAGTATCTCTGCCAAGGAAACACCTAATGGGGTCACAGAGAGTCAGATGCTACTGAAATGATTTCATAACAAAACTGAGGCTACAATAAGAAAAAAATAGTTTCCAGAAGGAGGGAGGTGATCGTCCCTACTGCATTCTGCCCTCACCTGACCTCACCTAGAGTATTCTGTTCATTTCATCATCATCATCATCATAGCATTTATTTAGCCCTCTATTTACAAAGTTCATTAGATATGATTTATCATTTGATCTTCAGAAATAGGGGTGTTATTACCCCTATTTTAAAGAGTAGGAAACTGAGGCAAAGAAAAGCTATCTGGCACGTCCAAGGTGACGCAGCTCATAATTGTCTGAGGCAAGATCTGAGCTCAGGTATTCCTGACTCTGAGTCTATGACTCTGTACTGTTCCCCCTAGGTGCTTAAAAATATAAAATAGACTAGATTGTAATAGAATAGATTGAAGGAAACAAGCATTGTGGAAGTGCTTCATAAATATTATCTCATTTAATCCTCAAAACAATCCTGGGAGATAGGTCCTACTATTCACCCCATTTTGCAGATGAGGAAGCTGAGATGGACAGAGGGACTTAGCCAGGCTTACCAGATTAGAATAAAACAGAATAGAATTCCTCCTTCTCTTTTCTACCTTCTCAGAAGAGTTAGATTTAAAGAATCACTCCAGATAAATCATCAAGTTTAGTCCAATCTACATGTTAGCAAGAATCTCCTCTACCATATGTAGAAGACATTTATACCATTGACTTTTCTGGAGATGTATAGATACTAACAAGACCTTGGGTAATTTAGAGGCCCAGAGGCAGGGGGTGGGATTAGATGATCTCATTGAATCCAGGTTTTTTCTTGTTCCACGATTCTAGAGCTCAAATATTAGAAGCTCAGACATCTAGATTCCTTCTGCTATGTCATCAACTCCATAGAAATACACACATAGAAATACACACATATATGAATATATATTCATATACACAGACACATACATGTACATGCAAACACATTCCTATACCTGATGCAGAAGTTATCATTGGTGAATATATAAGCCCTTAAGTTCTAAGAAATCTAAGGACTTAAGAAATATGTGTGGCATGCCCCAATGGCCTAGCATGGCTCATTTAACTTGTGCACAAATCTTTGCTTTCTGTTCCCTCCTGCAAAGCTAATTGCCTTATGCCAACTCACCTGTCACAGATATGCTGTTATTGGGGGAAAAAAACATTTTTATTGTTGTTCAGTCATGTCTGATTCTTCATGACCCCATTTGGGATTTTCTTGGCAAAGATAGTAGAAAGGTTTGCCATTTCCTTCTCCAGTTCATTTTATAGGTGAAGAACTGGGACAAACAGAGAAAAGTGACCTGCTCAGCATCACACAGCCAGTAAGTGTCTGAGGTCACATCTGAACTTAGGTCTTCCTGATTATAGGCCCAGAACACTATCTTACTGCATCACCTAGATGACCTATAACATTGGAGCTTCCCTAAAAGAATGGGCTGCTACGAAGCACAGTGGACCCATCATTTGAGGTCTTCGAGAGGAGACTGGGTGGTCACCTGTCAGGAAAATAGTAGGCCTACATCCTCTGATTTGCAGACCACTGAAAGAACCCCCTGGCTTACTTAATACATGATCCCCACCTGCTTGCAAGAGAATCTGGAGCTTGTATCATTAGTTACTCCTTCTGGCTAAAGCATTGAAAATTTTCTATTAAAAGTAAGACTAGAAGAGAGAACACATTGAACCATTACTGATCATTAATGTCTTAGCTTGAACTAGTTTATTTGACTGTAGCATTTGACACTATCAGCCATCTCCTCCTCCTGGGTACTCTCTACTCCCTGGGTTTTGATGATACTCCTCTCCCTCCCTGCGACCATCTCTCTGTCTCTCTCTGTCTCCCCTCTCTCTCTTGGCTCTTTGTCTCTCTCCTCTGTCTCTCTCTCACTGTCTCTCTCTCTCTCTCTCTCTCTCTCTCTCTCTCTCTCTCTCTCTCTCTCCCCCCCCTTTGTCTCTCTCTCTCTCTCTCTCTCTGTTCTTCTCCTACCTTTTGGATCAAATCTTCAGTTTTCTTAGCTGAATCTTCACCCTGTTAGAACCATTAACTGTAGCTTTCCCCCAAGGCTCTCTCCAGGGCCTTTACTTTTCTCTCTAGGTTCTCTCACTTGATCTTCAGCTCCAGTGGGCTTAATTACTATTTATATGCAGATGATTCCTAGATCTTTGTTTCCATTTCTAACTTCTCTCCTGAGCTTCTGTACCATATAGCAAATGTTTATTAGATTTTTCAAACAAGTTGTGCTATAGGCATCTCAGACTCATGTTCAAAACCAAGGTTTTGAACATCTTTTAATCCAAAGCGACTTCTCTTATGAATTTCCCACTATTAAAGGGTACAACCATCTCAGTCAACTTGTTGTTCCTCACACACAATACTCCATCTCTTACGTGCATTCCTTAATTGCTAGTTGTCCCTATAGCTGGAAAAATCTCCTAGGATCCTAAGATAAATTATTTCCCAGGGCCATGTTGCTAGTGAATATCAGAGCCAGAATTCAAATTCAGTTCTCTCCTAACTCCAAGCCCAGCACCTTTTCCATCCTACCATAAGCCACAGTCCCTACCTTCAAGTAGTTTACAATCTAATCTTTATGCTTCAGTTTGCTCAATTGTAATAGAAGATCTTGCAATTTTGCTCTGAGAAACAATTTAAAGTTTCTCCTGTACTTTGAGATAATGGCTTAAATGCTGCAAATAAAAGTATTGGGGGGGAGGGGAAACCAATAGCTTAATTTACACTGTTCAAAAGAGGATGAGGACTAGAAAAAAACAGACTTGCAGATTTGAAAGAGGATTTTATGAAGGCTTCTATAATGACATGAATTAGTTTGACATCTTGCCATTATTTTGACTTTTTGTATAATACCTGAGCCCTTCAGTACAGCATTACTCTCCTGACTCATCCTAGCATGAGAATCAATAACTAAGCAATTGTTGCTTATTTGCTCTGTGCCAATAAGTATAAACCATAGAAGGTCCTTAAAAATGGAAGGATTCAAATAAGGGACAAATAATAGAGTTTGCCATTGTCATCAAAGGACAAGTTTAGCCAGATTCAGAGAGGCAGATTACCAAGAGGTCAAGACACAAGAGTGTGGTCCTTTGGGCCCTTAGGAACTCATGAAGACCATTTATTAAGGTATGAAGGAATCTAGATCTTCATAGCTGGAGGTAGTGCCCATGAGGGTAGAATCACAACCTTTTGAAGTATTGAACAAAGATCCACTCTCCTTAGATCTGTAGATGTTTCAGAAGAATCTCAGAGAAACTCTGGTCCATCTCTTACATTCAGGTTCTCCTTACGAATAACAACCAGCATGCCAACATGCCATGGAGCTGTTAAAGTTTGCCAAGCACTTCCCTCAAAACAACCCTGTTAGGTAAATAATGTTAGTCCTGTTATTCCCCTTTTATAGACGAGAGCACAGAGATAGAGGGAAGTTGAGTGATTTGTACATGGACAAGTGTCAGAGCTAGAATTCAAAGATTGTTCTTCTGACTCCAAGGACAGTCTCTTTTTACCTACATCACAGCTACCTAAGAAAACGCTGCTAAAGAATCATAAAATTATAGAATGCTAAAGCTGGAAAGGACTGTGAAGTACACTTAGTCTGACCCATCACTGTGATACATTATTTTACATAAATGGTAGAGTTGAGAGCTGGCCTCCAAGCCAGAAAGACCAGGGTTCATGCCCTGCCTTTCATACAATGTGACTTGGTGCTCTAGGCCAATGGTGTCCAATTCAAATAGAACAGAAGGCTACCAAAAGGCACATAAAGATCCCTGCTGGGGCATATTGACTTAGAAACCCACAAAGTAACATGATCTATGTTCTATCATATTTTTTAATATTTCTCAATTATATTTTAGTCTGGTTCTGGGTGGTTTTGACATCTCTGCTCCAGGCAATTTTCTAAGACTGTAAATTACAGAGATAGTAGTAACCTGCATTAGTAAAGAGAGTTCCCACACAGGGAGTTCCCTACATCAGTGAAATCATAGATTCCATCCCTCTCCTTACTGATAGCATATACTTATAGTAAAGGTGCATTTAGTATAAGTGTTCCTTTTTTATATAGGTGAGAAAAACTATAGTGTATAAGAGCTGAAAGGAACCACGGAGGTCAACTAGTTCATATGCTTCATTTTACAGACTGAAAAATTTGAGATTTCTTCAAGAATAAAAAAGGCAAAATGGAACAACTAAACAAACATTATGCAACAAAGGAGTAGGGAGATCCAGGTTCTAGACTGGGTTCTGCCAGTAACCAGCTGTATGTCCCTAAACAAATCAATTCAATCCCAGAGGCATATACTAGATACTGGAGACACACAGAGAAAACATCTAAGGAAATCAGGCTGGGTGATCTCTAAGCACCCTCTCAGATCTGATATTCTATTGATTCATTCAATATGTAAAAGTATTATTAAGCTCCTATTATTAGCTAGGCATTGAACTAAGGGTTGTAGATACAGAGACTAAAACAAAGCAGCCCTTACCTTCAAGGAGTTCACACCCTATTTGTAAAGTTCTAACTTCTTTTATACCTCCAGCATTCTGTTCTAGGTTCCTTTTTGGCTCCAACATTTTGTTCTAGTTTCCTTTTCTAGCTCCAACATTCTGTTCTGTGTTTCTATGTACTCAAGTCTTCTATGTACTCAAGTTCCTTCAGCTTCAATCTTTTATGACCTAAGGTCCCTCCCAGCAACAATATTCTATGTTCCATTCCCTAACATTCTATGTTCTATGTTTTTACATTCCAGGTTCTAAAGCCCCTTCCATCTCAAACATTCTGTTCATTCATTCAACCTTTAACAACCATTTCCTATAGTCCTACTGTGTTAGACTGGGGATAGAAATTGCAAAGCCTTCCAGAATCTTTTCCAAGAAAGCCTCATGAACAAGCATGGGGTTACAAAGAGTTGGGTAGGACTAAATAACTAAACAAAAGAGAAATGGCCCCTGCCTTCCAGGAGTTTTCATTCTATTGTGTTATTTTATGTACTAAGCTAAAATTTTCTGAGATTCTGTGACTGCACAGAAGGGAAGTGAGGAAGACCTCCTATTCAGAATTCTGCACCAGCCAGCTTGTCCACCAGAGACAGAGATAAGCAGGGAAGTTGAGTGTGGGACAAAGAAATTTAACCAGGCTTCCTCACTGCTCAATGAAACAGCTGTTCCCATTTCTAGCTACTCAGTTCTTAGGGGGATCCCTCTTGGAACTTTCCCAGATCCCCTTATAGGAGTAATCAGACACCTAAGAAACTTTAATGAAGGTCAGCTGTTGAAAGAATTTCTCATTCTGAGTCATGACAGCTTTTTGGGGGGGAGGAAGGAGGTGTCAGGGATGACAGAATGCTTTAAGTCATTCTGTAATATACTCATGGATATTTTAAAATAGCTGCCAACATTTCTGCAGTGTTGAAGAAATTTTCCTTACAAGCTACTGTTTGATGAAAACTCCTTTTTCTACAGTATCTTAAGTCTCTAAAGCACCTCCCTCCCTACTCCAGGAGACTGATGATTTAAATGTTATCCCCATTCCATGATGAGGGAATCTGAAGTTCTGGGCCATGAAATATTTTGCCTGTGGTTTCACTTCTTTGGATGTGTTCTTCAGTTGTGTCCAGCTCTTCGTGACCCCGTTTGGGGTTTTCTTGACAAAGATCCTGGAGTGGTTTGCCATTTCCTTCTCCAGCTCATTTTACAGATGAGGGAACTAAGGCAAGCATGGTGAAGTGACTTGCCAAGGGTCACACAGCTCGTCAGTGTCTGAGGCTAGTTTTGAACTCAGGAAGATTTGTCTTGCTGATTTCACAGCTAGTGTCAAAGGTGGGATTTGAACCCAAGTCCCCTGACCCTTTTTATCTTACACCACAGTGCCTCTAAGAAGTAGACTGACTGGCCCCTTGTGTTTCTATCAAATGGGCTCTGAGGTTACTGCTATTGGGGGTCGTCCCACCTCACAGGCTTTCTAGGGCAAGCCAGCCAGCCTCAATGTCTGGCAGCTTCCCTACCTCTCAGGAAATGCAATGAATTCCATGCCTGTTATGTAACATTTCCCAACCCCTCCTGGTACGAGCTGAGCTGAGCTCTGAGTCACTAGGCAACCGCTGAGAAAGTAAAAACATCGCCAGAATGAAAAGGATCCCCAAATGCTCCCATCTAAAGAGGCATTGTAATGTCTCCCACCCCACCCCCACTCCACCAGAGCTTTAGATGGGTCTGAATGTATTTGGCCAGGTTTTAACACGCATACACACACACACACACACACACTCACCATTTCCCAAAGTCCTTTACACATTCACATCACCTTTCTTTTTCTTGAATCATTGTAAACTAAGGGACTATGTAAACTATGGATTTGGGGTCCATAGACCTCCCAAGATTTGGAGGGGTCTATGAACTTGTATGAGAAAAAGATATATCATTATTTTCACTATAATCCTACTTCTTTGTAATTATATGTATTTCATTTAATGCATGTAAAAATAGTGTTTTGAGAACTGATCCATATGCTTCACCATGTTGCCAACAAGATCCATGACAATGCAGAAAGATAAAGAACCTTTGCTCTATGCCAGTGGTTCTCAACCTTCCTAATGCTGGGACTCTTTAATATTCATATGTGGGCGGACCCGCCTGGAGACAGATAGAGGAGGGGTGTTTCAGTTCCTAAGACCATTGGAAATATGTGTTTTCTGATGGTCGTAGGCTACCCCTCTGACCCCTGTGAAAGGGTCGTTCAACCCCTAAAGAGGTCACAACTCACAGGTTGAGAACCACTGCTCTATGCAGACACAGAGATACATTACCTTCCCCCCGACCTTTTACTGTCCCTTTAAAATGTTCATGTATACACCTGCCTATATACATTCATTTATTCTTCCAGCAAACATACATTTACTAAATGTCTACTGGGTACAAAGCACTGTGCTCAAAGATAGGAAAGGTACAATGCTCAGACAAGGCCCTCATTGAACTTACAAAAATACACGCGCATCACCACCATCCTATTTTCCTTGTCCCTATACATACATACATACATACATACATAATAAACACATAAAGGAATACACACACACACACACCAGTATTAACAAGTTGAAAGGTTATTTCCTAGATGCAGTACTGCTAAAGAAGAAACAGGTCTATGCAATCAGGATGAGACTAGACTAGATTTACATCCTGGGATCACCCTTACACATGGAGATGCAGAAAGTTCAGCCTACAAGTAGTTTTTAGTTCCACAATGCCCGCAGAGATGCTGGGGGTCAGAATGAGGAGGGCTTTTCAGCAGCCTCCACTAGACTTCCTGTGTTCAAGAGACGATAGCAAATAAATAAAACGGAGTATTTAAGAAACATATTAGAAATGTATACGTCCAAATGAGCGTAGTCCTCTTCAAAGTAGTCACTGTGGAAACTACCCACTTATTACACCGATGCTCAGAACACCTCAGAAACTCTTCTTTGACTATCCAAGCTGTGACACAGAATTTTGAACATTTTCATTGAAAATAGCTCACGTTTCTGGTGTATTTAAGATTCCTCGGCACAACCCTGCAATGTAGGGAGTTCAAGCATTGTTATTTCCATTGTACAGGATGAGGAAGATGAGATTCATAACAGGGAGGTAACTAGACTGAGGTCACTTAAATCCAGTTCTGACTTTAAATCTATTGCTATTCCTGTAACAGCACACTGTTACTCTGATAAAGAAAAATCCTTGAAGAAAAAAATGGACTTTTTTTCTTTTTAAACAAGCAAAACCCAGGAAGTAGCTTGGTATAGTCTTGTAAAATCCACTAGACTTGGAGTCAAAAAAGAGCTTATTTTAATTCCTGTCTTAAACATTTACTAGATGTGGAGCTATGTACAACCTCTTCTAAAAGGTTTTTCAGTTTCTACATATGCAAGATGGGTTAATAATAATAATAATACCTTTAGCACTTATTTCCTATTCAACACTTTCATGTATTTTCATACTTAAATATTCAATATTTTCATACCTATTTCTTATTGAGATTTCATATTAAAGTTTGTTTATTCCAATACTCCAATATCTCGTTTAAGCATTTCTGCCCAAAGAAGGAGATCAGAAACCATCCTTGCCCATCCAAACAGTACAACTGTGGACTGTGTCCTTAGACAAGTTCACTGGAAGACAACCCTCCAATATTCTGTATGCATTTTCACTTTCCCTCAGCATCATAAAGTGTCAATGGCACACTCAGACCACCCAGTAAGTATCTGTCATTTTCGTTTAATAACACCTTTATTAAAATGGGTGATAATATCTTTAATACTTACTTCATATAGTAAGGATCAGCTGAGGTAACATATACAAATAGTGTGAAATGATTTATAAACCTTAAAGACTTTATAAACAGAAGGTATTATTCTAAGCCAAGATTAGAAAAATAAAGTAATTGACCAAACCAAGCAATAACATGCTTTAGTTTGGTTTGGTTTAGGGGTTTTTTTAGGGGATGAGGGTTAGGAAGCAGGGGTCAAATACAATTTCGCAAAAATCAAATTACAAAGTGAAATCTTAACACAATGAAGAAGACAATCATTTGACCAGAGTTCACATTTCTATGTCATGTGCAATCTTTCATATGATTCAGAATTTCTACATTAAAAGCCTGAGGGACTGTGTGATCTTGTAGGTGGAAATCCTACATGAACAATACCACTGATACCAAAGAAAATAACTCAAAAATCTGTCCCACCTCACCTTGTGATATGGACTTGGAGGCTTCCTTATATCTACGGAATGTTGGGACTTTCTATTGCAAATTCAGATCGAGTTTCCAGGTCATAAATACTGTATTCCACAATTAGTTACTAATATCCTCCAAAAAATGTTATGTTACATCCTTGATTATCACTCAAAATGTGTGGCCCATTTTCACGGGAATTTCCCTTTTACTTATGTTTTCTTTCCAAATGAGTCACAGCTTTTATCTAGAATTTACTTCTTCAGTTCTCATCCTCACAGTTAATCATCACACAAACAAACAAAATCTCTCTGATCTTTTCAAGATGTTTATCAGCCCAAGGATGAGCCATTTTGTGCACTATAATGACCATTCCCTTCATTTCCAAAAGTTTCTCTTCAATATGTTAAGTGTTTCATTTGCAGATTTGTTTACTTCAATATTCCAATATCCAAATGGATCTGTGATCGCACCAATTTGGGCATTTCTACCAAAGAAGTGGATCACAGCCATCCATGCCTGTCCATCCTGGATAAATGTGGCCTGTGTCCTTACACAAGATGATCACAAGATAATCCTCCATTATGCTGGAAGCATTCCTCACTTTCTCTTGTCATCATAAAGATGCCAGTGGGGCCCTCAGACCATGTAATACTCTCACCATATCAGCTCATCTTCTATTTTAATCATACAATCCTTTGCAAATATCTTTCATTTTGATCCTCCTTGGTAATTTCTTTTCTATAATATTTTAGTACTAATACCCACTATGGGCTTCTTCGTTGCCCTCTGGGTACTATTAATTTTCAATTTTCCAAAGCCTATAGTGCTGCGTGACTTACAGTCATACAACAGCTCTGCTGAGCAGGGAAATTAAAAAGATGGACATTTGTTTCAGGGAGAAAACTAGGATACTTAAAGAATTTTGCAATTTCTCAAAGGCAATCTGACCCTTTCTTCTGCTATTTAATGACCCAGATCATCATTCAATTTCAGTGTCTATCCAAGACATGCATGCTAATTGGAAAGTTCTCAAAATTGTCCATCTAACTGTACAATTTTCTGGACAATGTGAGAGACAAATAAGTCCAGGGAATACACATGACAGACACAGAGTGAAGTCAGCCTATCCCTTGAAAGTGGGATTAATTCTTCTACAGAATTTCTTTTCTAGGGTTTTAGCGCCATGATCCTAGTGTCCTATCTGAGATTAGAAAATTTCTTTCATCCCTGCCATATTCTGATCTTTATCCTATATCCTTGCAAAACATCCCAGGCCCTTCACTTAGAAAAATTACAAAGAAATTCTATAGACCTGGAATAACTAGCTTCTGTTCTGCCCCAAGAATATCTTTAGATGCCAATAAAAAAATACCATAAAATAAAAGAGAAAGGACCATTTGGAGCTATGTCCTCAATTTGAGTTCCTTTGTTCAATGTTTCTACCACCAACAAAATCACTAATCTCTCTACACAAGCTGTCATTGTGTGCTGAAACATATGGAAAGATATTCTTTCTATATAATCTCTCTCTTCTGCTTCCCCTAAACAGACCTAGAAATCAGTCTTGTTACTTGGCACTTTTAAAGCAATACTTCTACACTTGTAAAGATCTGTGGTTTTTCAGGAGTGGGAAACCTGTGGCCCCGAGGCCATATGTGGCCCTCTAGTCTTCAAGTGCAGACCTTTGACTGAATCCAACCTACACAGAACAAATCTCTTTTTTTATTAAAGGAATTGGATTTCAGCTTGGATTCATTTAAAGGGCCATACTTGAGGACATAGAGGGCCACATGTGTTCTTGAGGCTCCAAGGTTCCCTAGACCTGGAAGATGTTCTCTTCATTAATACAGATGGCAACCACTCCGTGCTTGAAGAGATGAATTTATGAGATGCTATGCCTAAAAAGATTTTTTTAAAAATATAAAGCCATAATCTGATGGTCAGCTTTCTGATGATGAATCTGAATGATCCTTCGATGACAGTCCAATGCTGGCCCTGTAGTCTAAGAGTTTCCAGAGTGCTAGGTCCTTCCAGGAGTGTTCATCTGGAAAAGCCTTTGAGAACCCAGACCATCTTCATGCCACAATGGAGTACTAGGGTAGTACTCTTATGGAATCTAACTAATAAAGGTACAAGAATGTTGGATTTGGAATCAAAACCTTAGACCCTGCTCTGCCATTTTCCACCTATGTGACCAGGAGGAAGTAACTTCCTATCTCTAATACTCAGCTTCTTTATCTGTAAAATGGGAATGTGGGACTCCTGGATCACTAAGATCTCTTCTGGTATCCTATGGATATTATTCAAAGGTTTCAGTTTAAGGGGCTATCTGTTGGTGGACATATTCTTTAATCCTGAGAAAAATAAAAAACAAATTCTGGTATGAGAGGAAGTCAATAATTTTGGAGTTGAGTAATTGAATGCTAATTTTGCTACATTACCGTGGGTCCTTCAGTAACTCACTTTACCCGTCTGAAACAGTGCCCTTATATGTACCTCTGAGATGGTAATAATAAATGCACTTCTTACTTCAAAGTGTTGCTGTTAAGGAAAGTGTTTTTTAAATAGCCTTACAGCCTACAAAAATGTGAGTAGTTATTATAATGTGCACTCCATACAGTCTTTTCAAGATTCTGTCCCTGGACCTCTTCTCTCTTGCCCTTATTCTATCTGGTGATTATAGCATGGGTTCAACCATCATCTCTAGACAGATGATGCTCAGGTCTACCTAGCCCTCACCTCTCTCAAAGCATCCATCACCTCTGAGGTCAATGTCATAACAGTTCTAAAAAGTTCTAAAAGAACTCTAGCAACTTTTCTGCATTTGCTTTTTTTGTTTATTCAAATCCATCCAATAATTACGTAATACCAACTATGTGCCAGACATTGTGTTATGCACTGAGAAGATAAGGGGAAGACAACATACAAAGAAGTAAGAAAGTAAAGTTGAGAGACACCAGGGTGTCTCTGGGAGCTGAAACCAGGTAGATCAGCAGATGCAAAGTGGAATAAGCTGAGCCAGTTTCTGCCCTCTGTAAAGGAAGGTACTGGGAGGAGTTTGGTTCTTCAACCTTAGCCCTCCAACAAGAGGGCAGAAGAGGCTGAGGGAATTGGGATCAGTCAAGGCTTGAGTGAGCAGCATGATGATGTAGTTGGAAGTGATGAACTTATCCTGGTAGAGGAAACCAGGCAGAGCAGCATCTTCATATACTTTCTAGGTATGAGGTATAATGCAATGTTTCTGTTTAAAAAACCTCTTCAGTGACAGACATTTCCCTGCAGAATTAAAAGCTTATGGACTAGCAATGTGTGATTGTGGTTCTACCTCTCTAATACTCACCTTCTTTATTTATAAATTGGGATTAATCACATTTGTATAGTCTACGAAGGAAGGAGGAGATAAACAAGCATTTATCTTAACACCTAGTATTTGCCAGGCACTGAGCAATGCACTTTACAAACACTGCCTCTTTTGATCGTCACAATTATTATCCCTATATTGCTATTTGTTTTGGGTTTGGGGGTTTTTTTTTTGCTTTTTGGAGGGTAATTGGGGTTAAGTGACTTGCCCAAAGTCACACGGCTAGTTTTTGTGTCAAGTGTCTGAGGCCGGATTTGAACTCATGTCCTCCTGACTCCAGGGTCAGTGCTCTATTCACTGCACCACCTAGCCGCCCCCCCCCCATATTGCTATTGAGGAAACTGAGACAGACAGAGGTCGAGTTGCCTAAGATCATGGAATAAGTAAGTGTCTGATGAAAGATATGAATTCAAGTCTCCTGAAACAGTAATCCACTCTCTGTGCCACATAGCTTACTAAAAACACAGATGCAGTAATGAGCCTTGAGTAGTTTAAGGGGTCTGTATTCCATAAACTAGAATAGGGTCAGCAAACCACTACCACGGAGCTGCCACCTGTTTTGTACAGCCTGCAAGCCAAGAATGATTTTCACATGTTCGAATAAAGTAGTATTGGAACATAGCCACTCTCATTTATTTATGTATTGTCTATGGCTGCTTTTGTGCTACAACAGCAGATTGGAGTAGTTGCAACAAAAACTGGATGTGGTGCTCTCATCACTTGGCTCTGGTGCTTTATATACTATTAATCACAGTTGTAACTCAAGAGTATAGCTGCCACATGTATCACCATGCTGCAACATTTTGTTTATTATTACCAGAGCATACCTATTGTGTCAAAACAAGATGAGGAATTGTGATTTTTTCAGCTAAGGGCCAAAATTGAAGTTGTTCTAAATGAGAAGAATAGTTGTCAACCAGCAACATCAAATACAGAACGGCTTTGGAAATTATCCTTTTCTGCAAACTTGATAGTGTTTTTAAATGAATTCAACATAAGGTCACAAGGGAAAGTAGTTCTTATTTGTGAATTATACTGCATTAAAATCAAGCAATTTTAAGCTTCATTATATATATCCCATGCTGTCAAAAGGTAAAGCAAGGCATTAGATCTCCATTCCCACACAGTTTTGCAGTGAATATGTTTTCTGAGCTCAGACTACAGTTCCAACAGCGTTTTTTGGATCTCAGTACAAATACAAGGTAAATTTCTATGTTTCAAAATCCATTTAACCATGCAATTGAGGAGCTCCTATCTAAACTTCAACTGGAAATGCTTGCTCTACAATGTAATGGCATGCTAAAAGGAAAATATCAAAAGAAGAATCAAGTAGAATTCTATAATTACCTTCCAAGCAATGGATGAGGCAGCTAGGTAGTGTAATCAATAGAGCACTGGGCTTGGAATCAGGAAGACTCATCTTCTTGCGTTCAAATATGGTCTCAAACACTTACTAGCTGTGTGACCCTGGGCAAATCACTTCACCCTGTTTGCCTCAATTTCCTCATCTATAAAATGAACTAGAGAAGAAAGTGGCAAACCACTCCAGTATCTCTATCAAGAAAGTCCCAAATGGGATCACAAAGGGTAAGACATGACTGAAGTGACTCAACAACAACAAAGTAATTAATAGGATGGATTAAAATCATATGCTCATGGACTAATATCAGTATTTGGCAGTACCTCTCTGTGTGAAAAGAAATTTTCAAAGATAAAATACATCTCATTTCAGATTACCCTTAACAGATGAACATTTGCAATCGATTTTAATGATAAGGAATTCTTGCTTTGACCTCCAATTAAGCAAAATGTTATCTTTCCTAAAAAAAAATAATAATAACATTCTTGTCATTGTTGTTAGTGTTTTTCGATCACTTCAGTCTTGTTTGACTCTTTGTGATCCCATTGGGGTTTTCTTGACAGAAGAATTACTTCCTTCTCCAGCTTATTTTGCAGATGAGGAAACCCAGGCAAATACAATGAAGTGACTTGAGCAGGGTTACACAGCTAATAAGTGTCTAAGGCCATATTTGAACTCAGAAAAATGAGTCTATCTGACCCTAGGCCCAGCATTCAATCCATTGAGCAATGTAGTTGCTCTATATTCTTTTCATTAGTTAACCTAAATTATAACTAATTACTATGATTATTATATTTTGAATTTTGTTAATAAAAGATTTGTAGAAATTTGTTGTCTCTCTCTTACATAATATCCTCAATTTTTTGCCTATTGACCCACAAAGTCTACTTTCTAGAACTTTATGGAAAAAGCATGCTGACTTTTGACCTGTGAGGGGTCTTTATCTTCTGCCACTTATCCCTTTTTAATAGACATTTTGGCCCCCTAGAAATCTCAAAATCTCAGGCAAAGTCTTAAAAAAAATGGTGGCAGGGGAATGGAATGACCTTCCTCTGACAGAAAATGGGGAAGATGAAGGAGATGGGGTGGGGCGTAGACACACTGAGTAAGAGATGAGAAGGAAGGTACCTGAATGAGAGTAAGAACTCAGTGAGCTCTTGAAAGAGGTCCTTCTATCAGCACCCCAATGGGAGACCTTGAGATGCTGGGCTCCTTCCTTCCTTTCAAAGTCTTTTACTGCCATCTTCTGGACTCTCCAGATATATTTATGAGCCTGAGGGAGAATTGTACTTGTGGTCTTTTTGTGCTTTCACATCTTTTCACCAAACAAAGAAACTGAGTCTGCTAGACAAGGGAGCCTGTTATACATACAAAGGGTACTGGATTTGGAGTAAGAAATCCTGGAATCAGGCCTCAACATGCATCTTACTGGCTTTGGACCTTTGGACCGTTCCTTTAACCTCTCTAGCAATATAGATAGTGTTGACAAGTTGGTAAGTTGGAAGTATTCTTAAATGCCTCCTGTCCTTGGGATGGGACATTTAGAGCCTATGTTAACTGCATTTTAATGTTTACCACTGTCAGGTCTAATCCTAAATTTGTCTTCTTCTCATGTATTTATCCCTGCTGGTCTTTCTAACAGTACATTATGGCAGTCATTTGACTAAAAGTAAGACTGAAGAAATACGAAAACAACCTCAAACAGCTGAGAAAAAAAATCTCATAATTCCCCTGGGTCACCAGACAGTTTCTAGGCATGCTCTAACACCCCTCAGAGGCAGATGTTCTAACCCTTCAAGTTTCCCCAGCCCAGGCCTCCAAGGAAAGGGACATTACCTTTGGAGCTAGTCCAATTCAAGGCAGGAAGGTACTGAATGAAGGCTTTACATGCCCCAAATCCTTCCACCTGGCAGCCATCATGATTTCCATCCCTCCCTCACTACTTCCTCAGAACCCTTCACATACACAAACTCACACTCACAGCTGGTTCCAGCTGGTTCTGACCTTTTCCTGCTACAGATGTGCTGAGGAGTCATTCTTAATGACTAACCCATCCTCCCTATTTAGTGTTCAACTACTAATACATTGAGATTTTGAAGAATGATTCAAACCCCTGACTTGGAAGGATGGGGAGATGGGGGATGGGGCAGGAAGAATCCATTCATGGGAATAGTTCTGGACTTTTTAGTAACCCGATGAACTTTCATTAAGCACTATATATATATATATATATATACACACACACATATACTATATCCCTAGTACTGTATTAGGTTAAGGAAGTGGTATTAAGTTTAGATAAGACCTGGACCTGTCCTCAAGGGAATTTGGGGTGGGGTGCATCGATATTTTACAGATGAGTAAATACAAAGTAGTTTGAGGACTGATCTAACGTTACTGACTGGAAAGGCTCTGGAAGGGCTGCTCAGAGAAGAAGGCACCCAAGCTAAGCCTTGAAGAGAGTTAAGCATTCTGATAGGAAGAGATGACGTAGGAGGTAACACTGCCCAGGCATAAGGAACCGTATGTGCAAAAGCATAGAGATGGAAAATCAGATGCCAAGTTCAGGAAACAGCTAGTAGGTTAGTTTGGCTAACACATACACTACATGAGGAGGAAAAATATGTCTGGAGAGGCAGGTGGGAGTCAGACTATTAGAGTAAATGTTAGGTTGGAGCATTTGTATTTTAGTTTTAAATAAAGAGTCAATTAAGATTTGTGAATAATAAAATAGTTTATAGAGTTAGAAAGTACTCGATTTGAATCTAGGTTTTACCATTGGCTACCAGTTGGCCCTTGAGCAAATAGTCATTTAAATTTCCTGGGTGTCAGTTTCCTGATCTATGAGACAGGTGAGTGGGGGAGACAAGATGATCTCTAAGGTACCATCTGAGTCTACAGTCTTAATGTCATTGAAACAAAGAGTGTAGAAAAAGGAGAGAAGGTAGCTTAAAAGAGAACCTTGGTGAACATTCATGATCAAGACCAGGAGATCAAAGCCCAGCAAAGGAAACTGAAAAGGAAAAATCAGCTAGGAAGGACAACCAGAAGAGTTCAGCATCACAGAATTCAAGAGAAGAAAAATATCTTAGAGGCAAGGAGGGATCAAAATTTAGAAAAGCTGCAAAACTCAAGAGAGTAGCCTCAGAAAATTTTTTGATTTTGACATTTAGTACTGTTGATAAATTTGAGGAAACAATTGCATCATAGTGGTAGGTATAGAAGCCATATAACAAGGAGATGAGAACCAAATGGATGGGAGGTGAGGAAACAGATAATGCAGATGTAAATGGCTTTTTTTAAGAGTTTGAGCTGGGGCAGCTAGGTGACACAATAGACAGAGCACTGGTCCTGGAATCAATAGGACCCAAGTTCAAATGTGACTTCAAGAAACTTACTATCTGTGAGACCCTAGGCAAGTAACTTAACCTTCAATGCCTCCCTCCCACCCCACTCAAAAAAAAAAAGAATTTGAGTGTTAAAGAGAGGACAGATATAGAAAGAGAGCTTAAGGGTGTGTCACAGCCAAGTAAATAGATTTAGATGTTTGCTTTTTAAAGGGAGACTTAAGTTTGCTTGTTAGCCAGAGAAGAAAGGATAGATAGGGAGAAATTAATGATCCATGGGCAAACTCCCCAGAGGAGATTAATGGAGATGTGATCAAGGGAGCAAGAAGAGGGGCCATTCAGCCTAGAAGAAGAGAAGGGACTTTATTTTCCCCAGAAACTAGAGCATCAGAAGAGAGAGTGGGAGATTTTGTAAAGAAGTGTTGAGAAGCTGAATCAGGGGAAATGAGGGCGCTCACAACAAATGGTTTCAATTTCAGTAAAATAAGAGGCAGGCTACTCTGCTAAGGAATGGCCAGAGACAGCATAGACATCTAAGAGAGAAGAGAGATTTGGAGTGACTGCTGCAGGAAATGCAAAAGCAGCACTCTGGGAAGGAGAAAATGATTTGAGGTGCACCAGTGAGGGTCCCAGTTAAGATAAGAAAAACCGGATTTGAATTAGACTCACTCAGCATGGAGATTTCCTCCAGCAGTGTTCAGAAGCATGTGAGTTAGAAGAAGATAATTCAAGTGGTGATCAGAAAGAAGATGGTGGCTATAAACCCAGGACTGAGGTCTGTCAAGATATGAGTAGTGATAGGAAGAAGGGACAAGGAATTCCAGAATAAAGGACAATATGGTGAATATAGCCAACACACAGTGAATATAGCCAACCACAGAGTTAAGACTGTAAATAAAGGAAAATGAAGACAGAATATGAGTGACTGACTGGAAAAACAGGAAGGCTGGAAGGCACAGATCATTATGAGAACAAAGAATAGGCTTAGAATGAGTGAGGTCAATGGAGAAGGGAAAGGACAGAATATTATAGCCAAAGAGAGGAGTTTCAAAGGTCAGGGTCAGGAAGCAAGCAGTTATAAAGGATGGTGAAATCAAAGTTATGACCATAGGAGTGGATGGCTATAGTGGAGTAAAGTTACAGGTTGTGGGCCCTGAAGAGCTAATCAACTGGAAAGTCAAGAGGATATCAATGTGCATGTTGAGGTCCCAAGTATAAAGTCAGGGATCAGAATACAGACAAAGACTGCAAGGCAGATCCTGACTTCTTAAAAAAAAAAAAAAAAAAAGGACAGAGACAGAGCTAGAAATGAGTAGGTGTCTACAAGGACCTGGACTGGGTAGAATGATCCTCAAAGGAGGAGATACTGCTGGAGTGGCAGTGGCAAAGAGAAAGGAGAATAAAACATGTCTAGAATCAAAAGCTATTGTTCAGTCTTATCCAACTCTTTGTGACCCATCTGGGGTTTTCTTGGCCAAGATACAGGAGCAGTTTTTCATTTCCTTTATCAGCTCATTTTGCAGATGAGGAAACTGAGGCAAACAGGATGAAGTGACTTGCCCAGGGTCACACGGATAATAAGTAGCTGAGGCCAGATTTGAACTCATGAAGATGAGTCTTCTTTACTCCAGGTCCAATATTCTATCCACTGTGACACCTAACTACCCTACAGAATCAAAAGACCTTGGAGATACTACATGAATGAATACAGAATTAAAGAAACTAGTTTTAGATAAGGATTCTCATGTCTAATATCATTGCAACCTTAAGCAAGTCATTTCAACTTTATGGACCTCAGTTATATAATCTGTAAAATGAGCTCTCTTCCAGTTCTTCATTTGTGATCCTATAATTGATTCTCTGTGATCATATCCCAAAGTAGCAGCCAGATCTCTGGAAACCATTTCAATCTTGAGAGATCCATAGCATAAATCACTTGCCCTTTCAGGGCCTCATTCTCTTCAGCAGTACTATAAGTGGGTTTGACTAAATGATATCTTAGGAAAACTAGCAAACAATCATTTCTTAATCAATCAATGAAACAACCAGCTAGCCAATAAGCACTTATTTAAAAGTACCTACTATGTGCCAAGACATCTAAGCCCTGGGAATACAAATACAAAAAAAAAATAAAATTATCCCTACTCACAAGGGGCTTAAATTTCAGTGGAAGAGATGAAGTCCTATGTAAACATTAAGAGCATAAAAATAAAACCCCTTAGCCTTGAATTCTATAAAATCATTTGAAAAATCAATGAAACAGGCCTTTCCAAGGAGTGGAGAAAAAGGGTTTTGGTCATAGTCATAGTGATTTCTGTGGCTTTCTTTTGCTGCCACCTGGTGGTAAAGTAGGAAATTACAGAGGAAATGTACAAACCTACCCAACCTACCCTACCTGCTTACAACTTACAAATGGATCCCCACATTTCAGAAATGACAATCACTGATTTAAAAATAATAGTAATAATAGTACCAAAATACATTCCTCAGAGGATCCAAATAGACAGGCACACTTTTGGGGCTGTTTCCATTTGTGGTTTCATTACAATTATAATCATTTTAACCCAACTCACTAACAGACATGCACTGTGAACCAAATACTTTCATTTAGTGTCTACCATGTGCAGAACACACCACAATATCTTCCAGTGACTTTTGGTTACATGAAGTTTACCCTGCATTTCTCCCCAAGTTTCCCTCTACTTTAATCAATCTTTCCAACAGATGTCAAAGTGATTTTCCTAAAGTACATATCTGATTCTCTCTCTCTCTCTCTCTCTCTCTCTCTCTCACACACACACACACACACACACACACACACACACACACACACACACACAGCTGGATAAAGCAAGAGAAAGCTGGAACCAAGCTGGTGTCCATGCTGTGGTGACTGGAAGCAGCAGCAACAGCTGCAGTAGCAGCACAAACTCCTTTTTTTGAGCCAGTCAGACTCTCTGCTGAGGACTGCCAGGGACAGGAACTGCCAAGAGGCTGGAGCTGCTGGGAACAAGCTGCCTGGACACTGAGCAATTGCCTGAGGTAGCCTGTCCTGTTTTGAAAGCTTGAGAATGTGGGTGTTTACTACTTTAACTACATGTGTCAACTTCATAACTACTGTGTTAGCTTTGACTTTCTGGTTTGGGGACTCAGTTTTCTGGTATTTAAATAAATGTTCTAGCTATATTTCTCATATAGAGAGCCTGTTACATTTTGTGATTAATAACCATATCAGCATACTTATAGTTAATGTAGGCACTGTGAATACTGCATTGTTGATACATGTTCTAATACAATTAGAACTAAATATAAACTGCCATGCTTGTCCTTTAAAGCTCTTTACAACCATCTTCCCAGTCTTATTGCACATTAATTTCCCTTCATATATTCTATAGACCAGCCAAACTGATCATCATGCTTTTCCTCGCCCATGGTGCTCCATCTCTTATCATTGTGCTTTTGTGCACTGGTTGTCCCTCAATCCTGGAGAGAGAGAGAGAGAGAGAGAGAGAGAGAGAGAGAGAGAGAGAGAGAGAGACTGTCCTTCCTGTTCCTCTCCTTATCACCCCTAGGAATTCCTAATTTCCTTCTAAATTTAGATCAAATACCTTCTGCATTAGATCTTTCCTCTTCTTAAGATCTGCTAGCGACTTCCCCACCAAGATTCCCTTATATGCATTTTGTATACATTTGCAGGTTGTCTATCCCATTAGAATGTAAATTCCTTAAGGACAGGGATAATTTGGCTTTTGTCTTTATATCCTTCCCTATCCCCAAGCATGATGCCTAAGACACAATAAGCACTTAATAAATATTTATGATTGTTTGACTGATATTCTTATGTCAGTGACCTCAAACTCCCATAGAAATGGGGTCTATTAATCTATCCATAAGGATCCCTGGCCACAAATTGACTTGATTTTAAAAAGCAATGTTGGCTATATTTTATTGTATTTTTATTGATTTTGTTAAATATTTCCCAATTACATTTCAATCTGGTTGGGGGCACTAAGGTGTATTACGGGCAGTATACTTGACACATCTACTAAAGCCCCGCTACACTTGCACAGCTATGGCAGCCTCCATACTGGAAAGATGTTACTATCTAAATGGCAGTCTACTGTCTGAGGGTCAACCTAGCCAAAAATGGAGGACCTCATCCCCAAAAGGTTAGCTACTTGATGACAAATCCATGAGGGAAAAAAGAAAAAGAAATATTGTCTCTTTTTTGTCTCCTTGTAAAGGCAATTAATTTACATTGGTTAAACTTCTGAATGAAATTATTAGTCCTATCTGTTGACCATTTTCCATTTGTCATTATGTATTACTTCTTTAAATAATAATCCAGGTTTTCATTTCAATTTTATATATGCCATTGCAATAGACAGATAGATACATATGTGTGTATGTATATATACATATGCATCATTATTCTTTCTTATTTTTTTATTCTCATCTTAGCTGTGCTGAATTGATGGTCTGAGTGTACTCAGATAGCTGACTACAAAATAGCTTCTAAACCCATAAAGTCTTTTCCCATGTGTTAAGAAAGATCTATTTTGTTCTTTATGATATTACTTATTACTAAGTCCAGAGTCTACCAATCCCTTTTTTCAAAGAAAATGTTTGTGATATAGTCATGATGCTTCTGCGAAATCTCTAAATCTTTGACCTCTCTCATTCCTTATTACTAAATCATGATTTTCCCATATATTTCTCCTTCTCTTGTATTGAAGTCACCAAGTATCAGAGTATATGTTGATTTGATTCAGACCATTTCATCAAGTTCTGTTTAGAATTTCTTTACCACTTTATCCTCAGCCACTAATATGGACACATAAACTGAGATTTTTTTTCATGGGATCTTTTACAAACACTTGTCATTTGTATTGCATTATATAATAATCAAATTTCCCATGAAATAACACATCTTTCTGCTCTTGAGCATACAATGACAGCCACTTTGCCGGTTTCTTTCTATATTTCTCCAGGAAGTGCCTGGGAGCCATCTTTCACTTCAACTTCCTTCTTTCTTCTTCCTTCATTTATATTAAGAATATCAGATACGATTTAGCTCCTTCAACAATATGTCCATTTGTTGGCCACTGGATGAGGATCTCACATTAAAAGTAATCATGAAATTGAGGTCCATTGCTGGTCTAAAATGTGTACAAATCTCAGCACCTCTTATCCCCTTTCTGATCACTCTGCTATCAGTACAGGATCAAAGGGGCCACCCAAGTCTGAGAATCATTTGTTTCATGAGTTACCCCAATAAAAAAAATTCAGCACCATGGCAACAACTTACAGTAGATATGTTTCTGTAATTAGCTAGGTTGATCCTTGGAAGACACAGTCTATTACCCACTCAGAGTGGGCTTTTTCAAAAACCCAAAAGCAAAAAAATATTATTTTACAGGATATTTAGCCAAACCTATAACTTTGCCAACATGGCAGAACCTGACAGAGCTTGAGTTTCACTGACATAGCCTGGACACCACAATGAGGCATCAGGGGAAGATCTTAAGAAGACACTGAAGTAACATGTCTTTTTGAGGAATGTTTGGTCAAACGATATACCCTTCTATAGAGGAAAGCACAGGAGACATGGGTTTCGTTTCAGCTCTGCCACTCATCCACTGTGGAAATTTGACAAAGCTGATTCGTTTTTCTGTCCCTCAGTTTCCTCATCGGTGAAATAAAAGAACTGGACTAAAACAATCTTTAAGGTCCCTGAGAGCTCTGACATTCTTTCTGTGAAATAATCCCTCTTTGGTGGACCCAGGAAATATTACCAGTGTATTGTAGAATCATGAATTTAGAGTGAGACCTCTAGACCAACCCCCTCATTTCACAGATGAGGAATCTAAAATTCAAAAACATTGATGACTTATGCAAGGATCAAATGATAACATGTTCATATACTCACTAACTAAATCATCTGGAATATTTATTCTATTTTTCAGTGTTTCTATCCATCATCTTTCTCCTTCCCCCCCCTCTTTCTCTCTCTGTCTCTCTCTCTCACATCCTCATCATGTCCCACAAAACCCATCCAGAAACTGGGATACAGAGGTGTACCTAGGTTACAGGTGCAAAGGGATTTGCTTTCTTCTGGCACACAGATCTCTACCCCCAACTTTGCTCCTTATATTTAGTTTTCTTCTATCCCCTTGCTACATAGCATCACTCTTGAGTTCTAGGGTTTTCTTCTATGGTTCATCTTCCCCATCACTAAACTCAAGATGTAGAATGGGCATACACTTTTGGGATGTGACCAATTTGCTTTAGTTGGCTATGCATATGTATTACTAAAGTTTTCTTTTTCTTTCGTCCTTTCTCTTTTTTCCTTTCTTCCTTTTCACCTTCTTCATTCTTTCCTTCCTTCTTATTTTTCTTCCTTCTTTCTTTTCTTTATTTTTTTTAGTTCAATGGGAGGGAACTAGGGAGAAAGAAAATAAAATAACACTTGGAAAAAAATAATTTTTAATTGGATTGCAAGCAGTTGGGCTATCAGGTATCTAGAAATCCCTCTTAGTTGTTTTTTTCCAGGTTATGAGAAACAACACAAATATAGAGGAATCTGTGAGGAACATTTTCTATAGACCAAATCACAACCTGACTATGACTTAGGAAATAAATCCTCTGCTGTTGTTTGAGGTTCAGAGAGGTGATGTGACTTGCCTATAGTGAGTGAACTTGCCTATGTTTCATAGGCAAGTCTCAAACCCTGATTGTTTTTACTAGATATGTCAAACATATCTCTCAATCCCATTTTACTAATAAGGAAATTGTATTTCAAAGATATTAATTACACCTTTATAAGAGGAATAAAAACCAGATTCAATGAGAATTCATAGAACATTTTTTTCCAACTTAGGAGGTAAGGTAGTAACTTTGTGGGGGAACTGATATCTGAATTGAGTAGGCCTTAAAATGACATGGATAGGATTTTAATATGCAAATATGGGTGGGAACAGTGTGTAATAAGCCTAGGATGGTATATGAGAACCAAAAGGTAAACAACCTTTCATTCACATCTATGGAGTTAGAACTTTATTTGGGAGACAACTAGAAAGAAGGACGATTTCTGAGCAGATGAAGTTATGGGATCAGACAAGATATAATCAGATCGTGAAGACATTGTCAGCAGCTGTAATAATCCTGGTATGAAATGAGAAACTGGAATGGTAGCAGTGAGAATCATAAGAGACCAATTTAAAAGATACTGATAAGAGGCTCACCAAGAGAAGAGCAGCTTAATCAGCATACCGGTATCTCTTATTGGCTTTCCAGCAGATCGTGCTTAGCCTTCTCATCTCATCCAACCATCACCATCCAGCTGTTCACTGATGGTCGTTACTACCTGCCTATTACCATAACGCACTCTCCCCATGCCCTTCAAAATCTTTTGCTGGGCACTGTAATCAAACATATAGGGTCATTACTTCTGGAAGGAGCAGGACTTATGTATCAACTCACCATCTCTGTGACTTTCCAGACAAAAACTCCTTTCCCTTGGCCACCACTTCTCTTACTAGAATGTAAGCTCCTTGAGGGCAGGTGTTATCTCCTTTTTTTATATTTGCATCCCTAGAACTTAGTATTGTGTCTGGGATAAGGGAGAGGAAGTAGTAAAGAATAAGTGACTTGGAAAATGGTGCTGCTATTGATAGGAATGGAAAATAAAGAAGAGGATCCCATCTGGGCAGCAAGGTGGTGAAGTGGATAGAGCACTCGCCTAAGTCAGGAGGATCTGAGTTCAAATCTGCCTTTAGACACTTATTAGCTGTGAGTCACTTAATGCTTTTTGCCTCAGTTCTTCTTCTATAAAATAAGCTGGAAAAAGAAAGAAGTGATAAACCACTCCAGAATCTTTGCCAAGAACACCCCATGTAGAGTCACAGAGATTTGGATATGACTGAAACAACTCAACAGCAAACAAATCCCTTCTAGGGGAAAGATGAACTTGTATAGAAAAATTACAATGTTAGCAGGGTACCAGCAGCATATAACTAAAAAAATAATAATAAAAATTATTCTTCCTGAATTTGATGCTCTCAATACTGCCAAGCAGATACAATTGAGCAACACAGATTTTCAAAGAAAGAATGGCTAGCTAACATTTCTACGGCACTTTCAGCTTTACAAAGCTCCACATAAATACTATCTCACAAGATCCTCAGAGGATTGCTGAAAGATAAGTGCCGGGGTTATGCCCATTTTACATGTGAGAAAACTGAGGCAAACAGAGAGTAAGTGACTTGCACAGGGTCACACAGCTAAGAAGGGTCTAAAGCCAGATTTAAACTCAGGAAAATGAATCTTCCCGACTCCAGGCCCAGCACTCTCTCTGCTGAGCCACCTGAAAAAAGGGGAAACAGCCAGAAAAAATACAACTCATTGAATATCACTTTGCCACTTCTTCATTCTCCTGAAATCTCCCTATCGGAAGCATCTGCTTCTTTATTTCTATCATTTTCATGGATCTGAGGAAACTGGAGGTTTGCTGGGATTTAAGATGTGCTTCTCTATCTTTTCATATGTTATTTTACTTTCAAGTTCAGTTTATTTGCCATCGTTCACTGGTCCATTGCTTTCATTTGCTAAAGATGTGGAAGAATAGGAAGTAAGAAGACTGTGGTGAGATGCAGCCAGCTACAAAGGCCTGAGTGCTGGGTAGAAAGAAAGATATATATTTGACACAATTTCCTGGACCAATCATCAGATTTTCTGAAGGCTTGAGACTTTGAAAATACTTTTCTAGCTTTAAGTTCTAAGAAATGTGAACTATTTGTTTTGTAAGTAAATAAAGTGTAATAGAGTCACCTACAACGGTTTCTATCTTAATATGTTTTTAATATCCTGAACCCCGTGGGCACTCTGATAAAGACTATAAACTCAGAATAATGTTTTTAAATGCATAGAATAAAATGCATGGGATTATGAAATAAGCCAAATTTACTGAATTACAATTATCAAGAGATTTTTCAAAAAAACAGGTTCATGTACTCAAGATTAAGAACCCCTGATCTAAACAAAAAAACTTTCAAACTATGAGATATTATATTGTATTAATAAGAGCTGACTCTAAAATGGCATTCTGAGTTTCCTCTAAATATCTTTTATCCTACTTGTAGTAGCAAGAGCTCAGCTGTTTGAACTTCCACCTTGGTGTCCTTAAAATAATCCAGTAATACAACATAGAAATATTGTTAGCCCAGTTTATAGATGGGAAAACTGAGGCTCAGAGTGGCATACTAAGTATGGGATTTAGATAAGACAGGACCTTTGGACATCAGAGAATGGTTTAATTTTGAAATTTTTGTCTCCAAATTATTGCTTTTCTCATTAGGCATAGGAAATTTATGTCAGTTGTAATGTTAACTTTAGAATGTGTCACTACTCTGATTACTTAATACAAGGAAGGAGATCCAGGAATGGAGAGACCTAAGGAGGGCAGAGAATATAATGGCTAGACATAGGAAAGGCCCAAGGTTAATAGTGGAAGAGAATTCGGGGAGTCTCTCACACTCACAGACACACACACACACACACACACA
>CM053594.1:84724895-84830864 GCA_028646575.1 Pseudocheirus occidentalis
ATATATATATATATACTCTCCTATGTAGATATATGTGTATGTATACATACATACACACACACACACACACACACACACATATATATATATATGCTTTTGTATTCCCTTTACCTGTCCTCATACTGAGAAAAGTTTCATAAATTACAATTATTGTTTTTCCATGTTGGCATGTAAATAGTTCAACTTTGATAAGTTCCTTATGATTTCTTTCCCATGTTTACCTTCTCATGCTTCTTGTATTTGAGTGTCAAATTTTCTTTTTGGTTGTGGTTTTTTTCAGCCAGAATGCTTAAAAGTCCTCCACCTCACTGAATGACTATATTTTCCCCTGGAACATGATACTCAATTTTTCTGGGTAGGTGATTCTTGGTTTTAATCCTAGCTCCCTTGATCTCTGGAATATCATATTACAGGCCCTTCAGTCCCTTAATGTAGAAGCTGCTAGATCCTGGGTTATCCTGATTGTGTTTCCACAGTATTTAAATGGTTTGCTTTTCAACTTTTCAACATACTTTATATGTAAAACATTATACGAATTCATATATAGAACCTTACCAACTATTGTTTTTCCCACTATTATTATTATATTTTAAATAATTATAATCATCATCATCATTAAGGAAAGTATTAGTATGTTTTTCCAGTAAGGTCCCAGGGTGATGTCATACTTCAGTGTGGAGGCTTTCAGCAGAACAAATGAAATAAAAAAGCATTTATTAGCCACCCACTGCATTCCTGGCAATGTGCTAAGTGTTCAAAATACAATGAAAGGCAAAAAATAGCAAACAATAACAACGTAAAACATTCTCTACTCTCAAGGAGCCCAAGGAACTTATTAAATTGCAAAGGCTTCTTCTGACTTGGGGTCAAGATACCTGTGTTCAAAGTACTTGTATCTGGTACTTGTGTGACCATTGGCAACTTAACCTCTCAGAGCCTTAACTTCCTCCTTTTTCAGACGAGTGTATCCATATTCATACTACCTACCACATAAGGCTGCTGTGAGGAAGGTACTTTGTAAACCTCAGCATGTTCTAAAAATGACAGTTATCATTGTAAAGTACAGGACTGGGGACAGATTGTGAGTCTCTCGTCTGAGAACTAGTCCAATTGAGTTCAGAGCAATTCATCCACAAGGAGGTGGAAAAATTGGGGGCCGCCGAGACTCCTAAAATGGGCAGGGGTAAAGATCTGTGTTGCTGGAAGGAGCACTGATGATGAAATCGTGGATCTTTTAGCCATCAGAGTTTTATCTCCATCATGGTCAACCTTCAGTTTTTTGAAAGTAAATGAATATGCCTCTTGAAAAGATTGGGACTTGTTTCAGACATTTTTAAATATGTAAAAAAAAATATTATGTGGAAGAGAGTGAACAATCATTCTCTATTACTGAGTCCAGAACAAGAGGAAATAAGCCTAAAATTGCAGCAAAAAAAGATGCAGATTAGACAAAAAAGCCTTTGTGAGGGTAGAAGATATAAATCATAGAAATAAGTGACTGCAGTAACTCCTTGACTCCAAATGGAGACACAGACAGATGGTGAAGAATTGGGAGACACAGAAGGGTAGGAGGCATAGGTGAGAGAGAGCATTTGGACTACAGATTATTTTTCTGACTTTGAGTTTATGTACGATCATGGAGCTGGGAAGGAGTTTCAAGGCCATCTACTCCAAACTCCACATTTCACGGATGAGGAAAGTGAAGCCCAGTCAGTTTGAATGAGTAACCCACAGTCACATGGTAAACAGCAGATTCTGAATTTGAATTGAGGTCATTGACCACCAATGATCCCTCTTTCTACTTCATCATCTGGAAGAGGAACGGGGTGTTAGATAAGGCTGAGTAGTCTCCTTTTCTGGAGGTTATTAAATAGAAGGCATCCTGCCTGACAATAGGGGAATGACTTTCAAGGTGTCAAGAGTTTGGGGCTCTATGTGGCCCCAAGGTTAAGAGTAAGCACAACCTGGGAATAGCATGGGAATGTGGGAGACAGTTCTTTCTGCTGCTTTCCTGGCTGTGGGGAAGAAACTGACTTAGTGTTTGGTTACCTTGGTATTTCTGCTGGACTGTTTAAGCTTCTCGGAACATAACAAGGCAGCAGGTATAGTGAGAGTCCAGTAGATCCAAATACTGGGCATTGTTTTGGAAGTATATGGAGCAAAGTGGAGAGTGGTTGGTGAGAAGTATTGGAGTATGTGCAGAGGAAGCATGGCTGGTAGTGGTATTCACCATGTGCCCTAGGTCACCACTCTATTCCTTCCCACCCATAGTCTTTGGCTTTCTTTTGGGGGTAAGTGACCAGACTCACTGATTTTTGTCACTCTGGGCCATGTTGGATGTTACTATTGAGTCTAAGATTGCAAATGCCAGGAGAGGAAGCAAGTGATGGGGAATCTGGAAAATTAGATCCAGCCTTGCACCATTTCTCTGAATGATATACTTGCTGAACTTGTTTGCAAATTGTTTCCTTAGAGCAGTATAATTTGGAGACTTTGGGTTCACTTAATTCAAGATCCATTCCTGCTCTAGGACTTCATTTTTTTGTGACTTTTAAATCATCTCTACTTTCCCTTTCCTTCCAACTCACACCGTAGATATTTGTGTAAATAGACTCATCTACCTCTGCTAAAGTCTATAGACTCGTTAATGCCCACCAGTAATCAGCAAATTAGTAATAATTGTAGGTTATTCTTATTATAGCTGCCAAGAAACTGCTAAAAAATATGTAGTACAGTGGATAGAGCACTAGGCCTGAAGTTAGGAACACCTGAGTTCAAATCCAGCATCAAAAACTTATAAATTTGTGGGAGCTTGAGCAAGTCACTTTATCCTGTTTGCTTCAAATGTAAAATGAGAATCATCATAGCACTTACCTTGTAGAGTTGTTGTGAAAATCAGTGAGATAATGTGTGCAAAGTGCTTAGCATAATACTCCACACATTTTTGTTGTTCAGTCATGCCCAGCTCTTTGCGAGTGAATCCATTTGGGGTTTTCTTGGCAAAGATACTGGAGCTGTTTGCCATTTCTTTCTCCAGCTCATTTGACAGATGAGGAAACTGAGGCAAACAGGGTTAAGTTACTTGCCCAAGGTCACACCACTAGTAAGTATCTGAGGCCGAATTTCAACTCAGGAAGATAAAGTATTCCCGACTTCAGGCCCAGCACTTTACCCCCTGTGCCACCTAACTGCCCAGATGCCACATAGTAGGTGCTCATAAAATACTTGTTTCTTTCCTTTCCTACTCTGAACAAAACCAGTCATCTTTATAGAAGGATTTTAACTTTACAAAGTGCCTTTAAGCACATTTTTCTCGTTGCATCCTTACAACAGACTCAGAGTAGGTAGACCAAGTTTGAGAGTATTTCTTTATTCAGAATAATTTCTTTACCTAGTGAGGCAGCGTAGTGGATTGCTTAGTGACATCAGGATGAGTTGGTTCTGAATCTTACCTCTGATGCTTTCTAGCTGTGTGACGCTGAGCAAATTGCTTCACCCTCTGAAGATTCTCTCCGTCTTAAAAAAAAAGTTTGTAGTCAATGACCTCTAAGGCCCCTTGTGGCTCAAAAACTATGATTCTAAGAACTATTCCTCACTGGGGACAATCAGCCCCTCATGATGAGGTTTAGTGATGTGATAAGTTGTATTTATGTTCAATTGTTGTCTTTAATGCTCTAAGAGAATCAAAATGATATCACTATGTTGGGGTCAAGGTGTAGTGTGAACAACTGTGACTGATCAGACCAATATGAGCTCACAAGGCTCTACCACAAGGTGGGTACAAAAAGTCCAAATGAACATTTGGAGTGGAGATGTCTCTAAATTTGTGCATCTCATGTTTCTTTTGAGATACTGCAATTCTGCTTTGCTCATGGAGTGTAGCGCCTTCCATGCTGTTTGGTTCTTTGTCAGTGTCTCCCATGTCTCACAATAGATTCCAAAGTTCTTCAGAGAGAAGAAATTGTTTAGCTCAGTGGTTTTTAACCTGTGGGTTATGTTCAGTTTGTAACAATGAAAATAAATCCTGCATATCAGATATTTACATTATGATTCATAACGGTAGCAAAATTGCAGCTATGAAGTAGCAACACAAATAATTTTATGGTTGGGGGTTACCACAATGTGGGGAACCTTATTAAAGGGTCGCAGCATTAGGAAGGTTGAGAACCACTGGTTTAGCTGAAAGTTTATCATAAAATCTATTTGTGTTTACTCTTGTTCTAAAGTCTAGTTCTGGTTTATTTGATTTTGAGCCAACTCCACTCTACCTCCGTGGTCTCATTGTGACATGAAAGATTCTGAAGGTTGTTCCAGTGGAACTCAAGCTCCTATCAAAGAGGCAAGAGTGTGAGCACTTATAATAAATGGTTATTAATTAATTGATTACTAATAATCATGATCGATATCATTGGAGGGAATACTCATACTGATACCAACATGGATTATTGTATTATTAAAATAAACATTTCTTTTAGCTCTACGATTCCATTCAATTCAATTAAACAATTCAAGAAACGTTTATTTATCACCTACTGTGTGAAAGATACTTTCCTAGGTGCTGGGAGTAAAAGGACAATGATGAACACTTTGCTGTCCTCTAGCAACTTACATTTGGGGGAGGGGCTGACAGCACGTACACTGGTTAAAACAAAGTATCTATAAATTATAAAGTAATTTTAAGAAGAAATGAAGAGATCATAAAAAACCTCAGGGAATCTTAAATGGCATCATATAGATGTCCCTTGAACTGTGTCTTAAAGGAAGTAAGATACTCCAAGGGGGTAGAGATAAAGGAGAATATTACAGACATGAGAGAAATAAAATGCATATTGTGTCCAGGAAAGAGCTAGCAGGCTAATCTGAGTGAAACAGAGGGTGCCTGATAAGTTAAGAGCCTTTAATGAGGACAGTTAAATAAACAAGTCTTTAAGAACAAGGAGTGTCAATCTAGACATAGTTTACTAATTTATAGAACTTTGATGCGTCCTAGCTGACTGGTAGACTTTAGTTATGACTTATACACACAAGACCATGTAATATAGATTTAGGCAATGCAAACACTTTGGATATCATCCAGGCAGAGGGTGGTGGTAGAGCCCCCATGCTTGTTAAATCACAATGCGTCCACTGTTGCGAAATGAGGGCAAATTGAAAACTGATATTTGTGAACGAAAAAGAAAGCCAAGAAAACTCTGGTCTAGCATCCGAGGGCCTTAGTTTCTGTAATTGTGGGTCTTGGGGTAGGGCTGATGGAATGCGCTTGGCCCCCTGACTTCCTTTCTCTGCTCTGCTGACTGCCCACAGACAGACCAGCTCCGAGTCATCTGAAACACCACTCAGGAGACAGGAATGTACAACCCTTTCCAAGCTGGAAGTGACTTTCACGTGACTGGGCCACAGGGCTCTGTGACTCTGTAACTAATTCTTTAGACCCTGGCACCTCTCCAAATTCTTAGGATGTGATCAATCGGCCAAACCACTTCAGTTCAGACTTGGGGGTAAATTGTACCCTAGATCTTGTTTTAAAGCTCCCATGACAGAATAAATAATAGACTCTTGGTGTTCAAATTCTCTTATTAACCACCCTTCTTAGGTAACTCTCCTGCTGTCTCTTTAGGATACGTTAAATTCTTTCACTTCTTGGAAGATGTTAGCTCTAGGCAAAGAAATGTACATTTTTGCACATTAAGTAGTAACCCAATGGAACTTGCTATCTAAGTCTTGGCACAAGCCAAAAATAATCAACCCAGTGAGTACTCACAAATGCCAACACTGTCAAAGGACATAGTACAATTTCATTGAAGAGGACTGGATTGGGAGTCAAGAAACTCAGGTTTGTGTCCTGGCTCTATGATTAGCTGTGTGCTATTCCAAGGCTAGCTCTAGTTTTTGGACAAATTGAGAATTTTTATCTTCGAGTTAGGTGAAGTAGCATGAAAGATGGTACAGTGGATAAAACTCCAGGGCCGGAGTCAAGAAGACCTGAGTTTAAATCTGGACTCAGACAATTACTAGCTGTTTGACTCTGGGCGAGCCACTCAAATCCTGTTTGCCTCAGTTTCCTCATCTGTAAAATGAGCTGGAGAAGGAAATGGTAAACCATTCTAGTGTCATTGCCAAAAGAACCCCAAATGGGGTCATTAAGAGTTGGATATAATTGAAAAATGATTAAACACTGAAAGAAGTAGCATGGCAAAATAGAGCATTTTGAATTTGGAGTCAGAAAGAGAGAGGTTTGCATCCTGCCACTTATTAACTGTGTGACCATGTGGAAAATCACTATCTCTTGGAGTATCAGCTTCCTCATCTGTAAAATGGGGATGCTGCCTGTATTAATTGCCTTCTAGGGTGGTGCCAAAGCTAAAAAAAGGTACATGATATAAAACAGTTTTTAAACTTTAAAGACCTAAGTAAATGTCAGCTATTAATTAGTGGATGAATTGAGCATTTAAAAAATTTCAAATGACAACCCCCTCCCCCAAAATAGGAGTCAAAGAATCAAACAGATATTACAATTTAACTGTAGTTAAGAACATTTTCATATTGTTGCATTTTTCATTTCCTATTTTTTTACTCCAGTTTTTGATGCTCCCTAACACATAATAAATCAGGCTTTTTGAGTGATTGAACATGACCTTGGGCTAGTGGGTGAGTAATTTATTCTACGAACCTCAATTTCTTTATCTCTAAAATGAGAAAATTCAACCAGATGGTTTCTACATTTTTAACTATTCCTTCTCTATCATGTTTTAACATTCTTTTTTATAAGATTCCTTCTAGCTCTCACATTCTGCCTTTTTAGCTTTATCATTTAATGTTCTATCCTCCTATGTTTCAAGATTCCTTCCAGTAATATTTTTTGCCCCTATTATTCTATGCCACAAAGTCTTTACTAGCTTTATAATATTCAATATTTTAAGGTCCTTTTTAGTTCTAACATTCTATATTCTAAGGCCCTCTGCGTTTCTAAATTTCTGCAAATCACACTTTTTAAAAGGATGAGTCATTTGCTAATAGATTCAGATTGGGATTATTAACATTAATAGCTTATCTTTATATAGTACTCTACAGTTTTCAAAGAACATTTACTTGCATGGTTTCAGAACCTCACTATAGCCCTGCAAAGTTAGGAATGACAGATTTCCCCCTTAACCATCTTACAGTTGGTAAGAACATGCATTGAACTTTGAAAGATGGGTCAGATTGGGAGTAGAGAAGGTGGGGTAGGGGAGGCATTCTACAAAAGAAAAATAACATGAGCAAAAAGCGTGAGTGGGGATTGAATCAGAGGTATGCTGGCACATATTTAATGACCAGCTATTTAGGAAAAAAAAGTGTATACACAACACACTTTTAAGTTTTATCTGAATTATTAACATTTTCTCCATTACTTTCTTTTGTCTAGACAATCAATAAAATAATAAATCAAACCCTGATCTGTAGCAGTTGCTGATTTGTCAGGTATAAATGCTCACATTGAAAATTTCAGAATCAGTATTGGATATTGAACAAGATGTGTTGTGGGGATTGGGAAAAAGACCAGCATGACACAGGTGAAGTTATGAATATTGGGCAAGAGTTAGTGGGATAGAAAATTAGGTAGGTAGAGGGGGCCCGGATTATGGAAGGCCTTGGAGATCAGACTGAGAAGTTTGGAGGAAAGAATTTCAGATGTACCTGTGGCTATCTACAATAAAAAAAAAAGAGTAGCAGCTCTTTTTTCTTCTTAAAAAAATATGCAATGCTACTGTCTGGTAGAAAAACAATAAGGTAACTCATTTGATTGTATTCCCCACAACAACAACAGAAGAAAATGATCTCTGACTTCTGTAAAACTTAATGCTGATTAAGCTTTTTGCTGTTTAATCAGGAAAACAATGCAGAGCAGCCATGTGGGCCAGTAGGGGTCAGGAGTACACTGCCAAAAAGTTGAGATTTCATTTCTACATCTGTCAAGTAACAGCTGTGTTCTTCCAATCTAACAGTAGATTTAAACATATCTCACAGGATCGCAGATTGTAGGAGTTGGAAAGGACATTACAGATAACTGACTCCAGCCTCCACAACGTCCATGTGAAGAAGCCAAGGTCCAGATAGATAAGATGAATTGCCCAAACTTATGGTGTCAATAAATGGATAAACTGGGATAATCTGATCCCATCACCCTTTCATGTATACCCAGACCTTACCTTTTGGATCGAGCATAAACTAGAGTGGAGTAGTTTCCCTTCAGAAGTCTGATGACCCATTAAGTAGAAAAAAGAGTACAATAAAGAAATAGTAAAAAGTAGTCCTAAAGAAAAGAGAAAAATAGTACAAAAATAAATCTATAGGATCATAGCAATATCCTTGAATATAGACGAAATCTAGAAGATATGTTAAGAGAACACCTAATAAGGCTTCCTGGCAGAGTGAATAAAAGCACTAGACCACAAATCAAGACATCTTGTCTTCTTTTGTCCGTCCTTCCTTATCTCCACCTCATGCCGTCTTTGGCTTTCTTCAAGTCTCAGTTAAAATTCTACCTTCTCTATGAAACCTTTCCAAAAGCCCCTTCATTTTAGCCTTTTTCTCTTGTGATCACCTCCAATTTATCCTGTACATGGCTTATGTGTATGTTTGCATGTTGTCTTCCATATTAGACCTCAAGCTCCTTCAGACTTGGGACTAGCTTTTCCCTTTCTCTGTACCCTTACTTTTCAGTACAGTGTCTGGCATGTGGTAGGAGCTCAATACATTTTTTACTTCTGCTTCTGTGTATGTATGTATGCATAAATTCATTCATTTACTCATTCATTCATTCATTCACTTATTAATAGGCTCCACTTGGTCAATAACCAGCAATTATAATTATTCACCTTTGTATAGTACTTTTTGGTTTATAAGGTATAAATATATAAAATCCTTTATCAACCTTCAGGTACTATATAAATGCAAGGTATTATTATAAAATGCATTACTTACACATTATCTCATGTTACTCTTACAAAAATCCTTTGGTTCTTGATAGTACAAATAGTAGGACAACCATTTTTAAAAGGAGATGAAAATAAACTTGAAGGGGGTAAAAGACTTCTTTTTAAATAATACATTCCGTGAAATGTCAGAACGGGAATTTCACTTTCCACTATATCATGCTGTTAAGTCTCATTTCCCTGACCCTGACTTTGCTTCTCTGTAAAATGAAAACATTAGACTAGATGATTTCTAAGCTCTCTTTCAGCTTGAATAGTCTATGATTTAATGACATAAGAAACTAACCAATCTGGAGGAATAGCTTAACTTGGGATCTGTGGTCTATGAATAGATTTTGGAGGAACTCTGGGGCTTGTGAAGTAAGGAAAAATGCCATCATTATTTTCACTCACCTTTAACTGGATTTTAGCATTTCTTTCAAATATGAATTAACCCCCCTCCCCACTATTTTGAGGAGTCCATATACATAGTCCATTAGGCTACCAAGGGAGTCCATGAAACAAAATAAAATTATGAACCTTACTCTTGTGTTTTCTTGAAGTTTCTCATTGATCTTTCTTTTGGAAACCAGAAAGAAGTTTTTCCTTATGTCTAACTAGAATCTTAAATCCTTTAAGCTGTTTTCTTCTGGACTAATCTTTGTAATCCTAGATGGGTTCCTTAGGTACCATCATGATTGGGTGGAAAGAATGGAATCACAGTATAGTATCAAGTAAAGAGGGTTTATCTGGGGTGAAAATTACTGGAGTTCAAAAGCATTCAGTTAATGACTCAAGAAGCATTTATTTACTGTATTTATATGACAAGTGTTGTGCTAAACTCTAGGCCTATGAGGACAAAAACAAATGAAATATCTCTGCCCTCAAGGAACGTATATAATGATGGGGTTGGAGGTAGTGTTAGCATAGAGAAATGTATAGGGGACACATACATACAAAACAAATAAAAAGGTAACCTTGGAAGGGGAGGTACTAGCAAGTAGGGGAGACCAAGAAAGGCCTCCTACATCTCTCTGACCCTCAGTTTCCTGCTCAGGAAAAATATGGAGGGAGAAAAAGTGTTCTTTCAGCTCTAAATAGCAGTCCTATGGTTTCTAAGAGCCCTTATTTTTCTGTGACTAGGCTGGAAAAGCTTATTGTGTCTGCAAGTAGAAATACCTTCTCGCCTTGGCTTTCATCCAGTCGGGCTCTTATAGGCCACAAGATGGCAGCAAAAGCTTTTGAATCTCAACCTCAAATGGCAGCGTCATCATTGCCCCACGAGCAAGGTCCCAGAACTCTGCCCTGGTGGTATACCCGGAGGTTCAATTCTGCAGCTGCTGCTTGAATGAATTCGTTGGCATGACTTAGACTTGGGCATCTCTTAAAGGAGCTGCAACCCTTCCTAGGGACTGGAATGGCCTTAGTACTACTAGATGGAAATGGCGATAGCACAGCCAGGGGCTTAGAGATTTGCCTTCATCAAATTATTGAACCTCCCTAGGTCTCAGCTTCCTTATTTGAAAAGTGAGAACCTTGGACTGGATGATTTCTATGAACCCCTCCAGTTCTAAATGCTATGATACTAGGGATTCTTCATCCTGTTTTGTGGACTTTCATTTTTGCCAGTAACAAAAGGTGAAGACGCGTTAATTTTAACAGCAGAACCTTCTGCTCTGTTGGTCATGAGGTCAGAGAGCTAGAGTTAGAAGAAACTTTCCAAAAAACAGGAAGAAATTATCCTGTTGTGGGGCAGAGTGCTAAAACAATAGTCATAGCCAAAATGAATTGTTGGGACAAGGGGATGATTTATGTTTGAAACAAATTTTATAAAATAATGGCCTGGGTTATAATAACGATTAATCGGACCCAGAGAATCCAATCTCAATGAGATTTAGAGCAAATATTCACATTTCTACCAATACAAATGAATTTCACACTTAACTTATCTCATTTTCCCTCCACATCAACCCTGAAATTAACCCCTGTAGGGCTCTAGGTCTCTGTGATTAGGGGAGTCAAGAAGACTAGGCTGGGGAAGAACTCCTCTCTTGGGTGCAATCTCTATTGTATCTAAACCAGCATAAACTACGGGTAAGTCTTATTTTAAAACCAAGCTCTACTTGCTGTTTCTTTCACGTGATCATTAGATTGAATTCCTTGAGAGTGAGCTGGCTTTTACCTTTCTTTGTATCCCTAGAGCTTACTTAACACAGTACCTTGCATACAGTAGGCACTTAATAAATGCTTGTTGATTGACTGTTAACTTTCTATTTCCATTCTCTGTGGCTCTGGTGGTTCCCTGACACCTCTAGAACAGGGGTGGGAAACCTGTGACCTCAAGGTCACATGTGGCTTCAAGGTCACATGTGGCCCTCTAGGTCCCTAAAGGTCCACACTTGAGGCTGCAATAAAGAACCACATGTGACCTCAAGGCTGCAGGTTCCCTATCCCTGCTCTAGAAGCATACATAAAATTCTCTGTTTGGCTTTTAACTTTTAGCCTCAAAACCTGACCCTGCCCTACCTTTCCAAAATTTTTATACCTCACTCTGCTGTGCAACTCCAGAATCCAATGACACTGGCCTTCTTGTTTTTTCTCATGCAAGACTCTTCATCTCTACTGACTTTTAGGCATTTTCACTGGCTTTCCTCTATGCCCATAACACTCTCTCCTTATCTTGGCTGCCTGGCTGACCTCCTTCTTTCAAATTTCGGTTAAAGCCTCACCTTCCACAAGAAGGCTAGATGTTCTAATTATGCTTATTTTACAGGTGAGGAAACTGAGGCAAACAGAGGTTAAGTGACTTGTTAAGGGTCACACAGCTAGTATGTGTCTGAGGCCAGATTTGAACTCAGGTCTTATTGACCCCAAATCCCAGGGTCTATCCACTATACCACCTAGCTGCTCCTTCATGAAGGAATGTTGAATGAGCTTTGAATGAAATGGAGTGGATAGACATGTACAAGGGAAGAGAGTTCCAGATGCAGAGATCAGTACAGGATTAGTCTAGACATAGACAGACTATGAGGAATCTGAAAAGAAAGCTGTCTGGCTCAAACTGATTCCTCAAGGCTTCAGGCTTTCTCATGAAGAATCTTCCCATTCCTATCTTGTGTTAGTATGCTGACATGGACACAGCCTGTAGGAGTCCTGCTTAATCTAAAGAAACTGAGGCAGAGAGAAGTGAAATTACTTTCTGAAATTCACATAGATGAGTACGCGGTAGATTTAGGAGTAGAACTCAGGTCTCCTGGTTCCCGGTCTCATGTTGGTTAGATCTGTTGTCAGTACAATAGAGAGAGAGAAGCATGGCAGAAAGGAAACCAGGTGGCATGTGAGAGGGGCACGGGAGGTTTCCCAAAGAGGTTTTTGCTTTGCTTCAGCTTCTGAGCTGAGCTGCTGTGAGGTGGGCTGATATTGCCTCTCTGTTTCTACTCAGGGCTGTTGTGGCTGGTGTACAGAAGGCAGAAGGAGGAGGGAGTGGAAGTAGAGCCGGTGTATTCTTGAGAGACCAGTTGTGATTTCAGGTGTTACAAAGTTTGATAGTGAAACTAGAGCTGGGGAGAAGAAGCTAGGTAAGGTGTGTAAGTACGGTGCAGCAGCATGATACCAGTAGTTGGAGCTGCTGGCCACATCCTTTGTGTAGTGTTGACATTCTCTACTTAGTTTTCTTTGGAGATGGTATCGTAGGAGCCTCCTCAAAGTGCTGTGCTAGTCTTTAGACAAGGTACCCACACCCTGAGGACCAATTCATGCACATAGTAGGCTGAGGGACTTTTATGGCAAAGTAGGCCAGTATTACTGGATATTGTAATATCAACGGGAACATGCAGAGACATTGCCCTGCCTTAAGGACGTACCAGCAACAACAGTCAGTAATAGCAAACCTGGTTATCAGAAATGGATGACTAATAGAGCAATAGCTCTTAGTCTATTACTCAAAGACTGAGCCAGCCTCTTAGTAGAGAGATCATATGTATGAAGTGCTTTATAAGGCAGAATATGCAATATAAATGTGATTTTCCTAAAACTCGGGTCGGACTCAGTTACCCTCCTACTCAAACTGCAGTGGCTTCCTAATTCCTCCTGGAGCAAATACAAAATGCTGTTTGGCATTCAGAGTCCTTCGTAACATGGCCCTCTCCTGCTTTCTAGTTTTCTTACACCTTGCTTCAAGGCATATAGTTTTTGATCCAGTGACTTTGGACTTCTAAATGTCCCATGAACAAGGCATTCTATGAACCTCCATCTCTCAATTCCAGGTATTCTTCTGTCTCCGTCTCGTCCCTGCTTTATAGCTGGAATGCTCTCCCTCCTCCGCTCTGACTACTGATCTCTCCGGCCTCCTTTATGTCCCCACTAAAATCCTGTCTTCTATAGAAAGCCTTTCTCACCCACTCTTAATTCTAGTGCCTTCCCTCTCCGGTTTGCTATTTATCCTTTATAGAACTTGCTTTGTATACATTTGTTTGCACATTGTGTACCCCGTTAGATTGTAAACTCCTTGAGGGCAGGAATTATCTTTTGCCTTTTCTTTTGTATTTCCAGAGCTTGGCCCAGTGCCTGGCACACAGTAAGTGCTTAGTAAATGTTCATTTGATTGATTGCTTTATTGATATTAGTATTAATACTCATAAGTATATGCTTATGTAATATGATTTGAGGAACCCCCCCAAACGGTCCACTCTCCACCTCCACTAAAAACTATTTTTCGGGTGGCTAGGTGGCATAGTGAGTAGAGCACCGGCCCTGGAGTCAAGATGATCTGAGTTCAAATCTGGCCTCAGACACTTGACACACTTAGTAGCTATGTGACTTTGGGCAGGTCACTTAGCCCCAATTGCCCTCCAAAAAGCAAAAAAATAAATAAAAATAAATAAAATTTGAAAAAAGTAAAAAAAAACCAAACCACAAACTATCTTCCACACTGATTTGCTACAGTGCCAAAATCCTACCATTAGTTATTCATTGGATTAAGACATTGAAACCTTATAGTTACGTTCCTAGGGGAGGAAAAAAGATATTGAGCCATTACATGGCATTAATGTATTATTATCAATTTGTTTATTAGAGAAGATTTCCTACACTTAGTAGGGTCCTAAGGGAATAGGCACAAAGGAACAAGAAAAAGACAGGAAAAGATGGAGGAGGAGAAAGATAAGGAGAAGAGAGGACAAGATCAGGAATTTATTTCAGGAAGATAGGTCTAAATGGGGTCTAGCTTGAAAGCACTTTGTTCCTTGTGAAAGGATGCCCAAAGGAAGAAGGGGTCACTGAAGGGAGGCAGAAAGTTCACAAAGGCTATTTTTCCTGATGTAATTTTGCTAAGGGTTGGGCCTGTCTGAGGTTCACACAGACACAGTAAATTTGAACTTTTTCAAGTCACAGCAAATTTTATTGATCACTAAAGTAGAAATAGCCCTGGCTCACTGAGACATGAGGGACTCCAGAAAGCATCCAAGAAACAGGTTTCCCAAAGGGACCAAGGAGCCTATGGCCATATATCTATTTGTATCACATAAATGTAGAAGAATGATTAGGATCTCTGAATAACAAGTCTGAATCCCCATCTCTGCCACATGATATTGGGTAAACCACAACCATTCTGGGCTTCATGATCTTCATCTGGGAAATGGGGATAATTATAGTGGTATCGTCTACTTCCCAGGGTGTAGTAATGAAAGTACTTTGAAAACTGTAAAGCTGAGTGACTATGGGCAAATCATTGAACTTCCTTGAAGCCTCCTAATATACAAAATGGGAAAATAAGAGAGATGCATGGCATAATTGAAAGAAAATTCAATTTGAAGTTAGAGGACCAGGCTTCCAAATCTATTTTCCTGTGTGACTTTAGGTAAGCAAAAAGGTCTTTGAACCTCAAATTCCTCACCTATAAAATCAAGAGATTGGTCTCAATGATGGCTTAAGGTCCTTTTGAGCTCGGGGTCCCACAATTATTGGTAACTCACCACTCTATTCTTCCTAGGGCTATCTGAGGAAAGCTATTCCACAGACTTTTTATGGAGGTAGATAAATGGGGGCTGTCTTGGCTGCCATTCTTGGGCATGAGTTCTCTGCTCCCCTAAATTTCAGGTGATTAAGAAGACCATCAGCCCATTCCAAACATGGCTCATAGGCCATGAATAAGAGGATTGGAATTGAAACTCATTTTTCAGTGTGAGAGGAGGGGGTCCTGAGCCCTCGAGGCAGGCTTTTCATCACTTTGTCATCCATACAAAAAAAATTCCATTTTTGGAAGAACCTTCAGTAGGTAATCCCATGCTCAAGTTTGAGCCAGAGTTCTCTGTGGCTCTAGTGAATCACTAAGGTTGCCTGTCTTGGCAGTCCCCTGTGCTTTAGCTTCATTTCTCATCTTCCTTGGGGACCATCTGGGCTACGCCCCTCCTATCTTTTCCTCCAAACTCTATTCCCTCACTGCTCTCAATGCTTTGTCTCTTCACAGCTGTTTCCTGATATTCTGCTCCTCTCCCCTAGATAGTTTCTTTTATTTTCCAGTTTGGCTTTGTTCGGTGTTATCTTTTCCGAGCCTTAGCCCCCAAACTTCCCACCCTCTCCCTCCACCCTCCCTGTGTTCATAGAGAGATTACAAAGGCATGGGATACTTCTCAAGCTCAGCTGAATCTGCCGCTGGATTTCAATGCCTCCCTTTAAGTGGGTTGCTTCAGGGGAAAAAAATGTCAAAGGGCACAGGGGCTATTTTGGCAAGTACCACAAACGGCCTCTTCCTTTCCAAACAAAACCTGTTCCCTCCTCCCCCTCCTGAACCTCATGCTCTGAAAAGAGAGAGTAGGGTAGGGAAGGAAGGGGGCAGGGAAGATAGTTCACTCATTAAAAATAAACAAGCTGGCTTCTTCTATGAACTGAGATGAGTAGTAGGGTCGCCATGTGTGACTTTAATTAATCATTTCCCTCACACACCATCAACACAAGTGACAACTTGTGTTTGGCCCTTCAGCCCAAGGTGCCATGATATATGACCTGGGGAGGCCTGGGTTCAGGTTGAGGATGGTCCTGAGGAGATGAATGCCTGTGTCCTAGGCTGTGACGCAAGAGTTAATCATGATGAAGAGAGGGTGCATGGGGTTACGCAAGCGGCAGTTTCCAGTCCTTCCCCAAGTTACAGGGAGGCTGTACCTCTTCCTCACCCCCAAACCCTGACAAGAGTTCAGTGGTTGAGATATTAGTTTAAAAACAAAATATTGGATAAACTTATGATGGTCTACTCGCCAATTTGGATGCCAATTGTTGCCGTTGGGGAGTCTCGGAACACAATTTTCCAATAGGCTAAAGTTATAAAACTGGAAAATTCTGCCTTTGGTGCCTTCACCTTTGCATTTCTTCCCTTAACCTCACCCTTTCTCTCAAAACCTCTTCTCCCCTAGCTGTTCAGAGTTCCCATTTTCTTAAGGACTTAGAATACTGTATTTTATCAGAGAGGAAGTAAAGGCTATACTTTGTATATTATGTATTCTGCTCATAAAACAAAGTCAATAACTAATGACAATTACTAAGGAGAAATAATGTGATATTATAACTGGTAGAAGGATAGCGTTCTAAGCCTTTTTTTGTTTTATGGACACTTTTGGCCGTTTGGTGAAGCCTATAGATTCTTTTCAAAATAATATTTTTAAATATATAAAGTAAAATACATAAAATCATTTTAATGTATTATATATGTTTTTATTTTACATAAAAAGGAAAAATACTGAAATACAGTTATCAAAATGTCACAAATGAGTTTTTAATTTGACTAGTATGAGGGAGAAACTACTAAGTAGCTTCCTTTCGGACTTTCCCATGAGAATGATAGGAACTTAAATCATTCTGCTTTGGTGTGGTTATTATAGGAGTTAGTGAGGTGAGAGTATTGAGGTGGGCAAAGAACTTGTCTCAGGCAGTACTTTGTCCAAGGAAAATGGGAAGGTAGCAACACATGCAGATTTTTAATGGGCACTCTTTCTTAGGCAAGAAGAGTTCTATCCATTCTGAGCTATGGGAGGTCCCATTCAAAACACTTGTAAGAGCTCTCTGATGTCTGGTGGATTGAAGAAAGATTAGATAACCTTGTATCTTTAAAACTAAGCCAGATGCAACTCAGAACTTTTGAGCTTAAGATATCTGTCAGCCCCAGCTTCCCTAGTAGCTAGGATTATAAGTATGTGCCACTACATTTGACCAAAGTGATATTCCTAAAGCTCAGGGCTGACCATGTAAGCTCCCCTCCTCCATAAACTATATTTACCTCTAGGATCAAATACAAACTTTTTCCTTTGGCATTTAAAACCCTCTACACCAATTTGCTGTGCCAAGCTGTGGATATTTGTTATGAGACGTTTATTATTCTTTTTTTTTATTCATGGTGGATAGAGTGGGAAGGAGTGAGAATAAAATTTAAAAAGAAAAAACCCCTTACCCCTGTCTTTTTAGTATTGTTAAACATTACTTCCCTCTATCCACCCCTGATCCATGTTTTTCATACCTAATACTCTCTCACTTTTCTTTGACTTCGCACTCTCCTCTGATACCAGTTTCTTAGAATTCCTAGTTTTTTAAGCTCATGCCAAATACCACCCCCTACATGGGCCTTTTATTGAATCTTCCCAATTCTTTATACCCTACTCTCCCACATTCCTTACATTAAGTTTTTATGTACACTTTTATACATGTTCTGTTCCCAAATAGAATGAAAATTAATTGTGGTCATGGATTTTCTCAACTTTGCCTTTGTTTTCACTGTGCTTAATATTTGACGCATAGTAGGTCTTATTATTTGCCTTTTGATTGATGAGTTAGAAGGCCAATATCCAACCCAGAACATTTGCTTGAGCACCCACTTTTATTGCTGTGAAAGAATGGCACTTGGGATGGATGAATTTTGATGGGAGTTTGGGGAAGGGATATGTCCAGTGAACTAGGTGCTACTGGGAGGGCAGGTTAGGGTGGAGCACACCAATAAAAGTTTCTTGGCAACCAAGTTGCAGCATAAGATTAGTGAGGGGGAGAGGGAAGAGTTGTCAACCAAAGGGGGAAAAAGAACAAGACAAGGGGTGATGCCACTGAAGATAATTTAAGCCACTCGATATTTTTGCTTCAGGCTAGCCCTGTAAAGGCTGTATCTGTGCAATATTCTCATATTTATATATTTCAGAGAAATAGACCTAACAGTCAAGTTCCATTTCCATGTATTTGACCCCAAAACATTCCCTTACGTTTATGGAGTATTTGCTAGTTTACAGACTACCTTTATGTGCAACATCTCAGTATCTTGTTTAGTCCTCACAGCAGCTCTGAGAAGTAGCTGGAACAGGCAACATTATCCCCATTTTTAGAAATAATAATGAGAGCATAATAATAGGCCTTAGACTTAGAGGCAACTTTCAGAGACTCTAAGTAGAAGAGCAGCTACTGACCTTCATTGGGTTCTCTGGAAGTTCCCTACTCTATTGAAATCTCAAGTTTGGTTAAAAAAGGGTTTATGACAATAAATAATGCTAAAAACTGGCATTCAGATAGTGCTTTAAGATTACAAAATGCTTTGTATATATTATCACATCCGATTATTGCAGTGTCCCCAAGCACTGGATAGTGGTTGTTATTCTGACTTTGTAGATAAGGGAACTGAGGCTGAAAGAGCATAAGTGATCACACACCTAGCAAGTTTCCTGAGTTAGGATTTGAATCCAGTTCTTTCTTGACTTCTTGTTTGTATCTCTTTTTATCATCCCAAATATAGACCTGGGGATGGACTGTATATGGCTAGGTGGTGCAGTGAATAGAGCAGTGGCCCTGGAGTCAGGAGGACCTGAGTTCAAATCCAGCCTCAGACACTTAACACAAAAAACTAGCCGTGTGACCTTGGGTAAGTCACTCAACCCCAACTGCCCTCCAAAAGAAAAAACAAAAAAAAGAGAGATTTAACACTGAATTGGTGCAAGTGGAAGAATTTTGGGGACAACAGGAAAATCTCAAAGACCACCTGCTAAGTTAGGGAGAAGCTAAGATTTGTATTGGCCAGTGGCACTGATGAAACCACTAATCTTGGAAGTGTTAAAAGTATTATTTCAACATAGCTTATGTTTTATGTAGTAATAATTATTACTGTTACTTTCAGAAGAACCCATAGAAATGCCTTCATTGAACTGACTAGTTTGCCTGTAGAAGAATTATAGACATGGACAAAAATTGCATGTATGAATGGTCTGAAATGTATTCAGATCTACATGGAAGAAGAAATATCTGTATCAATGGGACTGTGCATGAAGCCATTTGAGTTGAATTATATATATGTAAGAATGTAAGAATATGTGAGAATGTAAGAATATTTCTTATTTTTATAAGAGTAAGAATATGTAAGAATATGTAGAATATCTCTTATTTATATAAGACTATTTGGTTTACAAAGAGTTTTCCTTAAAACAATTTTGCAAGGTGGGTATTGCAAACATATTATCTCTGTTTTCTGGTGAGAAAATGGAAAATCAGACAGGCTAAGTGACTTGGCCACAGTCATGCAGCCACTTAGAGATGGAACTGAGACAAGGACCCATTTCTTATGAATTTATTTCTCTCCACAGGCTGTTCCAAAAGTCACATCATGTTGTAAAGTATTGGAATAAAGCGTGGAAGTTGGGCTGTTCTAATTTCATCCGTAGATTACAGTTATTCAATAGGAGAGGCTAGAATCCAAGTCCCTGTCCTCTTTCAGGTTGTTTCTGAGAAGCAACTGTGATAGAATGAAAAGATCAGGTGAAATGGAGTCAGAAGACCTCAGTGCCAACTTTAGCTTTGTCATTTCTTGGCTATGTGACCATGGGTAAGTGAATTCACATCACTGAGTGACTGAGATTTCTTAATCTGTAAAATGGGGGCAATAATACTTTAACTACCTACAACCCACATTTGCTTATGAGAAAGTCTTCTATAAAACTTTAAAGAACCAGATATTGTTATTTTTCTGCTTAAATAATTCAACCAGTAAGGTGCCCAGCCCTCATGGCAAACAGACTCTCTCCTTATATCTTTGTCAAAGAGGGTCTGACTATCATTGCATTCCCAGCAGGGGGATTTATTGTTCCTCAACACATCCTCATTGAGCCCCATGGGGAAACATGGATTGATGTCTTTGTGTAGGGAGTCAGGACAGATGACCCCAAGGTCATTCTCAGAGGTGCCTTTTGGCACTAATTAAGAATGGCCTTCCACCCCAAACCATGACAAGGAGCTCTCTCTTTTTTTGAACCAAGGTCTGCCCATGTGCTGGAGTAATTTGGTGTGGCTAATGAGGCTGAAATGGGGTTACATTTCAGAGGTGTGTGAAGCCATGGGAATGCTTGTCTAAGAAGTTTCCAGAATCAAGCACCAGATCAGTTTCTTTATGTAGTCATACATTTAATATATATCAGTAACAAAAATAGTTTTCCTTATGCAAAAGTCATGTTTCTGGCATGATCTACACCTAGTAGGTGCCTAGTAAGTATTTATTGAATGGAAATGCATTTCTCTGAAATGCATTTGAGATTCATAAAGTGACCCCCTCTATCCCAAAGCCTTGTAATAGACATGACTTCCCCCAAATCCCATGCATCAATGCACATATACGTTACTCAGAGGAGAGTTTTTTCCTATTTACCCTGAATTTTTAGCCTACAGTTGAGTAAAAGCAGACTGTTCAAAGAGCTGGTGGTCTGGTAAATAGTATCTCTTTTGCAGTTCTAGATATAGTAACAACAATGAGGAGGAACTATAGAAATATATGTTTGGACTCTAGAAGCTTAGCAGTCTTGGGTCAGTTAGTGTTCAAAAAACATTACACATCTTAAAAATCTGTAGGACATAACAGTATCTGCTGTTTATAATGACTCTAACATCATAGAACTGGAAAGGACCACAGGAATCATCTTGCCTAACGTGTTGTTTTACTAATGAGGCGTGTGTGTGTGTGTGTGTGTGTGTGTGTGTGTGTGTGTGGTTTGCCCAGGTAGCAGAGCAGCAGTATGAATTCAGGTTCTCTGACTCCAAATCCCGTGTGTGTGTGTGTGTGTGTGTGTGTGTGTGTGTGTGTGTGTGCGTGTGTGTGTGTGTTTAATCTCAAGAATTCTTAACCTTTTTTGTTTCCTGGATCTCTTTGGTAGTGTGATGAAACTAATGGAGTCCTTCTCAGGATAGCTTTTTTTAAATGCATGAAATAAACTGCATAGGATTACAAAGGAAACCAATTATATTGAAATAGTTATCACCCAGGGTTAAGAAAATCTGATTTATACCATGCCAATGCCGGGTGATCAGGAAAGTAATCGACTCACATTCAGAATTCTTTGTTTAAGAAATCAAGGAACTATGGAAACATTTCCATCCAAAATAGTTATTTTTTTTAGTTTATAAGTTTAAAAGGATAAGCTTCAGTTATCTGGAAAATCCATGAAGAATGAATTGTCAGCAATTCAAGATTAATGAGCTGTTTCTGAGAGGAAATATTAGCTTCTTAGATATTCTCACCACCGAAGAGGCAAAGAATAAATCCTGTTCTTGGATCTGGTCTCTTCTCTGCTGAATGTTATGGAACAGGTTGCTAGCATTTTGTGAAGCAATTACCACCAAAGCATACTGTGAGTATTTCAACCCCAGTATAATGATGCAATATGGAGTAAAAGGGGGATGAACTCAAATCACAGTTGCAATATTTTCAACTGAATGTAATCAAACAGGTGTAGAGAAATCCAAATAGATATGAAAGTTATTTCATGAATTAGTGGTGTCTGATTGAACCCATTTTCCATGTCTTATATAAAGTCAGTTCTGCTCTAACACAGTCTATGCATTCCTAAAAATCACTGCTCTATATAAAATCTTCCAATGAAAAAGCACAGGATCTATGGGGAAAATGGGCTTAGGGGCACATCAATCAAAAACTTCATCTGTTAAATATAAAAAAGGATGGGAACATCATAAAGCAGTAGCACAGTTTTAGACATGTCAAATTGTTAAGAAATGCATATGTACTACAATGGACAGAGGAAGTATCTATGTCCTTGGATTGCTGCTTAGCCTCCACAGGTCCCAGGCTGACATAATCTAGTAATGTCTGGGGAGAGGCCAGGGCCTTGTCCATGGTAGAAGGTGGAGGAGGGAATAGGGGCTGGCCAGCCCTTGCTAGCCCATGGTTCCTACTGTAACAGTGCATATACAATAATACAACATATTCTATCTTGAAAGAGACCTGAAGGTGAATTGTGAATGTGGGTGTTAAAAGGTTTGCACATTGTGAGTTATTATAAAGTGGTATAGTTTTCTGTCTTCTCTTACTGTTCCTCAAGAATTAAATTGTGCATAAACAAACATACAATTCAAGTTACTCTCAAATTGTTCCCTAATATATCAATTATGTCGGAACAAATTCTCATTTTCAAAACAAGCTTTATAGCAGAACTGACTGTATCATGTCGTTAATTCATTTCAGTTGTGTCCAACTCTTCATGATCCCATTTGGGATTTTCTTAGCAAAGATACTGGAGTGGTTTGCCATTTCTTTCTCTAGCTCATTTAACAGATGAGGAAACGGAGACAAACTCAGGTGAAGTGACTTGCCCAGGGTCATACAGTTACTAAGTGTTTTGAGGACATATTTGAACTCAGAAAGATGAGTCTTCCTAACTTCAGACCCAGTTCTCTAGCCACTGTACCACCTAGCTGCCCCTGACTCAATGAAAATTTTCTCTTTCTTATAGCATTTCTTCTGTGCTATAAAATCCAGCCCTTTATCATGTACTTTTATGCTGTTCCTGATTCTTTAGTGCCTGCCAATCTTGTCTTCCTAACTTGGTCATAAATTGTTTTTGTATTCCTGGTGATACTGAATTCTAGGACCTTCAGAAATGAGCATTTAGGAGCACTCTGAATTCAACAATATTTTACTTTGTTGTTCTCTGTTCAGGGGAACCCTCTCTGAAAACCTGGTTCTTTTTTTCTTCTCCTGATGAACTCGTTCGATTTGTGGTATTAGTGAATACATGATTCTGAGGAGAAAGGGGGGGTGTAATGGAGTCAGAAGACCTAGGTTTGAATGAATTTTTCTTATCTATGAAGTGGAGAAGTAATACTTGTACCACACACCTCACAGGACTTTGATTATCCATGGAAATGCTGTATATTATAAAGCATGACATACATGTTACCTATTATTAGCCCTCAAACAGATGTTAGAACCTCCCTTGAACTTTCTTGATATTATTCCAAACATAGAATTAGAAGCATCCTCAGAAATCCTAGAAATAGTCACATAAGGGTTTCAATGTGCTGATTATTGTGTTCTGTGAGCATATGCATAAGATAATATGCAAGAAAAGCAAGAGATTTTTGACAGCTTTGGAGAATTGGCATAAGTTTAAGACTAGTGGTCTTCTCTAACCCAAAAGATGGTTGAAGTTATAAAACTGGCCTCAATTAGAAGAGACATAAGAACCATGGAATCCTAAGAGTCTGAGGATTGAAAGGGGCTTCAGAAGTAATCTACCAAGGGTCATCCAACCTATGCTTGAAGACTTTCAGTAATGGCAAACTCACTGCCTTTCAAGGCTGTCCATTCCACTTTTGGTTAGGTCTAACTATTAACAAGCTTTTCTTTCTATTTAGTCAAAACCTGCCTCTCAGTAGCTTTCATTTTTCTCCTTGTTTTGTGTTCTGCTAAGCAGAACAAATGCCCAGTTCTTTACATACACAATAGAGTTCAAATACTTGAAAATAGTGATCATGTTTGCCAAAGTTTTCAGTTCTCTGGATTAAACATATTCAGTTTAAAAAATGTCATTTAATGACAGTTTTGAACTCTCTCATCATACTGGTTACCTTCCTATGGAAGTGTTCTTATTCAATGCTTTCCTTAAAATATGGTTTATAGAACTGTATGAAATTCTTCAGATTTGTACAGATCAAATGCAGTTTTGGGATCTGTTTACATCCCTGTGTAGTAGGGAAACCTTACATATAGCCAGAATATTATCACATTATCTTTTCTTTTCTTTTCTTTTCTTTTCTTTTCTTTTCTTTTCTTTTCTTTTCTTTTCTTTTCTTTTCATTCTCCCTCCCTCCCTCCCTCCGTCTCTCTCTCTCTCTCTCTCTTTCTCTTTTTCTCTCTCTTTCCCCCCATCCCCCTCCTTTTCTTCTCCTCTTATGTTTTCTACTATTTCATCCAGGCTGGAAATGCAGCCACTCTTGGGTCTTATTCCATGGCTAATTGCCACAAAAATTTTGACTTATTCTGTTTCTGATCTAGACAGATTCTACTGCAGACAACAGATTAACTTTAGCCCTACTGTGTCTTAGAACTCTTAAACTCATGCAGCCATCTCTCTCCAGCCTCCTCAGTAGTAGGGACTTATGGGCGTGCATCACTAAAGTGACAGAATATTTTCAGTGAAATTATAGAAATGAAAGTACCACTCGGGTGCCACCTCCTACAGGATATCTTTCTGGACATCCCCTCTTCTTTGCGAAGTACTCCTGAAAAATTATTATGTGTGTGTACATCCATCCATATCTATCTACCAATCTCAATATATATGATATATATGTATGGAAACATATGCATGCATATATATAACTATGTATGTAAACATATTTGACTAGACATGTGATTTTTCTACACACATGCATACACAATATACACATATATTCAAGAGAAATCATAGGTCCAGTAAAATTTGTGTATTATATACACAATATACACATGCACACACACGTATATTTTGTTGTATACATACTTAGATACACACATATACATACATACATACATGTATATACTGAACTTGTATATCACTTCAGGTGAGGACTACTTTTGCCAATGAAGGCAGATTGTCATCTGCTCTGAAACCCATAGTTTAGATATTAGCCTGGTGTATGGAGTGCTTGAGTGACTTGTTGAAGGTTTCATATCCCAGTTATCAAAGATAGGACCCAGTTCTCCTAACTCTGATGCCAGCGTCTATCCTGGCCAACAACTGCTACTATTCATCATTATTTTCATTTTATACTAACTCTATATAATTTATTTATATGTCAGTATATACATGTACATATATTGTTTTTTCTTCCAATATAACTTATCCACCTATAAGTTCCTTGAAGGCAGGAACTATTTAAAAATTTTTTTTACAACACCCCCAGGTCATTGTGCAATATCTAACATGTCTAGAATATAGTAGGCACTCAAAAGCTGATTGTCCAATTGAATTGAATTAACAGCCACTCCTCAACTGTACACCCTGGATGGGATACTGCTCTTGATCCAATTGTATCTAAGGAAGCTAGAAACAGAATCAGAAAATCTGATGTGGTCTTTGGGTATGTGTCATAGTTTAGAATATTTGCAGCAACATGCTCCAGATCAACTGTATTGACCAATGTTTTTTTTCTGCCACGGCCTTCCTTGTCTTATTCTAGGGGATGGAGGAACAGCCTCTCAAGCTGTGCCTGACTGGGCATCTCAAACTTCAGCATGTGGTATGATGGGTAGGGAATGGAATCATAGAACTTATATTGCTCAGACATGCCCTACTTCTGGGATTGTGAGCTATCTCTATAGATTTCCCATGTTTGCCACAGAAACCTTTCCATCCAGGAAATTCACTGCCCCCCTGCCTTCTGCCCCCTTCCCACTTTCTCATACTGTAAGTACCCTGTACTTTCTTCCTTGGATTGACTGATTTCTTCTAGAAACTTCCATTTTAAGGTAGATGTCCAGGCCAGTTATGTCTTCATTCCTCTCCAAGCTTCCCTTTTGACTTTTCAACTTCCTTTTATTTATGTTTTCCTCAATTGGAATGTAGACTCTGAAGGCCAGGGTAAACTTTCTGCTTGTTTTGAACTTCTAGCACTTAACCCCAGTGCCTGGCATATAGTAAGCCCTTGATAAATACTTGTTGACTCGATGATTAGTTGCCAGTCTTTCACAGGTTTCAGGTTGTTTCTCGAATAATTTCAACAATTTCCTGTAGAATTCAGTGAGTATTCATCAAGTATTTGCTATTTGCAAAGTACTTTGGAAAGTAACAAGTTTACACAAGACATAATGCTTACCCTTGTGAAGCATCAAGTCTAGGTAGAAAATGGCATTATACACACAGACAGTTATAATAGCACAACAATAATATGCCACCATGAATTCAGTAAAAAAATTACATGGCCAAATATTATAAGATATTTAGCAAAGAGGTGGGAAGGTCACTATAGTTTGAAAGACCCTAGAAGCTTCCTGGAGTCAGTGGCATTCCAACTAGACTCTGAAGAATGGTCATAGAGGGAGGACAGACTTTCCAGGTATAGAGAAAATTTGAACAAAGTCATAAGAGATGAATACATGAGTTGCATAGCAGTTTTTGTCTGTTTGTGTTTGTGTGTGTGTGTGTGTGTGTGTGTGTGTGTTGTGTGTAGAAATATGAAATAAAGCTGGAGAGGAGAGGAGTGAATTTCACCGAAGATGTAGGCATCTCCCCAGGACAAAAGTAAGACTTAGGACATCACAGTTTCTGATGATGGTTCATTATGGCAGCTGCATTCTGAAACAACTGCTATATGGGAATTTAGATGGGGTAACCATGCAGGTTGTGATGGCATAAAAATAACAAAACATTTGCATATGACTTTTCATTATCTAAGTACTATCATTTCATTCAGATAGTACTTTGTGTGCCTATTGTGTGGAAGGAAACAATGAACAATGAATAAAAACATTTGCTCTCAAAGGATTTAGACTCTACTGTGACAGGATAGACCACAAATATACAGAGTGGTAAATAAAATTTATTTGAGGAAGAGGATGGGGTATCAAAAAAGACTTCTGGAGTAGATGGTACCTTAAATGCAACCTGGAATAGAGTTGGAATCAGGAAAATCCAAATTCAAGTCCATCCTTAGATTCTAACTAGTTGTATGACTCTGAGCAAGTTATTTTGCTTCTGTATGCCTCAATTTCCTCATCTGTAAAATGGGGATAATAGCACCTATCTCCTAAAGTTGTTGTTAGGATAACAATGAGATAATATTTGTAAAGTGTTTTGCAAACCTTTAAATAGTATATGAAATTTATTATTAGTATTATTAATCTAAGATATGAGTGTGAGGTGAGGATGGTAATACATTCTTGTACAAAGATACAGAGGATATAAAAAGCCAACTCCAGGGAAGAGTGAAAAGACCAGTCTGATTTGAGTATGTGAAGGTGAATCATATGTTATAAGACTAGTAAGTCTCATTTGATTATCTAAGCAACTCTGTGATACAGTATACCTATAATTATCCCTATCTTACATGTAATGTACTTGAATTTCATAGTTGCTAACTAGCTAGCCTAGCTCAATTAAAAACTAGTGCCTTTGAAGCTCTAGACATCTTTCCCTATGATTGCTTGGCCATATGTTAAAGAGACTATGGGACATTGATGCAAAGCAATTGCTGTGTGGTGGAGCAGGGGAAAGTCCTTCACTGCAGAGGCATTGTTTAGGTCCCAGTTAACTGCATGACATTGATCGAATCAGTTAATGTCTCTGAACTTCAAGTTTCCTCATCTGTAAAATGGGGATAATCATATTTTTCTTACTTATCTCACAGAGTGGTTTCAAGCGAGGCACTCTGTTAAATGTGATGGAAGCATGGTTCTGCCTGACACTCTGGACATGTATTCTAGGTTCCTAGGTTTGGAAAGAGGTTATTAATCCCCTATAATCCCACACAATCCAAATGTGTGATTTGACAATATGACATGTCCATTTTCCAAATCAAGTCCATCAAATAAGCATTTATTGAACACTTACTACATACCAGAACTTTGCTAAGCATTGGAGATATAGAGAAACTTAAAAACATGAATTCTATCCTCAAAGGTTATATTCTAATGGGAGAGACAACATGCAAATAATTGCATGTAATAGATATACACAGAACAAATGGAAAGTAATCCTGGGTGAAAGTGACTAAGGAAGTCAAAAAAGGTTTTATTCTGACAAGGGATTTCAGGGAAGCAGAAGAAGTTAGGAAGGAAGAATGAGGAGACAGGGAGACAGGTAATAAAAAGGCATGGAGATTGCAAATGGAAGATGTCTGAGAAGGATGGTAAATTCAGTGTTTTTTGGTCATAGAATACACAGAGGTCTTAAGTAAAGAATAAAAAGACTGAAATTTTAAGAAGGGGCTTTATTGTAAAGGGCTTCAAATATCAAAGACAGCATTTTACATAACAGTAAACCACTAAGTGAAGAGAGTGATATAGTCTGGCATGAGGTTTACAAAAATCTCTTCAGAAGCTAAATAGAAAAGGAATTGGAATGAAGAGAGGGGGATCTGCTTTGGGGTTCAGACAAATTTTTATTAATATATGGTTTTGATGATGATGTTGGGGATGAGTCCAATATATCAGCGGCTTTTTAGAGCAGAACTGGGATCAATGAGTGGAAGAGATAGGGAAGTAAATTCTGCCTTAACATAATAAAGCAGACCTTCCTAACAACTGAGCTTTTTTTTTCTTTCATATTACCAATTATCTATGCTACCTGCATGATTCACTGGTGTCTCAAAGACAACATTCCCAGAAAAGGGTTCATCATTTTTCTGTCTCAATCACCCCTCTTCCTAACTTCCTCATTGCTGTCAGGAACACTATACTTTTAAAATCACTTAGTTTTTCAACTTCAGATCATCCTGGACTTTTTCTCCCTCTCAGTTTCTGTATCCATTCATCAAATTTCCTGCTCACCACCATGTCGGCTATGAGAGCCTTCCCCTTTAAGTTGACCTTCCATTTACCCTGAATGTATTTTGTATGTGCCTATTTATTTATATTTGTTCTTTTCTATCAGACTGTGACCTCCTGGAGGGGAGGACAGGGGATTGTTTCTGCCTTTTTTTGTAACTCCAGTGCCTAGGACAGGGTTTGGCACATAGTGAATGGTTAATAAATGCTTCTCAATTGTTTTATTGATCAACCATCTCCACAAAATTACTCATGTATATTTTCTTGTCCCTTCAGTTGATGCTCTCATCATATCTCTTTTAGACTATTGCATGTGGCTCCTAATTGATGTCTCTATAGGCTTTTCTCTTTCCAGTCTACCTTCCTTGAATTCTTTATAAAGAAGGTTCAATTGGGACAGAAAATTCTCTTGAAATAAAAAAACATACATAAACCATGTTTCATAACAAGTGCCTACTTCTGGACCTGTAGTGAGAAAGGGAAGTATATTTCATCATTTGTCTTTTGGAGTCAAGATTGATCAATACCTGGATTGGCGTACTAATGTTGCTCATTGTTTTTTTTTTTAATCTTTACAATATTGTGGCCATTATGTAAATTGTTTTCCAGATATTCTAACTTTTTTCTTCACTAATTCATATTGTCTTTCAAAGTTTTCCCTAATTTTTCATTATTTTTATGGCATGATAATATTGCATTATACCTGTATACTACAGTTTGCTCAGTCATTCACCAATTGGTGGGATTCCTCTACCCTTCCTTGGCACCACAGAAAGCACTATCATATTTACACATACACACATATACATACATATATATATTTCTCCTTGGATTTTTGACCACCTTGGAGTCATTCATTGAGTGAAAGGACATTGTTCAGTGAAAGAACATAAATGCCACAGTCATTTTTGCATTTTTATAATAATAATAATTCCAAATTGTTTCCAGAATGGCTCATCTAATTCATTGCTCCAGGCACAGTAAGTTGGCCTGCTTTTCTTCCCACAGCATTTCTAACCTTTTTCCCCATAATCTTTTATCATTCTTGTCCGGTTTCTAGGTGTGTAAGTTGAAACCTCAAGTGCTCTTTAAATTTGCACATATAATTGTGATATGGCAGAAATAACAATAACTCTGGAGTAGGAAGACTCAGGTTCAAATTCTGTGTCTGACACTTCCTGTTGTATGGGCCTCAACAAATGACTTTCTCTTTCTCTTACCTGCTAGCTTTAGCTTCTTATCTGTAGAGTGGTGCTTAGACTAGAAGAACATTAAGATACCCTCTAACTTTGGATCTAGTATCCTATTATTAATGATTTGGAGCATTTTATATGCTCTTTTGAAAAATATTTGTTCATTTTATTTGACCATTTGTTTATTTTAGAATGACTTTGGTTTTAAATTTTTATCAGAGGTATCTAATGTAAATTTTTTATTTTATAGATTTTATTTCTATTTTATGGTTATTTTATTCATGCAAAAGATTTTCCATTTCATATATCAACATAGTCTGTTTTGTCTTTTGGGAACTCCTCCATACCATGATTTCTTGTAAAATTTCCCCTAGCCATTGATAAGAAAAGTTATCTCCTTTAGGTACCATCTAAATTTTTTTTTTGCTTTTTTTTGGAGGGCAGTTGGGGTTAAGTGACTTGCCCAAGGTCACACGGCTAGTTTTTTGTATTAAGTGTCTGAGGCCAGATTTGAACTCAGGTCCTCCTGACTCCAGGGCCGGTGCTCTATTCACTGCACCACCTAGCCGCCCCTAATTTTTTTTTAAATTATGTTTTCTTTTATATAAAGGTCATATTCATTTGGAGCTTAAGTTGACATATTAATCAGTTAATCAACAGATATTTATTAAGCTCCTACTCTGTGCCAGTATTGAGGTTAAGTCCTGGGGATACAAAGAAGGACAAAAGTGGTCCCTGTTCTCAAGGAGCTTACATCCTAATAGAGTTAATATGAAAGTAAATAGATATGAGATACTGCAAAATAAATGGTAGGTAAACTTAGAGAAGTCTCTAGTCATTAGGGAAAGAGGAAAATATCTCTTGCAGATGATGATGTCTTAAAGGAAGGTAGAAATTCTTAGAGGTAGAAGTAAGGAGAGAAAATGTTCCAGGCATGGGAGACAGCCTATGTAAAAGATGTGGAGACATAGATTGCCTAGTTTGAGGAACAGATAGTAAGCCAATATGGCTGGATTGCAGTGTATATGGAGAGGAATAAACTGTAAGGAGAATGGAAAGGTAGAAGGGGCCTGGGTTGTGAATAACAAAACAAATGACTTTACATTTGATGTCAAAGGTTATAGGATTCTAATGGAATTTATTGATTCCGTTAGGGTGGGGAGCCGACATGGTCAGATCTATAGTTTCAGAAAATTCCCTTGGCAACTGTGTTGAAGATAGACTGAAATGGGGAGAGACTTGGGGCAGGGAGATCAAATATGGCTGTTGCAGTTGTACAGGTGAGTAGTAATGAGGACCTGTCATGAGAAGGGAACATGGAAGAAAGATGATATGAATATAAAAGCAAAAAGATTTGGCTGTAAGGTGGATATATAGGGGAGTAAGAATTAAGAGTTGAGGATGACATTGAAGTTGTTCATCTGAGTGACTGGGAGAATAGTGATGCCCAAGATAGTAATAGAGAAGTTTGAAAAAAGGGAATATTTAAGGCCAAAGGCAGAAGGGAGATAATGATTCTTGTTTTGGACATATTGAATTTGAGCTGCCTACAGGATATCATTTTTCAATTGACTGCACTATTCTGGCACTTCTCTTATTTCTCCTCCATGCTTCGAGAAGCTCATTATTGGGAAAAGCTCATCATCTTGCAAGATCCCTCCCCTGACCAGAGGGTGGAGTCATGAACTCCAATATCCTTCATTTAAGAAGGGAACTCTGACATCTTTTCATTTCTCACCTGGATGTATTACTATCTGATTTCCCTTACTTCTCCAGCATGCCCTGTTGGGTACCTCCCTTCAACCTGATTTCAGCTTCCTTTTGTGCATAATCTTCCTCCATTATATTGTAAGCACCTTTTTCTTGTATTTGTATTGGAGCATTTAACTTAGTGCCTAGTGCATAGTAGGTCTCTAATACATTTTTATTGACTGACTGATATCCAGTTTGAAACATCTAATAGGCAGTTAGTGATACAAGACATAACTCAGGAGTCAGTTCAGTGTTAGCTCTGGAAGCCTGGGAAGCATCTGCATCAATGTTAATGGCACTCATAGGATGTGATACAGTCATCAAATGAGGTAGTGCAGCAAGAAAGGAGAGATGAGCCCAGTGTAAGACATGCATCTAAGCGTTATTTCTGCCAAACTGTTCTCTAGAAGGTATTATTGAATATGGAGCTCTTCTGACAATGGTTATGTATTATTGGATATTGGGTTACAATGTTTAATGGCTTTTGTCTTGCTTATTTAATTAGTTTACTCCACAGCTCTGCATAAGTATATGTATTTACATATGTAAACACACATCCATACATATATTTAAACTACTGTCAAATAATTTTTAAAAATGATTAATGCTGTATAATTTAATTTGAAATCAGTGCTAGGTTCTCTTCATTTCTATTATTTCTATTCCTTTTATTGTTTCATCAAGATCCTTGACCTATTGTTCCTCCCAATGAATTTTATTTTTGCCTAAGGCTTTTAAAGCAATCCTTCAGTAGTTTGACTAGCTCTTGATATATAGATTAGATGAAATATTATTGTCATCTTTATGAGATTGCCCTTTCCCAACCATTAGCAACAAGTATCTCTCCTTTTATTTGTTTCTATGTTTTTAATATGTATTTATGTTTTGTACATGTCTTCTGTTTCTATGTTTCAATTCAACAGACATTTAAGTTCTTACTATATTGTATTTTTTTATATGTTCAAAATATATCTTAGGGGGTTAACTGCCAGATATTTTTTTGACTTTTGTAGTTATTTTGCTCGGAATTTTACTTTCTATCTCCTCTTGCTGTGTTTTTTTTGAGGGGGGAAAACAAGGCAATTGGGGTTAAGTGACTTGCCGAAGGTCACACAGCTAGTGTATCAAGGGTCTGAGGTCATATTGGAACTCAGGTCCTCCTGACTCTAAGGCAGCTCTATTCATTGCACCACCTACCTGATTCCTGTGTTGGCTTTTAGTAGTAACTAAAGGAAAGTCTGGTGATTTTATGGGTTTTTTTGCATCTTGAAGTGATGGTGATGTGATCATTTCGATTTTTAAAATTGACTCTCTAGTACAGACTCTTCTATATCAACCTTAAAAAAGTTGTTTTTTTTAAATATCAACTCAATAGCTTTTTTGTTTAATTACTACTTCTACAATACAGATCTGCCTAAGTATGACAGTAAGCTACTCAGCTTCAATTGCTCCACATTGCTTCTAGAATAAAATATTTACAATCCTCATTTGCACTTTATATGTTTCACAAACTCTTCAAAATATCTTTCTAGACTACTTGCACACTATGCTTCCTAATGCCCTCTACCTTTCATACACCTTAGTCTTCTTACTGTTACCCATGGTTAACATTTTATTTCCTCCCTTTATTCTGTTCTCCATGCCTGAAATGTTCTTCTTAATCACTTCCTTGTGGAGTCTGTAGTTGCCTTCTAGATTCAACTCACGGGCCCTCTCCTATATGAAGTCTTTGTGATTACTCTAATTTTTAGTGTTCTCTTCCCAAAATTACTTTTTATTTCTTTGCCTTTTGTATCTAATTATTATGGAAAACTTTTTAAAGAAGTTAAACTTATTTATAAGTAAAACTTGGAGCTAGTTTAATGAAAAAAAAATACAATAAAATAGATAAACCATTGGTTAATTTGATTTAAAAAGAAAGAAGAAATCCAAATGACCAGTATCAAAAATGAAAAGGATAAATACACCACTATTGAAGAGGAAATTAGAATAATGATTGGGGGTTATTTTTCCTAATTATAAGCCTGTAAAAGCTGACCATCTAAGAGAGATAGATGAATATTTACAAAAATATAAATTTCCTAGTTTAACAAAAGAGGAAATAAAATACATAAATTATTCTAACTCAGAAAAAAGAAGTTGAAAAAGCTAGAAATGAGCTCCCTAAGCAAACATTCCCCAAACCAGATGGATTTATAAATGAATCTTATTAAATATTTAAGGAACAATTAATCCTAATACTATACAAATTGTTTGAAAAATATGTAAAGGAGTCCTCCCAAATTCTTTCTATGGTAAAAATATGGTTTTGATAACTAAACTAAGAAGAGCAAAAACTGAGAATGAAAACTAGAGGCCAATTTCCCTTATGAATATTAATGAAAAATTTTAAATAGAATACTAGCAAGGACCTTATAGCAATATTTCATAAAGATCCTACATTATGAACAAGTATGATTTATACCAGGAATGTAGAGCTGGATCAATATTAGGAAAGCAATGAGGATAATTGACCATATTAATAACAAAAATAAAAAGCATATGATTATTTCAATAAATTAAAAAAGCTATAAATAAAATACAATACCCATTCCTATTAAAAACACCAGAAAGTGGGCAACTAGGTGGTACAGTGGATAGAGGACTGGCCCTGGAGTCAGGAGAACCTGACTTCAAATCCAACCTCAGATGCTTAACATTTACTAGGTGTGTGACCTTACACAAGTCACTTAGCCTCAATTGCCCTACCTTCTCCCCTCCAAAAAGACCAAAAATAAAAAAAAAATGTAAAAAAAACCACTAGAAAGCATTGGAAATAATGGAGCCTTCCTTCAAACGATTTATCTAAAACCAAGAATAAGCACTATCTGTAATGGGGATAAACTTGAAGCCTTCCCAAAATCATCAAGGGTGAAGCAAGGATGTCCATTATCAGCACTATTATTCCATGTTGTATTAGAAATGCTAGCTATAGCAATAAGAGAAGGAAAAAGAAATTGAAGGAATAAAAATAGACAATGAGAAAACAAAATTATTACCCTTTGCAGATGAACTGTAGAAAATCAACTAAAAAAAGTAGTTGAAACTATTAACTTTAACAAGATTGCAGGATATAAAATAAACCAACATAAATCATCAGCATTTCTATATACTACCAACAAAACCCAGCTGGAAGAGATAAAAAAAGAAATTCCATTTAAAATAAGTGCAGACAATATAAAATACTTGGAAGTCTACCTGCCAAGACAAACTCAGGGAATATATGAACGCAATTATAAAACATTTATTTTTACAGAAATAAAGACAGACCTAAACAATTGGAAAATTATTAATTGCTTCTGGGGCCAAGTCAATATAATAAAAATGACAATTCTACCTAAGTTAATTTACTTATTCAGTGCCATAGCAATCCAACTACCAAAGAATTATTTCATAGACCTAGAAAAAATAAGAAAATTCATCTGGAAGAACAAAAGGTGATGAAAGGTGAAGGCTTTACAAGTTAGTCCCTAGACTAGAGCAGCCATTAAAGCAGGTCTTTTCTTCCAACTACTTTGGGTGTCTCAGGCTATTGCCTTTCTCTTTGCAAAGCATAGTTATTTTCTTTTCAAATGCCACCTTCATATGATAACAGGAGAATCACATCATTCTATTTAGGTCACAGGACGTAACATCATTCCTGTCCCCTCATCTGAAGAAGCAGAAACAAAAAGTTACATCAATGTACGTCTTACTTTCCTCATAGAATATGTTTTTTTTGTTCTTTTTTTTTGGAGGGAGGAAGGGAGGGCAGTTGGGGTTGTGATTTGCCCACAGCCACACAACTATTAAGTGTTAAATGTCTGAGGCTGTATTTGACCTCAGGTCCTCCTGACTCCAGGACATGTGCTCTATTCAATGTGCTACCTACATGCCCCAGAACATACATTTTTTGAGACAGGCATTGCTTGGGTGTGAAGTTTTTGTTTTGTTATGTTTTGTTTTTTAACCCTTTTGCCTAGTGTATGAATCAGCACATAGTAGGCACTTAATAAATTTATGTTGAATTCACAAGTGAATTAGGATTTATATAACCATGGAACTGATTACCTCATTTTTGAAAGTTAGCTTCCTGTCATTGGAAGAGAAAGAAAAGCTAAATGATAAGTTTCAGGGGATGTTATAAAAAAGATTCTGACATTGGGGATGTTATTGGACTACAGTCTGTAAGATTATAAACTACTTGAAGGCAGGGAATGTCTTTTGATTCTTTCTGTGTTCTAGTATTTAGCTTAGTGCTGGAACATAATTGGTCCAGTATTAATACTGCCTCTTGGTTTCATGATTTTATATTGTAAATATTAAAGTTCTGTGAAACTCATATCTCATGACCAGGACGATCCTGTTTCCATAAATCAACACTGGCCTTCCTCTCTAATTTTCACCTCATCACATGCTACCAAGCTAAAAAAACTTCATCCACAGACTCAGCCTTTGATGAACTGTGTGTCTGACACTTGAAAATCAGTTAGTCTGTTTACACAGAGTGTAAATAATAATAATAACCAGGCTGGCCAAAGGGTGATGACTGTTGCTAGCTCAACTATTCTCAAAAAGGGTACATTAAAGACAGGGGTTTTGAAATTTCTGTCAGTGAAGAAGTGTCCACATCAGTGACATGATGGATCTTTGAAACATTAAAGTCATTCACTGAACAATGCTTTCTGGATAAATTTGGAACTCTGGACCCTGTGTTTTCACAGTGACCATAGGAAGACCCATCCCTTATTGCCCATTATTATGTATTGCAGGCTTAGGGAGTGGAGAAAAATGAGATAAACTTAAGAATTTTGAAGAATCTGTGTGCTTTGAAGGATAGACAGAAAGGTGGAATGTTTTCTCATCCTCAGCTGCCTTTTCTTTAGGCTGGCCAAACCAAGTGCCATGTTTTCTCCTTAGCAAAGATTTTTGGGTATTATTTTTTAAAAAGCACTAGACTTAGAGAGAGAATAGTCTGAGTCTCATCTCTCAGACTGACTAGCCAGCGTGATCATGACCAATTTGTTCCATTTCTCTTCTTCTCCTTTTTCCTCTTCTGTAAAAGTGGGATAATAATAATTGTACTATTTACTTCCCAGAGTTTTTATGAGAAAAATATTTTGTAAGATACAAAGTATGATAGAAATGAGAACTATTGTTATTCAGTTGTCAGGATCTGTTTTCTTTCTTTGTAGACCCTGGATTATCAGTGTTGCAGCCATGTAGTGGAGCTAAACAAGTATTTATTGATTTCCTGAATATCTAAATTATCACTTGAGGACCTACTTACTAACTGCCAAGCACTATGCTAAGCACTGTGGATGCAAAGATGAAAGTGAATCCACCCTTACCCTCAAGGAACTTACATTCTAATGAGTAAGACAACATGTACACATATAGGTATAGAACATATACAAAACTGATACAAAGTAATCCTGGCAGGGACGGCACCAACAGATGAGGAGATTGGCTTTGTAGCCTAGAGGGAAGGGAGTATTATTTTTTTTTAAAGAACAAGCAGGCAATAAATCTAGTTGACAGGGTTTCATCTCCTCTGTGGGTTAGTCGTTGGCCAGTTCCAGCTCAACCTGTTCATTATATAACATGCTGATGTAGAAATTGCCGGAAGAGTATTGCTTCCTATTACATAACTCACTATGAAGCTGACAGCACTTCTGATAATCAGAGGAACAGCAAGTATTTCTCTCCCCGTCCCTTCCTTCCCCCCTGCCCCCGCCCCTGCTCCATTTCAATCTCTCTCCCTCTCTCTGACTGGCACCCCCAAGACTCGTACTGAGGAATGGATATGACATTTAACCGTTAGAGAAGTGTATTTCCTCAGCTAACCCCAGCTTCTCTTCTTCAGTGTCTCTTAACGCTCTGGAAATCTGGTACAGTCCCTTCCTTCTCTCCCCCCCCCCCGCCCCATTTCACCCCACTTTTGTCCAGAGTTGCTAGGTTCTTTGCTCCTTTAAGAACAAGTGCCAGGGATTATTGGCTCAGGATGAAGGGAATGAGGTCCAGAGACTTGCAAGTGTGGATATCAACCCCAGCTGGGACCAGTCCTGTATAACTGTTTCCTCACAGTTGGTGGCCCTGGTGACGTGAATAAGAACAGCTTCAAGGGGACAGTTTCCATAAGTCCAGTGTTCATATTGGAAAACCTCAGATGTCAAGATAAATAGTGGTGTGGCAAACCTGTAAGGAGGCCAAGTAGTACAATGACCTGACCTGAACTTCCTATGCAAAGAATTAGGCGAGATTAGGCTGTAAGGAACAAAGGCCAGGAACTTCATCTATATGGCTCATCTACCCCTTACATTGTCACTTATCTCAAACTAACAAACCTAATAAACAACTACTCATTCAGCGCCTATTATGCACTACTCAGAGGATTATAGATTTAAGAACTGGAATAATAGTTTCTCATTAATAAAACACTTGATGGTTTTGTAAAATTCTTTACAAATATTTTCTCCTTTGATCCTCATTACAACCCTGGGAGGAAGCTGCTGTTATGATCCCCATTTTATAGATAAGGAAACTGAGGAAGGCAAGTTAAATGATTTGCCCAGGGTCACACACCTAGGAAATGTCTTAGACCAAATTTGAACTCTGGTCTTCCTGACTCAGGGCCTAGCAGTTTCTCTGCTTCTCCACCTAGCTGACTGTGGAAGAGACTATCTGGTCTTCTAAGTAGTAGAGGTTATTCTAGTCCAATCTTTTTATTTTACCGGTGAGGAGCTCAGGATCACAGAGGTTAAGTGACTCTCTCAGGGTCACACAGGCAACCTGTGTCAAAGTCAGGATTTGAACTCAGGTTTTCTGTTCTGTGTCTACTATGCCATAGGTGACAAGCTAGATGTTTCCCATAGTGCTCTGGCATGTTTCCCTAGCATTTGCAGCATTGTAGAATACTTAAAAAGAGATTAACAGCAGGGAGAGCTGGGTAAACAGTAGTCTCCATAGTATCAGCTCTTCTTGCTAAGTTCATTCTCTGACCAGTTTATGCTTCTGAAGGAGAAATAAGTGAAACTAATGGGGAAAGTCCTGTTTCCTATTGACTTAAAAGTTTGATTTATGGAGGTAAAAACCAAAAACAAAATAAAACAAAACAACCAAACCCTACTATTACCAGGTTGTCAGAAGAATCAAGGGATATAAGAGTTGAGAGGGACATTAGGATAAAGAATGTTGGGAAGCTAATTCTTAAAACTGGACAAGGCCTTAGAACATAGACTATTAGAACATAGAATATTGTCCTGGAAGGAACTTTAGAACATAAAATGTTGTTTGTGATAGGAAGGGGCCTTAAGAGACCGTTTCTGTCAGGCATTCACCCCTTTACCCTATAACCTCCAGGATCAAATATAAAATCCTTCATTTGGCATTTAAAGCTTTTCAGAGCCTGGTTCCCTCTTACTTTCCAGTCATCTTATATCTTACTTCCCTCTGTGTACTCTGTGATCCAGTGTCTTTGGACTCTTCGCTGATCTTCCTACAAGATGCTCTGTCTCCCAGTTCTGGGCTTTTGCTCTGCTTGTCTCCCATGCCTGGAATGCTCTCCTTCCTTGTCTCTGCCTCCTGGCTTCCTTGGCTTTCTTCAGATCCCATCCTTATAAGATGTTTTTTCCCCTTAAAGTTAGTTTTCCCCTCTCTTGATTATCTCTCATTTTATATATTTTTATATGCATATATATATATACACACACACACACACACACACACACATATAGCTATAACACACATATAAATACACATGTACACCTATATAGATAATAGATTGCATATATATATATATATAATATTATAGTGTATGTACATATACACACATATATGCCTATATCTTCCTGGTACCTAGTTGTTTTCATGTTGCCTCCTCTTTAGACAATAAACCTCTTGAGGGTAAGGACTCTCTTTTGCCTTGCTTTGTATATCCAGTGTACAGGAGTTGGCATATAGAAAAGTGCTTAATAAATTCTTGTTAACTTGACCTGGCCCTGTTTATTTTATAGTTAAACTTTGGCCCAGAGGGATAAAGTTACTGGCCTAAAAGAACAGAACACACTGTTCTTTCATCACATGCTTTATAAAACAATCAGCTACCTTAATAGGTGAGGAATTACCAATTACTCTGGTGAAGGCCCGCTTTGTTTAACATGTCAGAAATGGAAGGAAAGTAGTAAGGGTCCACATTTCCACCTCCTTAGCATTGCTCTACTTTTATCACTTGATAATTTCTCTTCTGTTATAGTCTGTGGCTCCCTTTATACAAATAAAGTTGCACATATTTATGGGCTGATACAATTTTACATATCAATGTCTGGAAGATCTTGTTAGTGTCAAGAATTCCTGTTGTAGAGATTCCCCTCCACCAACATAGTTTGCAAGCTTTCTATGGCCGGCCCAGTAGTTAAGTTTCAGGAAGTTTCCTGGAACTCTTAACAGGTTTAATTATGTAAGGGGGTGTCCCCTACAGCTAGTAAGCATAAGAGGCCGCATTCGCCACATCTTTCTACCTCCAATCAGAGCATTCTAGAAGCACCTAACTCTAAGGATAATTTCAAGCATAAAATGAGGTATTTCTGCTTGTAAATATATGTGTATTTATGTGGCTTATAGAGTTATTGCTTCTTTTACCAATCTTTGTATTAACCTGGTTTTTAATCTTTTCAACATCCTAGTAGCTTTTGAGTTTGTTGATGTTCTTTCTAAAATGTAGTACCCAGAAATGAACACACTACTACATATGTGGTCTAACCAGGATAGAATACAGAGGGGCCCCTCAGGTCCATGCACCTGGACACTATGGGGTCTATATGTTGGCTTTAACTTTTTGTATTCCATTTCACACTTTTGATTCATGTTGTGTTTGCAGTTTATTAAACCTATTTTTTCACAGGAATTTTTTTTGGGGAGGGGGCAAGGCAGGGCAATTGGGGGCAAGTGACTTGCCCAAGGTCACACGGCTAGTAAGTGTTAAGTGTTTCTAAGGCTGGATTTGAGCTCAGGTCCTTCTGACTCTAGGGCTGGTGCTCTATTCACTGTACCACTTAGCTGTCCCTACATGAACTTTTTCATGGCCACATGTTATCTACAATTTGTGAAGCTGGATTTTCAAATTCACATACATGAACTTCATGTTTTTCCTTATTACATTGTATCTCATTACATTTAAACATTATTCTAGCCCAAGGATGGGCAAACTGCGGCCTCAAGGCCACATGTGGCCATCTAGGTTCTCAAGTAAGGTCCTTTGACTGAGGGCAAATTTCATTTAGGGTTAGAGTTGGTTAGAGTTACAGTGTGAGGCAGAATTGGAGGCATTTAGGGTTATAGTCAGATAGAGTCAGTCATTTAGGATCAGAGTTCAGTTCTGTGAAGTTTGGATTCAGTCAAAGGGCTGTGCAGGGCCACATGTGACCTCAAGGCTGCAGATTCCCCGCCCTTGTTTTTGCCTGGTTTTGGATTTAGATTCTGTTGTGTAACCTATTAGCTATCCCTTTCTTTTTATGCCATATGGAAATTGGCTGATCATAGATCATATGATTTATGCCTTAATCTATGCTTCTGAAAAAAGATATTGAACTATACTTGTGATGGGTAGACCCCTGGGGCACTCTGTTAAGAATCTCTGTCAAGATTGAAATCAGCACATGGTTCCTCTTTGGGTCTGGCCATTCTGGAAGTTACACATCAAACTAATTCTACTATTGTTTAGTCCAGAAGTTTTAAACTTGCCCAGGGACCGCAAGCTTCTGTAGCACCAAACAAACTCCAGAACATGGGAACCTTATTCAAATGTAATTAAGAAATGTTTATGCAATTACTAAAAATATAAAATAACATAAACAATGTTAATTTGTGATTTTCTAAGTCAATATGATATTCAGTGATCTATTTTTGAGTTTGATAGCACTGGTGTAGTCTACCTTTTTTCATCTTAACCAGAAGGATAGCATGAAGCTTTGTCAAATGCCTTGAGGAAATCTAAGTGTACTAGGTTTTTAGTTTTTATCTGATCTACTGGACTAGTAACCCTGTCAGAGTAGGAAATAAGATTAATCTGGCATGACCTGTATTTCATGAAGCCATGTTGGTTCTCTGTATCACCATGCGTCTTTTTCTAAAAACTCAAACTTTCTTTTTAATCAAACATTGTAGCAATTTGTCAACAATTAAGTAAAAAAAATCATTGATCTAGAGTTTAAGGAAATCACTTTTTATCCCCTTTGGAAAACTCTCATTCTGTGCCATGATGTTTCAAAAATCACTGATAGCAGTTCAGTAATCGCATCTGCTAGTTTTCAGTGCTCTGGGATGTTATTTGTTTGGACCTGATGACTTGTATGGGAAGGAAGCTAGTCATTCTATTTACTACCTCCTCAGTCATCTTCATATTTAAATCCTCATTATCCATTGGGGGGATCTTTCCTTAATAAGTCTGAATGTTGTTCTTATTATTGAAGTACTTTTTCATCAATATATTGATGGATACATGAGCTCCTGAGTGTGAACAGTTTCCTCTTTGGTGCCAGTTCCAATCCATTCCTTGATAGCTCCTCTATTTTTTCCTCAAGAATTTTGTTCTATGCAGCTTCTTATCCCTCTTGGACAAACTACCTGTGAAGACTTATGGGATCTTCCCTACATCCTCTTGGAGTCCTTTGTAATCTGTCATGTTGAAATGGGAGATATCTGTAAGGCTATGTCCATCATTTTCATCTTTATTATGAACATGACGATGGAGTAGGCACTTCCTCCCACGGTTCCCACCATTTCTACTTTTGTATTCTGTTCCCCTTTTCATGTTCAGAACGAGGTCTCCTATAGTATGTCCCTTCACTACTTCCTCTACCTTTTAAAGAATTAAATGATTATTAAAGCAAGCCAAGAATTCATCAGCTGCTCTGCTTTTGGCAGAGGTGAAGTTTTCCATCATCATTATATTTTGCTTCTCTGCCAGGTTTGCGACCTGTTTCCTGAACTTGCCATTCATTTCCTCCTTTTGACTAGGTGGTTTGTAGTATACTCGTACCACAATATTGCTTCTGTTTCTCCTTCCCCATCCCCCTTTGGTTCTCCTCCAAATACTTTCCCCCATGCTTCCCCCAGTGGTTCAAGGATTTCCTTGCATGAGCCTTTCTTTTTGATACATGATGCTACTCTGACCTCCTTTTATCTAATCTATTTCATCCAAATGAAGCATTCTCTTCCAGAGTTATATTTCCAGACACCAGTCATTAAATCTTAATCTTACTTTAAGGTAAGATTTACTTCCTTGCATTAAGATTCCTAGTTCATCTTGTTTATTACCCACTCTCTGCAGATTTGTTTATAGACATCAAGGGCAATGGGTTTTATTATTGCTTCTTTTTTTGGATATTGTTTCCTGTGAATTACTGATACTTTTCATTGATATTCTTCCCATGTCATACCTATAATTCTCCATAGTTTCTGGATTTATGTATATAATTAGGCACTTTTCTACCTCTCTTTTCACTTTCAGTTTAAATCTCTTGACCATATTAAGGAGTTTCCAGATAAGCTCACATATTTTACTTGTCCTTGATAGATGCTTTCTGTTCATGGCCAAGAACTCAACATTCCCACATTTTGTACTCTGGTCTAGAAACCCAAACTCTCTTTGCAAACACCATATTCTTTTTTGAATAATACTGTTTTTTCCTATTGCATATGAAAGCATTTTTTGCATTCATTTAAAAAACTTTAAGTTCCAAATTATCTCCCTTCTTCCCACCCTTCCCACTATTCCCTTCTCCCTTCCTAAGAAAGTAAGCAAATTGATGTAGGTTGTTCATGTGAAATCATGCAAAACGTTATTTCCATTTTAGTCATATTGTGAAAGAAAACATAGACACACAGAAAATGAAAAATAGTATACTTTGATCTGCATTCAGTTTCCATTAGTCCTTTCTCTGGAAGTGGATAGATTTTTTTTTCATGAGTCCTTTGGAATTGTCAGACACCATATTTTTAACCAATATAACTTTGCTAAATACTGTTTCCTTCAACTTATCATATATTCTTTTCTCTTCTGAAACCGCTCCCTTCAATCAATATCTGGAAGGAAAACATGACTTGCTTTTAGGATTTTCAGTTTCCCCCCTCAGAACTCTATAATCTCTAGCAGCACTTTCTAGGTCCCTTTTGGTTGTATCCTTTGTCACTGTGAGACTTTTCATAAGTGGTTAGCAGTCACTGGGCTTGACCAGTGTATGTATGCCTTCCATCATTGCTTGGACCCAGTATCTGGGAAGACAGCATCTGCCTCCAATTTGTTAATGTCAGCTTGACATAAAGTTACCATGGTACCCCCTCTTTGGGGGTTGCAAACTACATCTCTTCTTTCTCTGACCAGGACAGGATGATGTCTCTCCTAGCTGCTTCTGTTTGGACGTGTGCCATTAATCCTTTGAGCACAAGTTAATGCTCTCTCTTTAAAAGATTTTCTTTCCCTGAAATATGAAAAGAACCTTAGACCCATTTTTTTCATACCTAATGTTCAGGTCTTTTACTTTTACTTCCTTTTACTCCCTTTGACTTTCTTTGACTATCTTTTATTTCTCTTCCTTCCCTAAGTTACATTTTTCTTTTTTCCATCTTCTTGACATAAAACTCTGAGTTTTCAGATTACTTTGCTTTCTGCTTGAAGCATTTTTTCCTATTCTTTTTAGTAACCCCTCATTTTTTTCCTGATCACCTTGAGAGTATACACATATTCCTCCAGGCCTTTTACTTTTTGTTCCAGTAAGCAAATCAATCATGAATGGAAAGATCCAGTGGTCCAGAGAATACAACGGCAAGACAGATGGTAGGAATACCCAGTGGTCGGATACATATTTATAGAGCCCTCCACGTTTCAGAACACTTTTACATTAGTCATCCCATTAGATACTTGAAGTATATTTATGTGGTGGTAGGAACGGCATGCATTTTTTATGTCCATTTTCCAGATGAAGAAACTAACGCTTAGAAAGGTTAACTGATTAACTGAAAGTGGGTTCCCCAGTAAGTATTCCAAGCAAGCTCATTTGACTCCAAGCCCAGAATTTTTCTCACTATATCTTGTTACCTTTATTCCCCACCTTCTCCCTTTACTGATTAGATTCCTAGAAACAGATACACAAACACACACAAATGCACACACATAATATTTATATTTAGAAGACCTGGATTTGAATTCTGTTTTAGATGAGTGTGTGGTTTTGAACAAGAACTATATAAAGGCTGCTATCATTAAAATGGAAGATACTGTAAAACATGTAAGATCAGGAAAACCTATTCTGCCTGGGATACATGAGGATGATCAAATGTAAATGGAGTTTTAAAGTATTATATGAAAAGATATTATTAATTATTGTATTGTTCAGGTTTATTCTAATGGGCTATTATAACTTTTTCTTTGGTAACATGGTATAGATGTCTATATTTAAAGCTCATTTTTTGGAATAGTCCCTGGATTTCCATTAATGGTTATTTAGGTCTTTAGTGTTCTCCCAGATGTATATCCCTACCCTATGTTGACCACACACAGTCACTTAAGAGAGACATCAAACGCAGAGTTAAAGTAACTTTGCTAAATACTGTTTCCTTCAACCATACTTTTCATGAAGTTATGGATTTTATATGTCAAATTCACTCTATGAGCATATGGTCACAACATGTTTCTAGCATATGATGTAGCGAGAAGAGTGAATGTGGAATAACTTGTGAACATTCCAATTCTATAGTTGTACTAAATGTGGAGAAGGGAATAATCATAACCATAGTCATAACAGCTATCTGACCTCTACTAAGGGCAAGAACAGACTATAGTTTTATAAGCTTTAAGGTTTATAAAGAACTTTTTTCGCAACAAGGTTTGGTGCACCCATTTTGTAGATTAAGAAACTTAGGCTTCAGAGAAGCTAAATGAAGCTACTCATAGTCACTTCCTAATAGCTCACCTTTAAAGAGTGAAATGGCAGCTAGCTAATGTAGTGGATAGAGCAGTGGGCCTGTAGTCCAGAAGAGCTGAGATCAAATTCAGGCTCAGACATTTATTAGCTGTGTGATCCTGGGCAAGTCACTGAACACTGCCTCAGTTTCCTCATCTTTAAAATGAGCCAGAGAAGGAATGACAAACTACTCCAGTGTCTTTGCCAAGAAAACCCCAAATGGGATCACAAAGAGTCAGATATGACTGAACAACAACAAAATAGTGAAATAAGCTTTAGAAAGTACTTTTCTTATTTTTTTAAATTGACTTGTTAATTTACTTTTAGTTTACAAGATTCAGTTCTAGAATCACTTGAGTTTCAGATTTTCTCCCCTCCCTTGTCCCCTCCCCTCCCATGGTGGTGTGCAATCATGTATAGGATCTGCAAACAAGAAAGTACTTTTCTTACAATAACTCTATGAGGTTGATGATTGCAAATATCATTTATCCCCATTTGATAGAAAATTGTAACGGATAGAAGTTAAATAACTTACTTATAGTGATCTAAATGACAGACTCTCCATTTGAATCCGGAGCCAATTTGCTCACAGAACTACTTTTAATAAAGAATGATGGGGACTGAATTTAAGATTCTTCAATGTCCTTGGACTTCTTTACACGCCATCAGTGAGCCTGCACTGTTTTGTGCCTGGAGAAGCAGCAAACTGTTCGCAAAGCTTGTATCAGTGGAGAACAAACCTGGGTGGGTTTTGGCTGCGGAGAACACGTTCACAAGTCCGTTAATATCATTTGTACCATCAATGTGAATTTGGAAGTGTTATATGGGTGTGGGAAGAGAACGCAAGGGCTGTGACCCCCAGAAAATATTCCCAGACTCAGCCCAATCAGTAATTTCATGAAACAACCAGTAAATTCAGTTTAAATAATTAGCTGATATATCCCTAGAAAAAGTGCTTGTGACTTATTATTTCTTCTGCTGAGTGAGATAAAATTTAGCTCACAGAAATCACCTTCCTCAGAACAGAATAGCGCATACTAACCATGGATTACAAAGATTCCACTTATTTGTTTTCATTTGATCCTCCCAACAGTCTTATGAGGTAGGTAGCATAAGTATTATTTTACCCATTTTATAAATGAGCAAACTGAGATTTAGAAAGTTCACTAAAAATAGACTTTGAGTTGGAAAGTACTTTAATGATTTCCGTCAGACCTCCTTGCTTCTCTACATTTATATTCCTAGTCTCCTTAACTAGGCAAACCTTTCCAAACTAGGTGCTGTATAGCCTTTTGTTTCATTTATATCTTGTCCAGAGAGCCCTGGGAAGTAACAGACATTTAATAATGCTTCCTGAATAAATAAACTTCAATTGAATATGAATTCCTCATTAACTTCATATTCTGTAAGTCAGTTCTCTTTGGCTTACTTATTAATACTTATTATTATAATATAATATTCTATAATAATATAATATAATATAATACTTATTATTATAATACTTATTAATAGACTGGCTAGAGTTAAGCAACAGGGACATGATGCACCGAATGTCATAGAGTATCCATCAGACTGCTCCTCTGCAGTGAGCTGAGAGATAGAGTCAGAAATGTGGTCCCTTGTCTCTTTCTCCAAGGAACAGAAAAGATGAGTAAAGGCTTTGGTTCAAGTCAAATGTTAAAATATTACCAAAATCAGTGTTGTGAGTTCAGGTTGCAGCCCCTCTAAAAATTCTTGGGATGTTTAGATGTCATCAATAAATACATTTATGGTACTAGAGGTTTATGAGGCCTTTTTCTTACACCACTCCTGTGAGGGCAATACTATAAGTAATTATCACCTCTATTTTGGTTATGAGGAAACTGAAATTCAAAGAGTTTAGGTGATTTGCTCATGTCACATAGCTAGTAAGTGTCAGAGGTACAATTTGGACCAATGTCTTCCTGATGGCAAGGTCAGAGCTTTATGGACTATATCAATCCGTTTTTTATAGAGAGAACATGGCTTCTACCTTCTAAGAAATGGGATGGAAAAGTATCCACTAAGTACATGTATTCATGCCAAGTGCTTGTTATACTGTTAAACCCTGGGAATACAGAAAGAAAACTGAGACAATCCCTATTCTTAAAGAGCTCACATTCTAATTGGAGGAGATAACACCTGTAGTAGAGTTTAGCTTCAGAAGATATGGAACGTCTGGCAGTCTCTAGAGGACAGTGGCTGGGCCAGCGGCAATACATGAGTGCTCTTAAGTACACTGTTGGAAAGGGAGAACCTCTTAGCATATAGATAGGCCATATTTGGGCTTAACCTACACAATTCAGTTTTTGTGGCCTAGAGAACAAGTCTATATGAAACCTAGATCTCTTGCATTTAAAAGCCCGTTGGCATATGCATGCATGTGTATATGTATCTTTGTATCTATCTATCTATCTATCTATCTATCTATCTATCTATCTATCTATCCATTTACCCATCCATCCACCCACCCATCTATCCATCTATCTATCTATCTATCTATCTATCTATCTATCTATCTACCATCTATCTATCTATCTGCCTGTCTGTCTGTCTGTCTATCTATCTATCTGTACATACACACATATATTAGTGCACCCACATGTCTATATGTGACACCCACAGATGTGCATATATGCACATATGTGGGCATGAACACATCACAGACATGCAACATCACAGATGTGCATGTGTACGTGTACATATATATGTATGTATGTATTTGGCATACATAGATATGCACATGCACATACAGGGTTACCACACCCAAAGAATTAATTATTTTATGATCAACATGCTGATTGATGGTGAATCTCTCTGTGTTTAGCCATGGTTAGGCTGATTCTTGGTCGGCAGATCCAGTTTGTCTGTAGAATATTACAAAAAACCAGTTTGTTGACATCTGACATAGTTTACATTGGTATAAATACTTTGAGATCTCAGCATTACCACCTCTATATCATAATGAGGCATTGAAAGTGGATTGTTAGGGAGTTTTCATGGTTTAAGATACCTTTTCACATATATTTAAAAATCGCATTTTGCTTATGTATTTTGGTCTTACGTCAGATTTATCTGTGATTCTACTCTCTCCCATCCCTTTGAATTGAACTTTTTCTTGAAATAGACACCCAAGAAAACAAAAATCTAACAATTCAGTGAGAATGGCTGACAATGCATATGGTGTTATATACTCTTGCCATTTCTTGTCCCTCTGTGAAAAGAAAGGAAATATATTTAATTATTTCCTAGAACATTTCTTGGTTTTCAGTTGCTCAGACTGTGATCTTTTCTTATGTATTGTTGAAATCATCGTGCATACTGAGCACCTGATTCTGATGACTTTGTTCTGCATCCATTGATGCATATCTTCCCAGGTTTCTCTGAATTCCTCATATCTTAATGCTCCAGTCTGATTCTATTACCTTTATTTTCCCCAGTCTAAGAGACTTTGTTTTCTGTTCTTTATCACTGCAAAAAATGGTGCCAGGAAAAGTGAGATGCAGTCCTAGAAGTGAATCAAAAGGTTTGAATAGTTTATTTCCTTACCTCATGATTTCAAATTCACAGGCATGATTCAAGAGACAGTGGAAAATAATTTGGAAATCTAGCCAGAGAATGAGTTTAAGGCTTAACTCTTCCATATATAACCTAAATCACCTTGGATAAGTAATTTAATTTTTCTGGGTCCAAGTTTCTTCATGTATAAAATGAGAGGATTGGAATAGATGATCTCTAAGTTGTCTCTTAAAGCTACAAAATTATGATCCTGTGATCTCATTTGATCATCAAATCAGCCCTGCAAAGTAGATGCTTCCAAATTTAGGTTTGAGCATTCTTCAGGATATATGGTTGGGGATGCTCCAGGAAGTCAATGGAGAGAGACAAAGACTTTGAAATGACAGACGTGAATAGGAAACCAGCCCCACAGTGTCCCTAGACTGCCTTGAAATTTTAGGCTGCTGAAAATGGAGTTTCTCTAGGTGGGATTGTTCTCTCTCTCTTGGTCTGAGGTGAAATCTTATCTCATTTCCAGTTGAAGAACTCATTAGCTCTTGTGTATTAATTGTTATATTTTTAATATGTAGGATTAATATATATTATTATAACATTAATGTAATTAATATGTTACATATTATTATATGTAATATTATATATTCATATAACATGTTTATACATAAATATATATTACTTGCTGTTTTGTCTGCATAAATGAATTTACTTGACTAAAAAAGAGATTGTTATGCTCAGGAAGGCTAATGGCAATAAGCTGTCAGTATTGCTGAAAGGTGTCTTCATCTAGTTATCATGAGTCCTACTTTCTAAGCCAACTTCTGCTTCCTAAGACCCCCATTCAAGTTCCCAAAAAATTGCTTCTGTTTCGCTCTTAGGATTTTGGTGTCCCTGTCATTTAAACTCTGATTTATGCTCTCACTTGGATACTAATTTGGACTCCATCTCTTTTTTCTGAGAAAGTGAGAATTTCATTCAGATCCCTTCCCTCAGATGACTTGCTTTAGTCATTAGTGTACGTTTCTAGTCCCTTCTGAGAAGCCTGATAGGTAAGGCAATATTATTATACCCACTTTAGAGATGAGGATATTGAGGCTCAAAGAGGTCACATGACCCACCCAAGGCTGTTGGTTAGGAAGAGAGACAGGACTAAATAAAACCTTTGCTTCCTGACTCTGTTTCCTTGAAACTCTGTCTGGTCCCACTGTCCCTCCACCGCCCAGAGCTACCTACACACAAAATATTTTTAGGTTATCAAAAGGAAAACATACCTAGATGACAGAAATCTGATGGTGATGGTAATCTCAGTCAGGTGCCACACATGGCCTTTCAGGATGCTACTCATTATCCCAAAAGGTTTTGGGGTTTGGAGGGCTGTTCTCTTTTAGCTTCACAAGCTGAAGCTTTACCTTTTTTTTTTCTTTTTGGATTGGGGAGGAAGAGCAATTGGGGTTAAGTGACTTGCCCAAGATCATACAGCTGGTAAGTATCTGAGGCTGGATTTGAACTCAGGTCCTCCTGACTCACAGACTGGTGCTCTATTCACTGTGCCACCTATCTGCCCTGAAGCTTTACTGTAACTACCCTGACAACTTCCCACTCCACTAATGATTTTGAAAATTGTATTATGGGAACTTATTTCAAATGGGCTTCATCAGGAAAGAAATCTGAGTTTTAAAATGCTAATTATAATTATTTCCTGGTTTTGTCTTTTTGTAAAATAAAAAGCCAAGTAAAGGGAGACCATTGTCATCTTAATTTAAATAATCTTTCTTTACCCTGTTCAAATGCTGTCTTATTTTATGCTCTGATTCAAATAAGACAATATATGCAAAGCATTTATATAAATGCTGGGAGTGGGAAAAATTCTGTATTTGGAGGTCTCTGGACCCCAGTTCAAATCCTGGCCCTTTCCTTTTTCTATTTCCTTCCTATTTCCTATCCTATTTCCTTCCTGTGTCATCTCTAGCAAATCAGTCAGTTACTCTGGGCCTCAGTTTCCTCAACTATAAAACAAGAGGGGAAGGGGATCAAGTAACCCCAAAGTTTCCTTCTATTAAGACCTATGATCCTATCATTTTAGCAGAAGATGTATTATGAGTGAGTGAACACATTATAAAAGGCTGACTATGTTCAAAGCACTAAGCTAAGTTCTGGAGATACAAATAGGGAAGCAAGACAATCTCTGCTGTGAAAGAATTCACATTCTTTAGAGCAGTGCTTCTCAACCTTCCTAATGCCCCGATCCTTTAATAGTCATATGTGGGTGTGTGTGCACGTGGGCAGATCATCCTGGAGACAGATAGAGGAGGTTCCTAAGACCATTGGAAATATGTGTTTTCTGATGGTCTTAGGTGACTCCTGTGACCTCTGTAAAAAGGTCGTTTGACCACAAAGGGGCCACAACTCACAGGTTGAGAACTGCTGTTTTAGAGGAAAAAAACACATAGAAGAATTCTCAATCGTAAGTTAGATGAGAACATTCCATGGGCTTTAGGTTGCAATAGCAAAACATAAGGTAATATAGAATCTTTAATGTCATTTCATTGATTAAAATCATATCTGCTTTTGTTATCCAACCATTTGACAATGTCAAGGACTTTGGTGGCAAGATCTCTCTTTTCTGTGTCTTCAGGGACTGATGTTATCATTCTGTCTTCTAAGCCAAAGGTCTCAAACCTTTGAGGAATTATGGTATAAAGATGAATATGGAATAAGGAAACATGTGGGTTCGAATGTACATCTCCCACTCAACAGTTCTCAACCTGTGGGTTGTGTTCAATTTGTAACAATGGAAATACATCCTGCAATTAGATATTTACATTATGATTCATAGCAGTAGCAAAATTATAGTTATGAAGTAGCAACAAAAATAATTTTATGGTTGGGGGTCACCACAACATGAGGAACTGTATTGAAGGGTCGTAGCATCAGGAAGGTGGAGAACCACTGGAACTACTTGAGTGACTTTGAGCCAGCCCTCATTTCGTCATCGGAAAATACTGAAATGGAGCATTGATCTTGCTGACATGACTTTTTCCTAACAATAACTCAGGCTGTGTCCTGTTTTTGCTTGCTCACTTTTCGTCTGTGACTTTTGTCCATAAATTTGTCATGGAGAGTCTACTCTTACACACAGTATGCATAATCAAGCGAACCAAATTCCAACATCTGCCCTGTCAAAAAAATACATATCTGTAGAGAGATGATGAACGAACACATGGGATCTTATGATAGTCCCAAAAGAAAGTTTGCTGAAAGAGAAGGTGGTTCAGAAGAATGCCTGGAAAAATACCTGTGGTTTGTGGGAAAAGGGCTGGACATGCATGAAGATCTAGCCAAAAACACTAAAAAGCAGGGTCAGACAGTCTGAATAGGGGAAAAAACTAGGAGAGAGCAATGACACAAAAACCCATGGAAGAGACAGGTTCCAGAATGGAGGAGTTGGATATCAGTGTCAAATGCTACATAGAGATCAGGAAAGATAAAGACCAAGAAAAGGCTGTGGGAGGCAGCAATTAAGAGAGCACTGGGGGCAGCTAGGTGGTGCAGTGAATAGAACACTAGCCCTGGAGTCAGGAGGACCTGAGTTCAAATTTGGCCTCAGACACTTAACACTAACTATGTGACCCTGGGAAAGTCCCTTAACCCCACTTGCCTTGCTTTTCCCCTCCAAAAAGCCAAAAGGAAAAAAAAAGAGTTCATTGGTAATCTTGAATTGAACAATTTCAGTTGGGTGGTGAGGAAGAAAGTTCAATTTCAATGAGTTGTAAAGTCAGTAGGGAGGAAGAGGAGAAAAAGAGGAGGTCCTACTTGTAGGTTCCTTCAAGGATCTCACCTACCTTTTCAGATATCTCCTATTATTCTCACTCATTAATTCTGTGTTCTAACCAAATTTGACCTACTAGCTGTTCCCAGAACTTAGAATTCCATCTTCTGCTTTTGTAAGGTATTCTCTCATTTTTGGAGCACATTCCCTTTCTAATTTTTGCCTCTTAGAATCCATAGCCTCCCCCAAGGCTCAGCAATGGCCAGCTCCTCAATGAATCCTTCTGTGATCCTACTTGTGCTCTGTTGGCCCCCAGATTATCTGCATTCCCTTATCTATGTACATATGGTAACCCATTAGAATGAAAGAAAAAAAAGGAAGAATGAAAAGAAAAGGAAGGAAGGATAGAAAAATATAAGGGAGGAAGGAAGGAAGGGAGAGAAGGGCAAGAGGGAAGAAGGAAGGAAGGAAAGAAGAAACAGTGAAGGAAGGAAGGAAAAAGTATTTGTTAAGCACTTTTATGGGGTAGCTAGGTGACTGTGAGCATCAGCCCTGGTGTCAAGAGAACCTAAATTCAAATCTGGCATCAGACTTGTACTAGCTGTGTGACCCTGGGCAAGTCACTTAACCCCAATTTTCTCCAAAATAAGCATGTAAACAAATAAAAAAAGAAACAATAAGGAAGGGAAAAACATTTATTATGTACTTCCTATGTTTTTTGTTCTATTCTAAAGCACTGGGAACACTAATGAGAAAGGGTGACTGTCACTGTCATCAAGGTTCTTACTTTCCAGATATTAGAATATAAGCAGAAATTATTTAGTTTTTGTTCTATGTATCCATAATTATGTATGTGCCTAGCACAGTCCGTTATACATAATAGTTCCTTAATAAATGTGTGTTGAATTGAATTGAATTGTATTGAGTGGAATGAGGGAAAATTGTAATGGCAGATTTCCCTTTGATATAAGGAGGAAAAACAATCTAAAAATGTTTTTCTTTTAAATTATCCATTGTGTTAGTGTTGGAGGTGAACTCAAGCCTAATCAAGGAAGCAAGTAAATATTTATAATTACTTCCATTATACTATACTTGGCCATTAAGACCTAAGGCTTGAGGCTATTGGTATCTCCATGCTTAGGAAATCATCTAAGCTTGAAGGAACTCTGGATTAGAAACCAATAGGTCTGGGTTCCTAGATTTACCATGTGTAAGCTATGAGTGTAGGCAAATCTCTTAACCTTTATGAAGCTCAATTTCCTTATCTAGAACATGGGGATGATAGTATTCCATACTAAATTCACAGAGTTACTGTGAGGAAAAAATGAGGTGTGAAAGGATATTCAAAATTTGCCAAATGTGTATTACAATGGTTTACATACATTTCACAACCTGCTCAGGCCTCACAGATCCTACATCACTCTCTTCTTTTTTTTTTTTTTTTTTTTTTATTTTTTTTTTTTGGAGGGCAGTTGGGGTTAAGTGACTTGCCCAAGGTCACACGGCTAGCTTTTTGTGTTAAGTGTCTGAGGCCGGATTTGAACCCAGGCACTCCTGACTCCAGGGCCGGTGCTCTACTCACTGCACCACCTAGCCGCCCCCCATCACTCTCTTCTTGATGAACAGAAATGGTCATATGCATTTAAACTGAAAGTTTTAAATTAAACACCTAACATCAGACATCAGCATAACCAACTAAACTTGCTGAGCAATTATTTACGTTTAAGTTAATTTCTTTGGAAGAACAAAATATTACATCATTTTTCCCCCTAAATTTCCATCAGGATCCTTGGTTAGTCCTTTTCAGTCTTTGTTTCTAACTTTTCCTTTTACATGGACATTGTGTGTACTCCATTGTCTGCTCTGAGTTTTTTGTTTCTGTTTTTTTTGTCCAGTGCTATTTCAAGGTCTTTGCAGATTTCTTTGTATTTCTTGACCACTTTGTGGTCTCTGGAGGTCTGTTTTAGAGTGCAAAGTGTTATCATAAGAGAGGGCAGAAAATGTGGAGATGAAGAGTCTGCATGTTTGCTAAAATTAAAATTATTGTGTCAATAGGCATAACTATTTTTACAGCTTTTATGGTGCACAGCCAGTTTTCTCTCTCAAAAGATTCCATATGGATATACCTGTTCACAGTCTTGTCAACACTGAGTTTTGTTCTTTAAATTTTTTGACAATTTCATGAGTGCAAAGTAGTTTTTAAAAACTCCCTTAAATTGTTCCTTTGTCAGTGAGGTAGAGTACGTTTTTTTTCTCAAATTATTGACAATTTATATTTTCTTTTAAATTTGTCTGTTCACCTCCTTGATTGTTAATTATATGATAGATTTTTTTTATCAATCTATGCTATTCTCCCTAACTAAAACCAACTTTTTTTTTCCAGAAAAGTGGACGTCCAATTGGTTAGCAAGCATTTATTAAGCACAGTATGCACCAGGACACTGTGTTAAGTGCTGGGAATACAAAGACAAAAGTGAAGCAGTCCTTGCCCTCAAGAAGCTTACATTTTAAGTGATCTCAGCAACCATTGCTTTGATAGTGGTTTGATATTGGCAGTGGTGAAAGGCTTCCTTCTTTAAGCTGTCTCCCACTGACTTGTTCTGAGATGGGAAATTCCAACCATTATACCTAATTGGTTAAGACATTGAATGCACTCTATCCCAATAGCAAATGAAGTTAAGCATTAACTCAGAAAATAATTTGACAAAATCTCTTGAATTATTATAATACTTCTGAGGTCCTTTCTAGCTGTTTTTTGTTTGGAAGTATTTTTGACATGACATTTGCCTCAATAACATAAAAACCAGCTAGTTTCTTATTTTGCTAAAACACAAGGCAAGGCAAATCAGGGCAGATTAAACCCCTATGTGGCTTCGGGATCTATTTGAATTCCAAATGTTTGTGATTCTGTGAAAGTCACCTTCTCTTCACCATCCTTCCCTCTCCCACATATACAACATGGTACCCTTGGTATTTCAGAAATCACGTTGACAATGTGTTTCAGTTATCCCTAGAGAAGATAACAAAACCCCACATTTATATAGCAATTTAAGGTTTACAAATCACTTTGCTCAAAAGAACTCTGGGATATAAAGAGTGAGAATATTTTTACAGCCCATTTTATAGTTGTGAAAAATGAGGCTCAGAGTTCTCACACATCTTGTATATACCAGAGCTGACAGTTGAACCTAGGCATCCTTAATTCTGAATCTTGCCATGCAAGAAGCTGTTAGAATTTGGTCTGGACTTTGCTGGCATCAGCAATAACTTTTATTTTATGGTTCTTAGAATGCGAAGCATTTCTAATGGTGCACGCGCGCGCGTGTGTGTGTGTGTGTGTGTGTGTGTGTGTGTGTGTGTGTGTTAGGGGTGGGGGTGGAGTGTGAACCAGCCAACTGTTTTCAGCTGTTTCAACTGGAATGGGAGAGTGAGAAAAAATCTGGAAGCCAAAAGCATCGGTCTCATTGATCCAGGCTTACGTCCCCTTAACAGCTTTGAATAATCAATTGGCTTCTGCTGAATACCTGTGTATTGAGCAGAGCCCTACAGAGGAAGACAAAACTTAGCATTCTTCTTTCTTACAAAAAAACTCAAACTGGGTACACAGAGGGAAGGTTCATGCATATGAATTTAAAGAGGGTTGTCTTACTCAGCAGGGAAAAGAAAGCATATTCATTTCATGTCTGCCGCTTGGCTTGTCTCTTGTGATGGGGCCTCCTCCTGGACCCTTTAATCTCATCTTTTGTCAGATGTGAGAATGGACTTTTTTTTCTTTAAAAAAAATATAGGAGAACTCTTTTGTCAAGGGAGGTCAGGTCAAGTAGAAAGAGGTGACCCTCCATGACTAGGGATGTTGATGCCTGAGCACAAAGAAATGCCCCTGGAAGGGGGAGGGGCCTCAGGCTTTGGGTCCCCAGAACGCAAAGGCTTAATCCTCTGTAATGACCTGTGTTTGGCAGTGTCTTTGTGCATAGGATGAAAGGAAGCTGTCCTGTGTAGGGGCCATTTCTACTCTTCAAACTTTTTTTACCATCAGTTCCCAGAGTGGCTTGAGTTTCTTCTAATGACTAGGTAAGTAATAAATGAACCTGTATGGCGAATTGCCATCTATCACAAATATGGGGAGAATAACCCTGGCATTGGGCCAGTGGGTCCCACCAGCAGGCACTTGGCACCATTCTGGGAAAGAACTTGAAATCACCCCAGGAAGCCACTCTGAAGCATCGGAAATAGTGCTGCCAATACCTACTCACATTTAATGACACTCTCAGTTTTACGAAGTGCTTGCCTCACAATGCCCCCAGGGAGCTGTGCATTATATCATTACCCTCTTTAAAAATGAGGAAGTTGAGGTTCAGGGATGTTGGCAACTTTGCCTGTAGTCACAGAGCTAGGAAGGATGAGGCTGAGCCAGGATTTAAACCCAGGATTTCTGGTACCACTTTGGGGGCTCTTTCTCCAAAAGCATTCTACTCACATTCAGCTAGAAGTATAGTAGGGTAGCCCCATGTAATCTTCTCTAAGGCGTTTTCCCCGCTGCCTAAAACATTTTGTTTGTATTAGTGTTGTCTATATTTTATAACACATATTGTTGTAAACACTGTTTTTCCCCAAGAGAATGCAAACTTCTTGAGGGTAAAGACTATTTCATTTCTTTCTTTGTTTCTCCAGAATCTAACACAATGACATATTTGTTGAATTTAATTCCAGCTCTGACATTATGAGATAGCTCCTATTTACAGACTTTTGAGGTTTATAAAGCAATTTCCTCCCAAGAATCCTATAAAATAGGCAATGTAAATATAATAGTAGCTGTTATTAATAGCTAATATTTATAAAGTACTATGTGTAGGACACTGTGCTAAATGCTTTAAATTATTATCTCATTTGATCCTTAAAACAAGCTTGTAAGGTGATGATGATGATGATGGTGACGACATTTGTGTAGCACTGTTTGTGTTACAGGCACTGTACCAGGTGCTTCCTGATAATTGTCTCACTGAATCCTCACAATAATCTTGCAAAGGAGCTGCTGTTATTACTTTACCATTTCCATCTTACAGATGACTGGGACAAGTTGGGCTAAGTGACTTGCCTGGGGTTTCATAGCTGGGAAGCACCTGGGACCAGATTTGCATTCAGATCTTTCTAACTCTAGACCCTGTGCTCTATAGGCTGTACTACCTAACTAATATGATCTCCTTTTTAACACATTTTATGTAAGGCATTGGAGAAGGAAATGGCAAACCACTATGGTATCTTTTCCAAAAAAACCCCAAATGGGGTCATGGAGAGTCAGATACAACTGAAATGACTGGACAACTACCTAAGACATAAAAAGGTGAAGAAACTTTCCTATAATGACATAGCTCATGTCACTTGTTAAGCTGGGTTTTGAACCTGGATCTTGTGACAAGACATGAACTCTTTGAATTAGACCACATTGGCTCTCAAAGTGCCAACCAATTGAAACCTGCTTGGAGATGTTATCAAGTTTGTCACCAGTGGACCTGTAAAATTCCCTGTCAAAATTTGGATTCCATTCTCCTATATGACATTTGCTTTTAAACAGAAGAAAAAACCTGTGTCTCCTACCTGCGTGCAGACATTCTAGAGATGTGCTGCTAAGAATTCTACTTTAGCATGGAAGAGTATAGGGATAGAAGAGAAACCCAGGGTGAAAAGTGATGTCTCTGGGAAAATATTCTAAATGGAAATCTTGAGAAGGTTGGAAAAGCAGCTAGAAGTTGGCTACTCACCACTTGAAGCTGAGGTCAGTAGAGAAGAGAAAATGAGCTTGATCCAAATTCATTTTAAATTATAAATTTGACTGAATTCTTGGCTAACTTGAGAGGCACCACACCTTCCTTTTTAGTGCCACTCCTAGAGGATATGAAATCATGGGACATAGAGGGCCTAGAGAGCTATATTCTCGTACTGGCTTTGTCATTAAATCTCTGGTTAGTCCTGGGCAAATTCTAGCTTCTCTCTGAACTTTGGTTTCCTCCACCATAAAATGAGATGGTAAGACTAGAATGTAGGACCATTGACTTAGAGGTGCAATGGACCTGTGAGACCGTCTGGTCTGAATGCCTCATTTTTCAGAGAGGAATAGCTCAGACGTAGAGAGATCAAGTGATTTGTCCAAAGTTGCATAACTATTAAGAGGGATACCCAGGTCCTCTGACTAAAAATCTAGCCCCCTATCGGGATGCCTATCCAAAATGATCTCTGCCTTAGAATAGCAGAAGGGACAATGATATTGAAATCCAAGGAATTAGATTCACAAGAGACCTTAAAGACCCCTGGATGGGGAATTCTCACTGGCTGCTGGGGATGACATATTGGCCTGCAATATTCAGGTGTGCTTGGACTTGGCATCTGGAAGATCTGAATTTTAATCCTACTGATCTCAGGTACCAACTGGCATTGTGACTCTGGGCAAGTCACAACCTTCCTTAGCTTCAATTTCCTCATCTGTAAAATGGAGATAACAATAGCACCTATTTCCCAGGGTAGTTGTGAAGATCAAATATGCCTTTAATAATGCGTAATTAAAAATGCATAATATATATGTAATATAATATATATGTAATGCAGTTATATGCATTATCAAATGCATTATATATGTAATGTAATGCATAATATGTTATGCAACATCTATATAATATATAATAATGTAAAATGCATTATTAAAGCACTTTGTAAGCTTGCTAGTGCTATTCAAATGTTGGTTATTATTATTTTTATTGTTGAGGAGGCAGCATGGCACAGTGTATAGAAAGCTGGCCTTAAAGTCAGGAAGATTATGGTCAAGTCCTATTTCTGGCGCATAAATGGGTATGTGATTCAGGGTAAGTCACCTAACCTCTAAGTGCTCTAAGCATCTCTCTATGACCCTAAATTACTGAGAAGGTGCCAACTAAAATTGGTTCAGGGAGGCCACTCACCTGGCAATTCTCTGTTTCAGTGAAATCACAGGGCCAGTTCCTATCCTATTCTAATTATTATAATTACAGCTACACAGAGCAAACCCATCTCTGTAGAAACGAAGACAGTTGAATCCAGGTCTCTTCTGGCTTCCATTGTATTTTTTTTTTAGGGCCTCAGGCAAGAAATCCCTCTGATCTGGGCTCCATTTTCCTTGTCTGGAAAGCTTTTGCTAAATGGGAGTTCCTGGGGGTGGGGAGGCTGTACTAAGTGGCTGCTGAGGGCCTTTCTTGCCTCTGACATTCTGAGTCTGGGGTCTCCAAGGTCTCTCAGCCAGGCAGTCTGTGCCCACCCAGAGCCTACAAACCGTAGGAGCTTGTCCCAAGCTAGTCTGATGGCCCTACATTGTAGTTTTAACCCAAATCAGATCCAGAATGTTTTGTTTTTGTTTTAGTAATTGTGTGTGTGTATTGTGTTCCCTGACTTTATGGAAAGTGAACATTAAAACTTACTACGGCCCAGCTGGAGACAAGGTGTGATGGAGGACTGTGGAGGATCTCACCAGGGCTAAAGCAAACACAGACCTGGGATTGACAAATAGTTGAGCCATAGAATACCCCAGATTTATTAGGGTACCCACTTATTTGATTAAAATAGGCTTCTCTTGAAATCTCTTAATTGATAAACTGTCAGAATCTATTTCCTGTGCAATAAAACTCTATTTGCTTCTCTCTGGGATTTAGGAATTGGCATTTTTCCAGGCATTTTTTTTCATGGTTTGAAGGTCTCAAGGTTTTTTAAGAAAACGGCCTGACATAGTAGGCATAGCAACACACTGGGAGTTGAGGAGTCTTGGTTTAAGTCCTGGCTTTGCCATTAGCCCTTATGGAACCTGGGAAAAATCAATTTCTCCTTATTTGAAAAATAAAGGGGTCAGACTAATAATAAATGAACAAACATTTATTAAACACCTACTATGCTCCAAACACTGTGCTAAATACTTTACAACATGATCTCTTTTGACCCCTATAAGAACCCAGGTGGGTACTCCATCTTACAGTTGAAGAAACTGAGGCAGACAAAGGTTACTTGCTGGGGGTTCTATAGTTAGCTAAGTATCTGAGACTAAATTTGAATTCAGGTTTTCCTGACTCCTGGCCCAGCACTCTATATACTGTACAACCTGGATGCCTCTTATACTGAATATGCTAAGATACCATCAGGTTCTATAATTCTATCTTCTAGCACCCTATATTCTAACATTTTATTTTCCAAGTTTCCTTTCAACTAGAATATTTTATATTTTAAAATCCCTTCCAATTTTAATATTCCATACTGGAACATTACTTCATTCTAAAATTCTATATTCTAAGGTCCATTACAGTTCTAACAGTTTATATTCTAGGGTCTCTTCCAACGCTAAAATTCTCTGTTCCAAAATCACTTCCGACTCTCACATTTTACTCTAAGGTGCCTTCTGTGATTCTAAAATTCCATGTCCCAAGACTAGCTCTGACACTATATTTTAAGGTCCCTCCAAGCTATAACATTCCATAGATCATATGATTCTCAACCAACACAGTCCAAGCTGTCTTTGTTCTTGTAATCTGTTTCTTTTCCTTGGGTTTGGTTGCTAACTCAGCTCCCCCTTGGCATGCTTGTTAACTTCCTCATTCACACTATTGGCCATGAATTATAATTATATGTCACATATAGCACTTATCAATTTGCAGGCTACTTTCCTCACAACAGTCCTTGGGTGGTAAGTAGGTAGTACTAGTAGTCTTATATTACCATTTAGAGATGAGGAAATTCAATTCAATTCAATAGGTTCAACAGGCAGCAATGGGGGTGGGAGGAAGGACATTTTCGGTTTAGGCAACAGCTTCCTAGGTAGGAAACATAGGGAGGGAAGTAGATGGCATACTCAGGAGAGGATGAGAAGTCTAATTTCACTGAATGGTGGAGTACATGAAAAGAAGAATGTGATGAGTAGTGGTTGGGATGAGTTTTTTCAGGACCCAGAGTGCCAGGTTTAGGAGTCTGGATTTTGTTTTGTAGACAATAGGTAGGTAGTTGTTGAAAATTTTTGAACAAGTGAATGAGATATAGTGAATTCTTATGGTGTTATATATTGATTTTAAACGTTCCACTGTTAGCATTTTTAAATTGATCCAGATTTTCCAAGAACAAGAAAATATAAATGTAAAATCAAAGAATAACAATCAGCTAGCATTTAATAAGTACCTACTGGGTTCCAGACACTAGTCTAAGAGCCAGCAATATAAAAACAGCCAGGAAGAACAAAATGAAACAAAAAACACCATGAGTCAATTCTCAAGGAGTTAACAGACCAATGAGGAGAAAACATGCAGGCAACTCTATGTACACGCAAGATATTTTTGGGAGAAATCAGGGATGGTCTGAGAGGGACAGTATTAATCAGGACTGGGAAAACCTTCTTGCAGAAGGTGGCACTGGAAGGAAGCCAGGGGTGATGAGGAGGGAGAGAATGTTGGGGATGGAGGCCAACAAAGAAAATATGGAGTCAGGAGATGGAAAACTGGAAAGTCAGGGCTGGAAGAGACCATAGAAGAGAAGGATAACCTGGATTTCAAACCTGATATGTTTACATAAGACTCTTCTCATTGATGGAGAGAATGATTGTTCCACAATGTGTCTGAGTGAGGGGGAGGAGTTAGTGTGATAATTTGCAAGGAGAGACTACTTTTCTTCTTTGAGAGAGGACTTACTTTTCAAGGAGAAAACTCTCTGCTTCCCAGAATCTTTTTTCTCTCTCCATCTTTCCCAAAGTCTTTTCTTTCTTATTTTCCCCAGAAAACAGTTTGAAATCACCTGTGTCTTCCCTTGGAGAAAGAAGGAAGAAATCTCTCTTCCTCCAAGTTTTTACTCCACCTCTGCTCCTGATGTAGGCACACAGCATGGTGTAAGCTTTTTCTCTACCAATGAAAAGTCTTATGCCAACGCAACAACAGACTTGAACTCTAGGTTACTTTCAAATGTTAGAGCATAGACTATTAAGAACTGGGAGGTATTTTTGATATCACCAAATCCAACACTCTGACTTTAAAGATGAGGACCCGGGACCTCAGAGAGACTAAATGATTTGTTCAAGGTCATCTTGCTGGTTAGTTTCAGAACTGAGATGAGAATCGTGACCTACTTCCAACCTGACTCATTTCAGCTGGAGGGCACTGACCTCAGCCTCTAGCCTCTACTCATCTATCTCTTCTCCCCTTCACTCTCCCCCCAGTGAAAATGACCAAATTAGCCAAGTGCACCTTCAATGACATTCATTCCTATAATCATTATGTCTTCTTAGATCCCTCCTTTCTTCTTTTAGTGCTACTCAATGGTGCTCAATATCTCTTAAGTCCTTGGGGCTCCCGATTTTCATATGATCTATCTCCTAGACATGCCCCATTGGGCAACATCCTATACTCAAGATATTTCCTTTCGCCTATTCCCTTCCTCCTTCCTACCCATATTGCTAGTTTCTGTCCTGTAACTCTGATCTCTACTAATGTGTAGAGGGCTGAAAATGGGTATTAATGGAATAATGTTACATCCCCCCTCAATAAAACACTTACAGTGACCCTCAGGTGAACAGGCTTTGACCTAAAGGAGTGACTTTAATGGTGGCCACTGTAGGAACGGTGGCAGGCCTGTTGAAGGGATGTTTGGAGGGATGTGAAAGTTTTATCATTTCTGTCAAATAATCGCCTAAGCAGGTTGGCAGGTGAGAATGCCAAGTTAGGCAGTGTACCCTGATGCACAGAATAATTTCACCTTATGGCAATGCAAAATACATTCAGGACATATGTTAGATAATTCAACACTTAGAGGTTGCTAGTGGGGAAAGCTATAATGAGCAAATTTTTGTGCCTGAGACAAGCATCATAAAAAGTTCTCTGGGGCAAACAGTAGGTAAAATGTTCTTGAATCCACTTTTAAAGACATGCAAGCCTAGGATAGACTTCAGATTCTGGGACACAAGGTCACAATGGTAGATGGGGAGACACTAGGAACAATTTGAGGATGCCATGGAGGCTGACTGAAGGTGGAGAAGATCGTTTGGAGTGCAACCACTAGTAAAAAGGCCATATGCCATCTGCTAGGTTCTGATTTTGACTAATTATTCACAGTAATTAGAAGTATAGATCATTTTTGCTTGGTTGTTTTTAGTTGTTTCCACCTCTTCATGACTCCATTTGGGGTTTTCTTGTCAAAGATACTTAGGCAGTTTTTCATTTCCTTCTCCAGCTCATTTTTACAGATGAGAAAACCGAGGAAAAAAGGGTTAAGTGACTTGTTCAGGGTCACACGGCTAGTAAGTGTCTAAGATTAGATTTAAACTCAGATCTTTCTGACTCCAGACCCAGGAACTCTATCCCTTGTGCCTCCTAGCTGTCCATATAGATCATAGGAACATAAATATAAAACTAGAAAGGATTTTAAAGGTCAGCTAATCTAACCCTTCAATTTACAGATGAAACTGAAGCTCAGAGAGGTTTGACTTTCCCAAGGTCACTTGTGGTAAGGAACAATTAGAATTTGAACTTGGGTCCTGTGACTCTAAGTTTGGGTATTTTTCTCCCACTATACCACTTGCCAGATACTGTACCTAGTATTTGTATCTGACCACCTAGGGCAAAACTCTGATCACTCCATCTGGTTATACCTCTACTTGATATTGTTGATAATGGTTGATATTCTGAACTAACAAGTATTATTTTAAGAAAGTCATTTTGAGAGAGGAGAAATGCCTATGTATAGTGTTTATTTAAATGCTTCAAAGAACAATAATTTTATCAGCTTGGAAAAAAACCGTCCACAAATGCAAATCATAAAATCTCTATACCTTACCTTATTTACCTCTATACCTTAATATATAGCCTTCATGGGTTGGGTGGACAAATAAAAAAAACCAAAAAAACCAAAACCAAAACATTTCCCACCTGGAATGAACCTTTTGGTATGTGGCTAGACTAACCCTTATACAACAGACATGGAATCAGTCTCTAGGCCAAACTCAAAGTCCCCTTAGCTAGAAAAGACCTGCAATGTTTGTACTCCTCTAGAATAAACTTTAAGAACTCAGGGTTCACTCCATACATTAGAGCTAGGCTTTGCTGGATTGATGCAACAGCACATATACACATGCATATACATACATATATGTATATAATGCATGTGTATATATAACTGTCTATAACATTAATACAAATATATGTGACTATATGTGAACCTCCTCACAAACTTTAATTCATATTTTCCCTGTTATAGATATTTTCTTGGGATTCCCTCAACCTCCTTGCCTATGAAATCTGTGGCTTTGGGTCATGCCTTTCACTTAGACTCATTTATCCCTAGCCAGGTCCTATTACCCCCACCTTCTTGAATCCTTCAGTTATAATACTGATTTGATAAAATAGTTTCTAGATGGAGCTCACATACTTTTTTCCTTCTTTCAAAGATCTCATTTAAAAAAAATCTGATCCTATTGGAATTCATTTTATCTTCTCAGTGGTTAGTTTACTCCAGTTACATGGGACTGATTCACAGAGTGTTGAGTTTCCACATTGGTAGACAACCGATTGACTCTGCCCCATCGTAGGCCCTCACTGAAGGATGGAATTCATGCCTGAAGAAATGAATGAAGTGATTGTGGCTGCCCGCCTCCCTTTCCCCTACTCCCACTCCCACCAGAGACGTATACTTTTCTAAACTTTATTTGCTCAGAGTCTATAAGGTCTTCCCACCAACCAAGTGGAGTTCTTTATTCAACTCAGCTGCAATTTCGCCATATCAAATTGAGATTGTGCAGCTGCGAAATTCTTTTCAAATTTCTCCTCCACCCTCCAACCTCATCACTCTCCATTCCCCTCTAGTCTGGCTCATGGCTTTTTGTAATGACTAGCATTTTGCTACCTCTTTCTTGTCCTCTATTTTATACTCAGTGTTGTATCTCCAGGGGTGAGTAAGAGAAAATCCACTCTATATGACCTCTTTACAAACATGGTGGCTGTCCTAGAGAAGGCAGATGAGGCCCATTAAATGTGGGAATTAAGTTTGATCTGCCTTATCATGATGAGTGTGCATGTAATAAATAAATATATGTGTGTATATGTTTGTGTGTACATACACATATACATATACATACTTACATAGATGTGTCTCTCCATATAGACTCATACATGCATACATCTATCTGTCTATATATCCAAATGATAGCTATTCCTCCACTATGCTTTTCTCTAATTTTTTTCATTATACCATGAACAGCACCCTGACTTTTTAAAGATAGTACCAGCAGAACACAAATTCTGGTGGTAACTTCCAAGCAGAAAAAAACACTTTAAGTCCAAGCAGATGACAGGGGCAGCTATGTGGGACAATGGACAGAGTGTTGGGCCTGGAGTAAGAAAGACTCATTTTCTTTGTTCAAATCTGGCCACAGAAGCTTACTAGCTATGTGACCTTGGGCAAGTCACTTAATCCTGTTTGCCTTGGTTTCCTCATTTGTAAATGAACTGGAGAAGAAAATGGCAAAGCACTCCAGTATCTTTATCAAGAAAACTCCAATCGGGGTCATGAAGAGTCAGAAAAGACTGAACAACAACAAACAGACAAATGATGTATTACGAGACTGTCATTTGAAGGTTAACCTGAATTCGTCTGGAGAAGCTCTTCTAGTTGGTTGAAGAAGAAAGACCGTTTCAGCTTTAACTGTCAGCAGGCAGATGGTGCAATGGATAGAGCTCTGGATCTGGAGACAAGAACCCTTGACCTGAGTTTAAATCAAACCTCAGGTATGTACCAGTTACATCAACTTTGGCAAGTCACTTGAGCTTTATCTGCCTCAGTTTCTTCATCTGTAAAATAGGAATGATAATAAAACCTATGTCCCAAGTTGGTTGAGAGGATCATATGAGGTAATATTTGTCAATTTCTCTCCAAACCTTAAAGAGCGATATGGAAGGTGATGATGGCTACCAAGTTGTTGCCAGGTTGCAACCTGTGTTTGTGGAGGAAGTGTTCATGCTCACCCAGTGATGAAGCCTTAAAGTTCTGAGCTATAAAATACATTTTATTACCAAGTTTGAAGCACCTTGGAAACTAATGTGTAAGACAGGGCTTAATCCACTGTACCACCTGCACGTTTTGAATGTTTGCAAAAATACGATCCATCCTCAAATTATAAGGTTTTTCTACCTTTGAGGATTTGTGAGGAGTATCTTACAAGCTTTGAACAAATAGTACTTCACAAGTTGCAGAGATCGCTTAGGACTGGTGTGGTCAGAGAAGGATTTGTTTAAGATGTATTGGGAAGAAGGGATAACTCCCAGCCATCTCTAAACCATGCTTCTTAAATTCTGGCCAACATCCTCTTCTCTTTCCTTCTGGAACCTTAGTGTCCCTCCTGGGACACCAGACTTTGCCAAGTGAGCTTTTCCCTTACCTTGCCTAAAACCAGGCTTCCATGACATTTCTCCAACCACCCTCCACACCTATCCTGCTCCCTGAGTGGCCCCTAAACCCTTTCTGCCTCTTCGGCAGATTGCCTTTATAAGTTGCCTTTTCCCTTTAGAATAGAAGCTCCTTGAGGGCAGGGACTGTCTGGTTTGCTTGCATTTATATATTTACATTCAGTACTTAGTACAGTGCCTAAAACACAGTAGGAGCTCAATAAATACCTCCCCTCTATCCATCCCTCCATTCGTCTATGTAAGTGCTTGATGCATAGTAGATATACAACAAGTATTGACTGACTCTTCAACTATCCATGAAAAGTAAGATGAACAAAGGCTTAGAGTGGTGAACACCATGTATGGTAGGAAGTAAAGGAAGATAGGTTGGAAAGGTAGTTTAAGCCTAGGGCAATGTGTTGGTACAGTGGATAGAACTTTGGGTCTGGAGTGAGGAAGACTCATCTTCCTGAGTTCAAATCTGACCTCAGATACTTGGTTGTTGCATGAACCTGGGCAAGTCACCTTACCCTATTTGCCTCAGTTACCTCATTGGTAAAATGAGCTGGAGAAGGAATGGCAAACCTCTCTTGTATCTTTGCTAAGAAAATCCCAAATGGGGTCACGAAGAGTCAGTCACAACTTAACTGAAAAACAACAAAGTCCCATATACATATACTTCACATACGTATGGGAGCAGCTAATTCCAAGTTGTAGAGCAGTGGTTCTAAACCAGGTCTTTTTCTGACTTGGGGATTCAGTGTTTTTCCTACTATGCTTTTTCCCTCTGCTCCTGTGTACCGAGGACATAGTAGGTGTTTAAAATACCTGTTGATTTATTGACATTTGGTTAATCTTTATAACAATGAGCTATTTTTTTAATGTTTCTGCAATGCTTTCCCCTTTCTATATGAGATTTGGAGGACTTGGCCTCTTAAAACCTTAAGATAAAATTGTTGGGCTGTGATTTTAGTGGATGGAAATCTTGTTCAATTCTAAACATTACCAGAAAACAAGGCTGTTGTTCCTGGCCCATCCTTTCCTTCCTATACCCCTTCAGCGCCTGAGGGCTATGAGGAAATAATTGGTGTATGTACTCTGGAACCTCCCTCATTTTGGGCCATCGCTTCACAAGCTGCCAGAGTGAATTGCATTGAATGGCACCTAAAAGTGATGGGGTGTGACATGGCACATTCACAGACATGGCACATTCACAGACACGGTTATCATTCACCTTCCTGTAATGAGAAGCATTTGGTAGATTTAAAGGGAAGAGAGAAAAACTCAAATGCTCGCTTTTTGTTTATTGACATCTCTGAGCAGGGAGAGCTTTGGTGAAATGTAGAGGACCCTCATAATCAATAACTTACTGGGAAAGCATTTGCTTTGTATCTCAGGACATTTCATGTAAACCTCTTTATAGTTCACCACACGACCTTTAACCTATCATGTGTCCTCAAACCTTCACTTTTATAAATAAGGGAAAAGTGGTCCAGAAAGGTCAAGAAATTAGCCTTAGGTCACACAGCAGTGCCCAGGTTAGAACCAAGGCCCATTAACTTGTCATCCAATATTGGCCTCCCACTACCACCAATATGAGCTACCATTTCCATTTGGTGATTCTTTTTCTCTGGCCTTTGGTTTGTGAAGGGCTTAGCTCAGGCTTCATTATTCCTTTTTCAGCTGTGTTTCTGACTCTCTAGGATTCCACCACTATGACTTGAACTAAAACTTCCCTTAGCATCGGGGCCTTCTTACACTGGAACCATGCTAGCCCCCTTTTCCCATTGGTGAGTTCCTTTTGGGTACTGTAATTTTGGGAATGGTCACAGGCCGGTCATGAGTCACTCCTTTCCTGGCTTTGTGGCCATGCCTCAGTGGTTATCTTCTCTCTTCTCCTTTACCGACTGTTTTTTTTTTTAGCTCCCTTTTATGTGTTTTCTTCCCCTATTAGAATGTAAGCTCTTTGAGGGCAGGGACCATGTTTCTTTTTGTTTGTATTCCCAGCACTTAACCCAGTGTCTGGAATGTATAAGCACTTCATAAACATCTATTGCCTTTTTGCTTATAGACTATGTTTTAATCTATTTTGTAAAGTGTGATTTTGCATATTAAATAAAATCTTGATTTTGTATGGCTAGCACTTTTATTGACTAGCTTGGCAAACATTCTGAAAATTGTAATCTAGATGATTATTTAATTATATTTTATTTATTTCAATTATTTTATTTATTTTATTATAATGACAATAAATTTATTTTATATTTATATATTTATGTATAAATTTGTTATAAATAATACTAAAATTTATTTTAATTATTTAAAATAAATAAATTATCTTATTTAATCCTTACAACACCCCTTAGTGTTATGTAGTACAAGAATTGTCATGTCCATGCTACAGATAAGTAAATGGAACCTCAAGGAATGAAAGTGTTATGTTGAAGGTTACATAGTGAGTAAGAGAGAGGACTAATGTTCTATCCAACATACCAGTCTCTGACAGACAGTGTTCCCCATGGTTTTATTCATGCATTCTGTATAATAGGTCATAGCAGTAGGGACTCTGTAATAGATGCTTCTACTTTCTGGCCTTCTGTTTCCTCATTGATTTCCTCATTGATGAAATATGAATAATACAGGGGAAAATGCTAAGGAAGGCATTTTATCAACCTCAAAATACTCTATATAGGTGAGCAATTATTTTATTGTTATTATCATTTGTAATGTAGATCAGCACTATTCTTTCCTTCACCCCCACCCCCAATAACCTACCAAAAAATTACAGGGTTGAAAAGGGGAGAATTTAGTCCTGTTCACGAATGAGCACTTAATTGGCAATTTCTGGCAGGTAGGTTTCATTCCTTTTGTCCAGAGTACCTTCTACTCTTACTGTTACAATGAAATACTTTGTTCTACAGGATTGCCACAATCTAGTGTTCACAGGGGAAAACAAACACTGACCAACTCTAATTTAGATTCATAAATGAATATTAATAACAAAATATGTTTTCCATTTTGAACATTCTCTACTTTATGTTCCAAAGTCCATTTCAACTCTAAGTTTCCATATTTTTCAATTTTATGTTCTGTTTAATATAATGCCATACTCTTTTTTTGACGTGATGGTCAAATTTGTGGAATCCTTTATTTCTCTTTCCTTTTTCCCCCTTTGTTGTAAGAGTTAATTTTCTTAGAGGGGAAGGGGAAGAGATATATTGGGAAATATAGGTACTGCATTAAAAAGATATTAATGCATTTTTTAAAAGTCTGCTCTAACATTGTATGTTAAAACTACTTCCCAGTTTTAATACCCTTTTAAAAAAGTTCTGACATCATGTGTTCTAAGGCCCTTATTGCTCTTTCTATTTTTAAATAAACTATGTTCTAGTTTCCTTAAGTGTTAGAATATTTTCTGTCTTTTAACATTCTATATTCTATATTCTCTGGAGAAGCAGCATGGCTAAAGCTATCTTCAGAGAAAAGATCTGGGTTCAAGTTCATCCTGTAATGCATACTAGTTTTGTGACCCTGAGCAAATCATTTAAATTTTCAGGTCTCAGGCAACTGTCTGAAATACTAAATAGCAGAGTAGGTGCTCTGCCTTGGTAGAGGATGGTTTCTCAGTGTGATTTTCTTTTTTTTCCCCTTCCCCCCATAAAAGCAAAGTCTTTCAACTTTAAAATTTTGTTTTCTAAGTTTGGACCAAGTTGCAGGTCTACCAACAGTGCATTCATGTGACTGTTTTCATATAGTCCCTCTTTCATTTGTTATTTTCCTTTTTTGTCAAGTTCACCAACTTCAAGAGGTTTAAGGAAGAACTTCAGAGTTACTTTAATATTCATTTCTCTAATTATTAGTGATTTTAAACATTTTTTTTCCCAACTGGCTATTGATAACTTGAAAATTTTCCCTTGAGAACTGCCTGTCTGTTACTGCAAAAAAATTCACTTAAATTAAAAAGACGAAAATAATGTTCTAAGGTGACCTACAGGTCTAACATGCTTTTCCAGGGCTTTTTTTTATACTAGAAGAAATACTGGTTGTTATTTACAATCAATGCTGCAATCATGCTATCTGCTAACCTCCAGGTTATCTTGGTTGTAGATTCTAAAGCCTTTGAAGGTTACACTTTTCAGAACACCTTCTGTCAAACTCACTGAAACCCATTTATTTGTATGAGGAGAAACTTGCTGTAGCACAGTAACCTTTAGCTCCCCTCTCCTGCTCACAAGTTTCCATCCTGTTTTTTTTCATTTTCCTTCAAAGACTTCAAGAAGAAATGTCAAAAAGGAAAACCACAAAAAAGCTCAACTAGTCCAAGGAGGGATGGAATCATTGGCAGAGGCCAGGGATAACACAGACAGAGAGGGTGTGTTCAGATCGAGACAATGTTCTCTTACGGAGCATCAGAGGTCTGGGGACATATACATTTCTGTAGTACACTCCCCATTGTCATTGCCCATTCAAGAGTTGCATTCTGCTCCACTATCTTTAAAGTGGAAAAGAGCTTTGCTGGCTCAGAGTCAGAAAACCAAGCTTGTCTGCTTGTTAGGTAAGTTGCCCTGGGCAAGACACTTAACTTCTCTGACTTCCAGTGTTCTCGCATGTGATATAGGGATAATAACACCTGTTTTGCTGAGCTTGTGCCTGGTATTGACTAGATGTGGCACCTGGAAAGTTCACTGTACCTGGATAAACTTCAGTTTACTCAAATCTAAAATGGGTGAGTAGAACTAGAGAATCTCCAGGACTGATTTCACATCTAAGAACTTAGCCTAGATCATGTCATTAGAATCTGGGAGTCAAGGTAAGTCAAGTCTACAAGCATTTATTAAGCAACTACTGTGGACTAAGGCTCTGTGCTAAGTACTGGGGAAGAAGAAGAAAGGGGAAAACCGTCCCTTCTCTCAAGGAGCTTACATTCTAGTGTGGAAGACGTCATGATAACAACTATGAATATATGAAATATCTCTCTATACACACTATATATATATATACATGCACATACACACCCACATATAAATATATGCATACATACATATGTGTGTTTATGTTTGTGTGTATTATATATTTATATATATTTGGAAGTAGCTCATATTACAATGGGGAGACAGCAAATAAACAATGAAATATGATACATGTGCATTTATACACATGTACCACCCACATATAAATAGGTATTTGCACACATGTATGCACACACATATAAAATTAGATGTAGCTCAGATTATAATGGGGAGACATCATAGAAACAACTATGCTCATATGATTCACATACATACATACACATATCACATACATTTCCATATATATGTTTGCATGTATATATACAGAGAGAGAGGGAGAGGGAGAGAGATAGAGACAGAGAGAGATGGAGACAGAGAGACAGAGAAAGACAGAGAGAGACAGAGAGAGAGAGAGAGAGAGAGAGAGAGAGAGAGAGAGAGAGAGAGAGAGAGAGAGAGAGAGAGTAAGCAGAGGGTAGGATTTGACCTGAATCTTGAAAGAAGCCAGAAAACATAGATACAGAGTGAGAGCATTTTAGGTATGATGACCTAAACCAATAAAAAGATCCAGAATTATCTTGTGTAGCAGGTACATTATTGGCAAGTTCATTGAGATGTCAAATAAAATGATCAATTGTCTTTTCAGGGAATTGAAATGGATAACCCGGGTGAATTCTCACTGCCAACCTTAAGTGACATTGTGCCATTTGTGTCTCAAATTTAGAAACAGAAAACACAAAGTTTCTATACTTTTGTCAGCTTCAGTATTTAGTTATTAAATTATGGGTCACTGCCTACCACACATAGAGATTAAGAGGTTTATCCATGATCATGAAAGTAGTAAATGTCAGAGGTAGAGTTTGAATCCAAGTTTTCTTACTTCTAGCTCTGCAGTTCTGTGCTATTCGCTACCTTGCTTCTATGTAGAGATAGCGAGGTCGCACAGTGGGTGGAGTGAGTATTGGGCTTGGATTCAGGAAGACCTAAGTTCAGGTTCAGCCTCAAATGCTTGCTATTTGTGTAGCCTTGGGAAAATCACTTGCTTCTGCCTGCTTCAGTTTTCTTTGCTGTAAAGTGGGGGCTATAATAGCACCTGCCTTGCAATGTTGTCATGAGGATCAAATGAGATTGTATTTGTAACCTAGCCTCCCCTTTTTTCTACATAGAATAACAGAATGAAATTGTAAAGAAAAAGAAACATTGACTCCTATCTCTACTTCTGCCTTTAATGATCATTTACTATCTTTACTACCTTGTCTACTCCTTTACTATCTTGTCCTACTTTGTACCTTGGGGAAGCATTTTGTCTAAGGCTCCAGTTTCCTCATCTGTGAATAAGGGGGCTTAAAGTCTATCAGATAGGACCCCTAGCTAAATTATGTGATCCTATGCAGTAGAACTTTGCCCAGGAGCCAGGTGTCTTAACTCTGAATTCAATTCCCCTTCTGCTCTCGACACCACCTTCTGCAACGGCTGGGTAGCTCAAAGCCTAAGCCGAAGGCTATTCGACCCCCACAGATGGCGTCAGCCCTCTGCACAAGCTCTTATCTGTATTCCCCATCAATAAACCCCTTTAGCCAGATATATACATTTGGGGGCCAGCCGTATGGGCACGTGCCATGAAAGACCCCTGCGCTCCACCCAATAATTAAGCTGTTGTAAGATGTGTTGAATGAGATTCTTTTTTCCCCCAAGTAGTATAGATTTGGGTTTTGGCATAGTCCTAATGACCTAAGGAAAGATGCAGGAAATGATTTCCTCACTCTTCACTGAGAGAAACATTAGCTCTTTGTTTAAGAATTACATTTGTGGGGGCCTTTCTGCACCACACTGCTTCTGAGTAACTCCTTGGAAGTCCTCACAGTTTGGGTTTCTGTGGAAGTTGTTGGCATCAAAGCCTGTGGCTTTCTTTCTGCTTTTCTTTGTTCATTTCTTTCACTGAATCCAGCATGTATTAAACACACTCATAATCCATTTGGACAAAACCAACACTATTACAAATATATATATATATATATATATATATATATATATACACACACACACATATATGTATATATATTATGCATAGTATTCAATATAGGATATTATATATATGTGTGTGTGTATACAGATGTATATGCTGTGTGTTTATAGGTGTGTATATTTATACAATATATAACTGAAGTATATATTTCTCTCTATGTTGTAATAATGTAGCATAATAAAATAGTCTTCCTTCTGATGCATATGTCACGTACATGCTATTGAGGAGGATTGGCAAATTTTTCCGGGGATGTCCACATCGATAATGAGGTTGATGCTTGCATTGCCAGAGGTAGCTCAGTGTTTGAGAGGCTCTGAGGGAAAGTGTGAGAGACAAGAGGCATTAGACTGACTACCAAACTGAAGGTCTACAGAGCCGTGCTGCTGACCTCATTGTAGACCTGTGATACCTGGACAGTTGACCAGCACCATGCCAGGAAGGTGAATCACTTTCATTTGAATTGTCTTAGGAAGATTCTGAAGATCACCTGGCAGGATAAGATACCAGACACTGAGATCCTTTTCTAAACTAACTGCCAAGCATTCAAACTCTATTGTAGCAAGTACACCCCGATGAGCTGGCCACATCATTCAAATGCCCAACTAGTATGCTTGGCCAAAAGACTATTTTATAGAAAGCTCACACAGGGTAAGTGTTAGCATGGTGGTCAGAAGAAGCGATACAAGGACACTCTTAAGGTCATTTTTTTTGCTTTTCTTTTTTTGAACGGGGGAAGGCAGGACAATTGGGGTTAAGTGACTTGCCCAAGGTCACTCAGCTGGTTTTTGTGTTACGTGGCTGAAGCTGGATTTGAACTCAGGTCTTCCTGACTCCAGGGTCTATCACTGCACCACCTAGCCGTCCCTATCAAGGTCTTTCTTAAGAACTCTGGAGCTGATTGTGTAACATGAGAGACACTGGCACAGGACCACCCAGCATGGTGTGCCCACATCAGAGAAAGTGCTGTGCTTTATGAGCAAAGCAGAATTGAAGTAGCTCAAAAGAAGTACAAGATGAGTGCATTTAGAGAAACCACCCCAAACATTCACACGGACTATTTGTGTTGGACCTGTGGGAGAGCATTGGTCTGATTTGCCACAGTGGGACACACTGCAACTTGCCTCTGACATAGCAATGTCATTTTAGTCCTCTTCAAGAACAAAGGACAACAACCAACCAATCATGTAAATGGCTAATTAATTACATATAGTTTCTTTCATTGGAATGTAAGCTCTTTGAGAACAAGAACTGGCCCTTCCTTCCTTCCTTCCTTCCTTCCTTCCTTCCTTCCTTCCTTCCATCCTTCCTTCCTTCCTTCCTTCCTTCCTTCCTCCCTGCCTCCCTCCCTCCCTCTCTCTCTCTCTCTCTCTCTCTCTCTTTCTTTGTTTCTTTGTTTCTTTCTTCTTTCTTTCTTTCTTTCTTTCTTTCTTTCTTTCTTTCTTTCTTTCTTTCTTTCTTTCTTTCTTTCTTTCTTTCCCTCTTTTCTTTCTCCTCTTCTTCCTCCTCCTCCCCCTTCTCTCCCTCCTCTTCCTCCTCCTCCTCCTTCTCACATAATAAGCACAGAATGAATGCTCATTGATACAACTTGCTCTGGATTCAAGAACACCTGGGTTTAAGTCATTTAACCTCTATACCCCAGGGAACTAACAATCCAAGGATCTAAGTTGTGGATGAGGTCTTTGTTGGTATCAGAGTTCATTGTGGGGAACTTTTTAAACTGAAGAAATCATAAATCTGTTCATACACACATATCCATATCCATATCCATCCATCCATCCATCCATCCATCCATCCATCCATCCATCCAACCATCCATCCATCCATCCATCCATCTGTCCATCCATCTGTCCATCCATAATACACATATATACCTGCCAATGGGGAGCTTTACATATACACATATGCATGCACAAACATACATATATATGTATATATACTGTATACACATATAGTATATACACATATAGTATGCATGTATATGTCTATGCATGTGTATATTTGTATTTACACATGTATATACATGAATATAGTAGAGGTCAAGACTTGTGATTTATGATTTTATTGCTGTGGTGAGCTCTTAATGTGAATGTTGAAATTCCTTTCCTTGTAGCATACTTGGATCTTGTCTCTAATTTATCATTTTAGAGAATTCCCTCTTGGACCCTGTATGGTTAAAGGACTTGCCTCAGATCTCATAATTACTATGTGTTAGAAGTAGGACTTTATTATAGGTCTTCCTGACTGATAGATCAGCTCTCTGACCTCTTATCCTCCTGCTGCCTCTCACTGTAATAATGTTGTACCCATTCTGGGCTACCTCCCTAAATTATATTTGTTCTTACCATTTGGGTCCTCTAGAGGTAGCTGCTACTCTCAGTTTCTATGGTTATTCAATGAAGCTGTAATTCTTAGACTATAGGTAATGCCCACTGGTGTACTTTCTCATAATAGTCAACCAATGGGCAAATAGACTCTTAGCAAAGATAATTACTAAGATCACAGAAAATAATAGCTACACAACATTGCTTCTCATAGAGCTGTGGAGAACAGGACTCTCCCCAAAATATACATAGCATCTATCAGGAGAGTGGGCACAAACTTAGAATAAAAAGGTAGAAGGCTGCACATTTGAGAAATATATATGGACAAGTTAACTTACAACATCAAAACTGTAGGGCATCTCTCTCTCTCCATAATTCTCTCTTCAACTCAAGTTAGAATTGGCCGCGGTGAGCTCTCTTTGAATCCATAGCCAGCTCTTTTCTCCACTGCCAGGAGTCATACTATTTAAAGCTGCTTCTGGCCATCTTAGTCAAGTGATTATGCTTCAAAAAACATGGCTGATGTGTCACAGGGAGGAGAGAGACATTCCCTCTCTCCTCCAAATGCAATTCCTTTTCAGGGGTTGGGTTTTTCCTTCATTACTGGACCCAAAACACAATTGTCTTTTGGTGGTGCCATTTTTAAATACATTTTTTATTCTCCAGGACAAGATTTGCATTTCTGTTTGTTTAGAATACTAATAAAGTTCAATGTTGTTTACTGCTATCACTCTGCATATCCAAGTATTTAAAATACTCAGATTTGTATAGTACAGAAGTTATTTTAAAACCACCACTGCATCCATTCTTGGCTATACATCTGAGTCCTTGAATTCGGAAAAACTGCATGGAATGCTCTCTCTTCTGTTGCATTTGGTCAGCCTCTTCAATGATAGGTTCAGAAAAAGCATCTCCATGTAGATCTGCTCCACCACCTGCAGATCTACAAGGCATGCCCCCTATACTCTGGTATAGCTTAGTAATGATGGGTTAAAAGATCTTTGCTAATTCTTTCTACTGATGCTCATTTCCTTTCTTCTTGGCAGACTGGTCCTCTTCCAGCCACTTTATCATTTCATTGCATCTGCCAAGTGTCTTCTGTTTGTCTATATCAACATTTTTGTTTCAGACTTTCTCAATCCTCTGCTTTAGCCTTGTATGTCTGCACTTCCTAGACCCTACACACAATGCCTTTTTTATTCAGGTTGCCTTTATCATTGGTAATAGCCAACTTACTTGCTTCTGTTTTTATCCATACCTGTTATTGTTGTTTGTCCTCCATTTTTGAAGAGGACCAATGACATCAAATTCTTGACTTGCACATCAAATGGAATTTAGTGAGGCAGAACTGCACAATGTTATTAACCCTCCTCTCTCTTCCAGAGTCATTGAGGTCCAGCGGCAAGACAAACGTTCAAATGATTGGCAAGGGCTGAGATGCCGTGGATGACCTAGTGTCTTCGATGACTGACCAAGCTTGAACCACCCCACAGTGCCTACTTCAACCACCTTCCTGACCATTGAAACAAACTGTTCTCATCTGCCCATTCTGCTGGGGGAAGTCGTCACATGCTTGTATCCATAGAAGATACATTGAGGATGCAATTTGCATCACTGTCAAAGGTCACTTCAATCACATCCAGGGGATTGGGGGGGGGGATTCCTATGAGCTCAAACTCATCAGGTAGGTTGGTATTCTTTGTTATTGTCCTCTCACTTTCATAAACCTAGGTAAGCGTACCAGGTTAGATGGAGTGGGTGGAAAGGTCTGTGTCTGCTTGGTGAGGATGGTGCTATTGAATTTGATGAGAATTGTCATAACTTTGCCATCAGCTTTAACAGCAAGGGAAAGAAGAATGGACATTACTAGATTTATTGCTAAAGTGGAAGCCTAGTACCAGAAACAAAAGCTTCATCAAGCCCAATACTTTGTTGATCTCCTTGCCATTGAAAAAGTCCTGTAGATTTTTCTAGATAGTGTAAATGCAAGTGGAATCACCTGCCAAGACAATGTCATGGCTCTGTGATTTATCTAATTTGGCATCCTTTAGGGCCTTTTCCATAGAGTCCAGTGTGCCACACATAGTTCAGCTTTTAGCTGTTCAAAATGGGCATGAATGATAGAGGCATCGAAATTAATGCCTTCAAAGAGGAGTCAAATTCAGCATTGCTCTGGGTATTGGAAGAGAGAGTGTGCTTCACATATTTACAGGTGGCAGGACAGGAACAGGGACAGATGAGAAGTTAGGAAGAGCTTTTTTTCTTGCTGATAATAATAATAGTTAGCATTCATACAGAACTGTAAAATTAGCTGGAGAAGGAAATGGCAAACCACTCCAGTAGTGCCAAGAAAACCCTAAATGGTTTCACAAAGAACTAGGCATGACTGAACAATAACAATTATTCCCATTTTACAGATGAGGAAACTGAGTCAAACAGGTGACTTGTCCAATGCTGCAAAACTAGTAAATGTCTGTGACCAGATTCAAACTGAAGTCTTTATGTTTGGAGCCTTCTATATATTTCTCTCTATGTTGTGTGGATACCAGTGAAATACATGGGTTATTCATTCGTTATTCCTTACTTTTGTTACAGGGCCACTTGACTGTATTTTCCTATTATGTAACTCACAGAAAATATTCTTTACACCATTTTCCTTATACAATTTTTAAAAATAGCAATACATCATAGCCTATCTGCCTTCTGAAGTCTACCATGCACCTCTCCATTACCCTTTGGGACAATTTTTTCAACAATACTCTTATATATGTGCATAGATACATGTATGTATCTATGCACATGCACACAACATGATACACATGTGCATGCATATGTACATATTCATACAACCACATGTATGTGTGTATATGTATATAACTATATATCTTTGGGGTAGGGAGTGATCTTTATGACCTCTGTGCTTTCCTCCTCTCTAAATTCTATGACAATGCTATTCAATACTCTAAATGTGTGCTTGAGTAGTTCTTATTCTAATTTTACAGATGAGAAAAGAGATGCTCCAAGTAAGGAGTGAATTGAATTATTCCTGGTCATACAGTGAGCAGGTAGCATATTCAAGACTAGAAGCCAGTTTTCCTAAGATTTACAAGATAATATAATCTAATTTTTATGAATAAGGAAATAGAAACTCAGAGTGGTTAGTGGACTTTCTCCAGGTAATACTGTGATTGAGTAACAGGAGTTTAGAACCTCTTTCCCCACCTCAAGTTTTGTGCCATTTTTACTTGCACAAGTAGTTATCAGGTCTCCTCCAAAGATGTATATTGTAACAACGACTTAGGCATCAGACCCTAAAGCTTTTGCTTTCATAACAGCAATAGTATAGGAAATAGCAAAAGCAATAATTAAAAGAAAAGAACATTGGCACATATTTCTGAAAGCATTCTGAGTAATCAGTACTTAAATGAGTGATACTGATGTAGACATAGAGATTTTCTTTTATTCCTAGCTAAGGGTTCTTATACATCCATTTTACATACTAGCTAATAGAATCAACCTCTGCCCCACCCCCAAACAAACCAACTCTCATTTGGAAGATGCTTCAGAGATTATTTAGCTCAACTGTTACCTGGAGGAGAAATTCCTTTTTCAGCATTCTTGACAAGTGACCAGCTACTGTTTTTTTGAGCATTAGTCAGTGATAAGCAACTTCCCAAGGCAGCCTATTTCATTTTTGGACAGCTCTAATTGTTAGGTAGTTCTTTCTCCCACAGAACTGAAATCTGTCTCCATTTAACTTCCAGCCATTGTTTTCAGTTCTATCCTCTGAGACAAAGCAGAATGAATCTAATCCCCCTTCTGCATGATAGTGTTTCAAATATTTGAAAACATATGCCATTTTGCCTATAAGTAGATGAAGGAAATATGGAGAGTAGGACATGGAGCACAACAATTGTCAACTCGAAGGATGGCTAACCTAGAGAGGGACAGACAAATGTCAACTTTGACTTTAGATCAGCCCAGTATTCCAGGATAATAATGATAGCTCATTTCTATAGAATTCAAAAATTTTTGAAGCATTTTCTTTACAACAAACCCTTTAGAGTGTAAATATTGTAACAGTGAAAATATTTTGATCTCCATTTCATAGATGGAAAAACTGAGGTTGACAGAGTCTAGATGACTCACACGGTGTAAAATAGCTGGTAAGAAGAAGAACTAAGTACCAGGCAGTACATGAACTTGGGGTCCTTTCTATAGGTTCCAGTGAGAGTTTTAAAAAATATTATTTTATTTTATTCTGAACTTAAGCAATAGGACAAACATTTCTATAACATTGTAGAACATAAAAAAGATGTTAGTACATGAAACCATCAATCTATTATATACAATTTGCTATTCCTTTTAAACATATAATAAAGTTATCATGTAACTTTTTTCTTTCTTCCCTCCCTCACCCTCATTAGACACACAAATGTGTGTATAATATATATATATATATATATATATATATATACATTTACATGTATAATATGTGTGTACATGTGTGTGTGTATGTAAAATCATTACATACATACTTCTATTTAGCAATATCTACTTTGCCTCTAGGCTTGTATTTTCAAGAATGACCTTTCAGTCCCTAGCAAATTGGAAATATGGGCAGCTATCTAATCTTCCTTGAAATAGAGGGTTTACCAGAAACATTGCTATTTATTCTAGGCAGGTAAGTGTGTAACTAGTCACCCTGATTCCTTTCTTGAACTGTTTCTCCTGCTTAGAATGGCCTCCTTCAGTCATTCCTACTTATATAGTGTGCTCATCCTTCAAGATCAGACTCAGGTCCCATCTCTTTGAAGAGATGTCCACAAAGAGGACACCTAAATGCACTGCTGTGCTACGTGTTAAGTGTTCCCTTTCTACCTCCTGTAGTACTTAGAGTCTTTCACACATTTTAGTATTTATTTACTCACCTGTTTCCTGAGTAGGTTTTCTCAGTGGGTTAAAAGAGGCAGTGTAATATAGTGGGAGGAGGCTTATAGGCTCATAAATTTGGAGCTAGAAGTGACCTCAACAATCACTTAGCCCAAGTCCTTAATTTTACAGATGGAGAAACTGAGGCTCAGAGAGTGTACAAGAATTGTCCTAGGACAGTGATAAAATGGTACAGTTCTGCTTTGAATGTAGTCAACTGTTTCCAAGTCCAACACTTTCTCCAAATGGAATTAGGAGATTCCGGTCTGAATCTTGGCTCCAATATTTGCTAGGTAAATGACAATGAACAAATCCCTTAATTTCTCTCAAACTCAATTTTCTCATTTGGGAAATGGGAAAAATGATATTTGCATTTTCTGCCTCTTAGAGTTGTGAGGAAAAGTGCTTTGTACATCCTACCTATAATTATAACTAGTCTTGCTTCCTCAAGAAAGCTGAAAAATTCCTTGAGGTCAAGGAACATGTTTTCTGTTTTTCACAGTACTGGGTGCATAGTCTGCCATTAATAGGGTCATAGATTTAGAGGCAAAAGGGACCTTAGAGGTAATTGCATCTAACCCTTCATTTTATAGATGGGGAAACTGAGAAAGAGGTTGAATGATTTACCTATGTGAAAATCACTGATAAATGCTGTAGGTGAGATTTAAACCCAAGTCTTTCTTAATCCAAAGTTCTATCTACTACTCCTTAAGTTTTCAATAGTGGAAGATAAAGATAGATTTGAGGGGGTTTATTAACATGGATGGGAAAATAAATGACTTCTTTTCTTTTCACTAACTTCTGACAAATTTATTTTTGGATATTGGTGACATGGATATGGATATTTAATTATGGATATTGACAACAAATATTATCCTAAGAAAGAGTTCCTAGGCTTTATCCAACTTCCTGTTATCCTCTAGCATTCATTAAGCACTTAATCTGTGCCAGCAAGCTTCTACAATTGAGGCCCTTAGTAGGCACTCAATAGCTGTTTGTTGAGTTAAATTGAAATAAGACATTGAACTTAACATCTCAAATCAGGGATATGACCTATATACAGTATTATAGAGTATATCACCAAAGTCTTACTGTAGGTTAAAGTATTTTAATAACTTAAAACTGCACTAAGATTTTTGGGAAATATTGATAAATAGCATTAGAAAGGTTTACACCTTTTGCAGGTCACAGGGTTTTTCTAAAGGGAGCATCTTCTGTAACTCGAAGATCTCTGATGATACCCTATTAATTTTTTTCCATGAATTAGTAGAGCCAAATGAGTAGAGTCATAAAATGTTACAACTGGAAGGAGTCTTAGAAACCACACAGTTCTACCTCATCATTTTTCAATTGAGGGTGCTGATGCCTGAAGATGTGAATCAACTAATCCAAGGTAGTCAGTAGAAGAGCTAAGGTCATGATTATACCTAGGCCTCTTGACTCTCAGCTCGACCTCTTTCCTTGAACCATGAGAACTTTCCCAGTCACTAGAGGGGTACCTGTACTGCCATAATGTTTTTTTCAGTTTTGTCTCTTGGAGGCACCTTATCCATTCTTACTGTAACCTTTCAGGGGCTGCTTGAGCAGTGGGCAATGCAATGACTTGGGGCATTGACATTGTTACACTTAAAATGATCAGAAACCAGATCCACAGACACACGCTGGGGTCCCTTTTGGGGGGGATATTGAGAATCTGGCGCTGCAAAGAGAAGCAAACAACACTCTATCTATGCAGATTTTTTTCTCTTCCTGCCAGGGCCAATGAGGATCTTGGATGCACGCTTCTATTGAAGGGAACCCACAATAACACATTTTCTCCCCTGCCGCCTGGAGGGAAAACACAGAGTTAGCCGAGGCACAAGAAGAGGGTTGTTTCACTGGGAGCCAGCAGCCTGAAAATTCAGTCGAGCAGCTGAAGGAGATAAGTACTCAAAACACCCTGGAGAACCAAGCACTATGGTGCGCTAGAGATAAAAGATAAAGAGAATGCCCAAGAAAACACACTGCTTTATTTCTCTGGATGCTGGCAACGAATGCTTCGACAATTGTTTGCAACCAGAAGCCGCAGTGGTGGGTTTTTTCTTTTTAAATAAAGAACTTATGTCAGGGAAAAATAGAGTTCCCGTTGTTACAACAGTGGTGGCAAAATAGAAAGTCTTCAGTGTTAAAATGAGTGAAGGCCAGATCCAGAAACTGGCCTTTCTTTGTGCCGCTTCCCCTGTCTGAGGCGCAGTATTCTCCCATTATAAAATGAAGGATTGGTTTAGATGGTATTACATTGGGAGATAGTGTTGTGCAGTGTGAAGAATGTTGAATTTGGAGTCAAAGTGTCTGGATTCAAATTTGAGCTCTGTAAGACTACCTGTGTGACCTTGGAGCAAACCATTTTTCCTTTCTAGGCTTCTGTTTTTTCATCCATAGAATGAGGAGGTTGGACCAGATAACATTTGATTTCCCTCTATGTTTTCATAATCTATGAGTCTAAGGTATAACATTAACAGCCAAATTAATGGAACAAGAAAGAGAATTTAAACAACCCAATCTCAGAAGAATAAATTGAAAAAAGACATAAATGAACTCCCAAAGGAGGAAAAACTCAGGACCCAATGAAATCACAGGTGAATTCTACTGGATATTCAAAGAACAATGAATTCTAATACTATATAAATTGTAGAAATTGCAAAAAACCAGATCCTACAAAACTCCTTTTATGATACACATTGATTCATGATGTATATCAATCTAATCCCTTGGAGGTCAAAGCAGGCATATATAAATACATGCACATGTATATCTATCTATCTATCTATCTATCCATCCATCTATCCATCTATCTATCTATCTATCTATCTATCTATCTATCTATCTATCTATCTATCTATCTATCTGCCTTCTGTCTGTCTATCTATCTATTCTCTATCTATCTGTATTTATATACATGGCCTAATGAAAGAGAAGTAATGTGACTGTCATATTGGGTTAAAAACTGTTTGCTCTGGTGCTGATGGGTTAGAATCTTGCCTCAATTTTCTTATCTATCAAATGGGGGCTAATAATAGGACCTCCCCTCCAGGGTTTTTGGGAGGATCAATTGAAATAATCTATGTAAGGTGCTTTTTTATTAATATGTGATATGATCATCATCATTACCTCACCTACTATATAAAAAGCATTTCAGGCCAAAAGAGCTTACTGATCTCTCTGTTTTGCTATCTGTCTGTTTTATTACTTAATACCCTGGGAGAAAGGGAATACAATTATTACTAGCCTCATTTTCTTATTTGAAAGATGAGGGAACTGAGATTTGTTGAAGACTAAGACTTGTTCAAAGCCAGGCAGCTAATTAGTGGAAGAGTTAGCATTTTAACCTTTGTTTTTGACTCATAGTTCAGGTCTCCTTGTCCTGTGTCACACTGAAGAGTAAGTTTTTCCCACTTCAACATCTCTAAAGTGTTTTAACTAGATTTTTTTCCTGACTAATTGCAGTAGCTTCCAACCTGCTCTTTTGCCTCCATTCTCTCCGCTTCCCGATTCTTCTAGTTGGCCAAATTGATGTCCTTAAAGTGTGTTTCTGAACCTATCTTACTCCCTGCTCAAGAAGCCCTAGTGGCTTCCTATTGTCTAGAGGACAAAATACAAATTCTTCTCTGGATTCTTCACAGAAAGCCTCTTCACAGTCTCATTCCAATCTTTCTTTCCAGGCTGGTTGCAGATTCTTCTCTTTTACATACTCTTTTGTTGCTGTTGTTTAGTTGTGTCCAAGTCTTTGTGACCCCATTTTAGGTTTTCATGGGAAAGTTGTTGTAGTGGGATGCCTAGTTCATTTCACAGATGAGGAAATGGAAGTAAACAGGGTTAAGTGACTTACCCAAGGTCACTCAGCTAGTAAGTGTCTGAGGCTTGATTTGAACTCAGAAAGATGAGTCTTCCTGATTCGAGGTCCATTGTGCCATCCAACTGTTCTTTTACACACTCTGTATTTTGATAAAACAGGCCTACTTGCTTTTCTCCATATAGTACATTTAGCCTCCCATTTCTATGCTTTTGCATACACTATCTTCTTTGCCTAGAATATATTCCCCTTGCAACTTCAGCTTTTGTAATCCCCAACTCCCACAATGGCTCTGATCAAATTTTATCTCCCACATGACACTCTTCCTGATTTCTTCAGTTGTTATTGCTTTTTTCTACCCCAACCATGGAAATTACTTAGTATTTACTTATCTGTATTGCATTTTGTTTTCCTTCAGCATGACAATAATAGTAATAGCAATAATAATAACTTATGTTAGGCAGTGGTCTAGGCTGTTAGGCTGATCGTGAGGAAGTAACTTAAATTCTCTGAGCCTCTGGTTTCTTGTCTAAAAAAAAGGGAGTCAATGTAGTTGCACAGAAAAGAAATGACAACAACATTTGATGCTAACTCTAAAAGATATTGCCATGCTGGGAGATTTCTTTATGAGATATGAATTGGTTCCTTGAATAAGTCAGAAAAGAAACACCTTAATAGACTGAAGAATGATAGACTACCTTTCTGGATGACCTTTAAAAGTCATTTTGCTCAGTTCGGGATAAAGACCCATTGTAGCAATGTTAAAGGGTTGGTGTAGGGATCAGAGTTGTTCAAACACTATTTCCTCATTACCCTATTATTGATTGTTGGCTCAGATGGGGTTTTCTAGTATAAATGTTCCTTTTCTACTCTTGAAGTAGCATCAAAGGATCAACAATACTCTTGATCTTATTGTTGGCTCTAAGACCCCAACCAGAGACAGCATTCTGGCAAAACACCTCAGAATTTTAACTATTCCTATCACTTCTCTGGAAATGCTTTTTCTTGAGTAGTTTCTCCTCAATTGTAGCAACTGATTAGCAATTGTCCATGGTTATTGAGGTTTTAAAAGAAAAAAACAACATTTAAAACAAAGAAAGGTAAATATGCAAACCTAGCCTTCATGCCCAGAGGGAAAGCTTTCATGCTCCTATGAAGGAGTTCAGGGGAGAAAGGAGATGTATGATTACTACCTTTAAGGTCTGTAGTCCAAGTTGTCAGCAGCACAGCCTTTTTTCTCATCCTACCTCATACACAGTTAGTCCAAGCAACCTCATTTCAAAAGCTCCCTTTTTGGTGACAACTGCTTCTGCCTTCTCTAAGCTCCATGTAGCTTTCTAAGGTTTCCCTTTTTCAGGCTCTATGCTTTTTCTGCTCATCCCCTCAAGTGTTCTCTGAGTCTCTCCTAGATGATTTAAAGGTTACCTTGAGACATGGCTTATAATTCTTCATCCTATCACTTGGTTTCCCTACTGATGTTGTCAAGGAACTAATTTGCAATTGATGAAGAGATACTTTATCTATCTCTCTGTCTTTTATGGTCAACTTAATACCTCATTGCCAGCCATTTTTTTGTTATTAGGTTCTAGCTTTCAAGGATCACTCCATTACACTAACATTTGATGAGTGTTTTATATATATTATTTCATCTGAGTGTAAGGATGCTTCCCTTTTTGTTTTGTATCTCCAGTAGTTAGCAGCATCCCTAACACATCATAGACACATTTAAATGCTCCTTGAAGAAATGAATGAGTGAATGATATTTTTTGACCCAATATATTTAGACACGAGAATTTTAATCTCATCTCATGAGATGCATAAACACACCGGGCAACCTTTCTATTCTTACTACTCTTCCAGATTCACCCCAGCATTTAGATAACCTGCTCTTTGTTCTTGTCTCTTGGCTTCTCTCAAGAAGTTTAAATTGTATATGATGATAATATTCATTCTCAACTCAACTAAAGTTGATATAACAACAATCCATATTAAAACTTTGAAGATCCATTATATATGCATAGCATAGTTTTTCATGATAATCAGAAAATAATGAGGATGGCATGGTTAAATTCACATGAATTCTACCTAGTCCTCAAACTCTACAGATTATGTCAGTCAAGAGCCATGCAGGTCTGGTTTAGAACTGTGGGTCTGATATCTCTAGCTATGTGATCGTGAGGAAGTAACTTAAATTCTCTGAGCCTCTGGTTTCTTGTCTAAAAAAAAGGGAGTCAATGTAGTTGCACAATTAAAAGCTTGAAACAGCCCTGTCTTCTCTGAGCTCTTGTCCTGCAGCTGGCAACATGGCTAAATAGACCAAGAAGGTCAGAATTGTTGGTAAATAGAGCATGTAATAGTGCATTCCTCATGAAAAATGGTGAAGAAAATTGAAATTAGTCAGCATGCCAAGTATACCTGCTTCTTCTTTGGCAAGATGAGCTGTGGGTATCTGGCATTGTGGATCCTTTATGAAAACACTAAGTCATGATTACCTATGAATTATCTCTATTCAAATGACTACGGATTGTGGTCTTTGTCCCTAGTCTCTCTTCTGACTTTTGTCAAACGTTCCTATTGGATTTTCCAATACTGGCATTTCAAGATCAACATGTCTATAAACTAACCCTGTTATCTTTCCCCCTAAATCCCTATTTCTTCCAAACTTTCCTATTTCTTTAGAGGACAGTGCCATCCGTCTTGTCACCCAGAGTTGCAAACTTGGCATTACCCCTCCCTCATCACTCTCCCTTAGACTTCACATTTAACCATTTACCAACTCTTGTCACTTCAGCCTCCATGACTACTCCAATGGCCACTACCTTAGCTCAGGCCCTTATCACCTCTTCACTGGATAACCCAGGTTTCCTACCTTAAGTATTTTTCTCTAATCAATCCTGCATATAGCTGTGAAAACAATTTTTCTCAAGAGCAACTCTTTCTATGTCATTTCCTTATTCAATAAGCTCCAATGGCTTCCTATTGCCTGTAGGATCAAAAATAAGCACCTCTGTTTATCTATTAAAAGCCTTCACAATCTAGCTTCGAATCACCTTCCAGACTTATTTCACATTACTCCCCTTCTGGAATGCTACAGTCTATCTTCCTAACTAGTCTGCACACATGATGTTTCATCTTCTGTCTGTGTCTTTGCTCTAGGTTGTCTCCCTCATGCCACTTCCTACTTGAGGCCTTTTTTTTTCTATCTCCCTACCCCAAATTACATTGACTTTCCATATATTTTGTATTTATTTAGCTGTGCATATGCTTCCATCCCTCCCCCATAAAAATTTTATGAGCCACATGACAAGAACTACAAAGAAACAATTTTTGATAATTTCTTCAAACCCAGAACCTCAAAAAAAAAGAATTATGTGCAAGATAGAGAGTAATTACAGCTGAATACAATGGATAAGAAGACAGAATTCCCAGGTAAGGTTGAAAACTTCCAGAATTACCACCAAATAGCCTCAATACTTAGAGCACCCATTCATCACTCCTAATCCCTAGGGGTACTTCCTCCCCACAGCTGCATAAGTCCAGCACAATGTCTAACACTTAGTTAACTAATAAATATTCATGGAATTAAAGGTCAGCCAGGTTCTACTAAGGTGGAGGGAGGAAGAAGAATAAAGAAAGTCTGGCCAGGAAGCTGGTGATGAATGTATCTCTTGTCAAGATCAAGATCTCTAAGTAAAGATCTTAATATCAGAAATTTAGAGCAGGAAAGGATGTCTGGGGCCATGTGTTTCAACCCCCTTATTTTACAGAACTGAGGCCCAGAGTTGTTAAATTTCCAAAGTTGTACTGGTAGTACCTAGAAGGGCTGGGATTTGAAATCAAGTATTCTGTCTCCAAATCTGTCTCTCTCTCTACTCTAACATTCTGCCTCCCAGGGGATGCTCATCACCAGAAAAATGGCCTTTAGGTGATGATTTCTTTCTTTCTTTCTTTTATGAGCCATAATAATTCACCAAAGTGCCTACCAACCCATGTAAAGGTTTTGATCAGCTTCAATGAACGGTGCAGCACCCAACCCAGGGAAATCATTGATCCTTGAAGTTTAAAAAAAAAGTGACTATTACGTACTCACTGGTGTGTCTATTTCATTACTTTTACCCCTGGGATTATTTCTTTGTTGGTTTCACATAGGAGACCTCCTTTGTCACCAGGGGTCTTTCTGATGTGTTCTGTTCTTTGAGGGAACTGTACAGAGACTGGTTTGCTTCAACATTTTGTACTCAGGGTTCTCATGGGGCTAGTTGTAAATTGCTTCACTTTCCCTCCTCCTACTTAGAAAATAAATCATTGAAACCTGACCCGTTGTCCCCCTGGTCTTTGATTCTCACTGCATTCTTACTGGATTAAGGGTTTCCAGTTTCCTGGAAGGAATAAAATACGTCGAAGTGGGGGGTGCGGGGAGAGAGATCTCAGTAAACTCTATAATGGGAATTTTTATGGGATATATTTTCACCTCATTTAGCTTTTATTTTATTGCATTCTTTCATCTGCAGGAGCACAATAGATAATAGGATAGCAGGGAAGGGAAGGGAAGAACTTCTAGATTAGAACTTGAAAATGAAAGCAGGAATCCAGAACTGTGTTTGTTTACCCAAATAGAAAAAATGCAAAAAGGAACACACTTACACACACACACACACACACACACACACACACACCCCAATGAAAGCTATTTTCTTCAGGATGTATTAACCCTGTAATATAGTGTCATCTCTCATTCAAAGAGTACTTTACAGTTTACAAAATGATTTCCAAACAACCACCCTGTGAGAAAGGTAATGCAAGTATTTTTAACTAAGTATTCAGATACACTGTGGGCCGGGAAAATTCAGAGACCCAGACACATGGACTTCTGGGAATTATAGTTTCAAATGGCTGAATGCATATCACTGTCTGTTTATCTCTATCTCTGTCTCTCCTATCCCTGTCTCTGTCTCTTTCTCCTCTGTCTTCTCCTAGAAGGAAGTTAAACCATAGTAGCTGAGTGTAGAGTACACTTTGGATTTTGGAGTTGAGTAGACCATGGCAAGAGGAGGTCTAGTGGTTAGTGACATAGAGGCAGTCCAAGGACACTTTGAATAGATTCTTAAACTGAGGTGTCCATGAGTATACCAGGGGTGGGCAGCCCTTGCCCTTGAGGCCACATATGACCCTCTATGTCCTTAAGTGCAGTCCTTTGAATCCAAACTTCACAGAACAAGCCCCTTAATAAAAGATTTGTTCTGTAAAACTTGGACTCAGTCAAAAGGCTGCACTCAAGGACCTAGAGGACCACATGTGGCCTTGAGGCTGCAGGTTCTCCACCCCTGGTATATCATGCTTCCTCCCTTCCATCCTTGCTGCTTGAGCTGTGAGATAAATGAAAAGACAGTGAGAGTTTAACTCCTATTTTTTTTCTGTACTTTCAACTGACACTATCTTTATGCCATTTAGCTGTTTCTGATTCCTGATTTTGTATCATATAAAATTATGACCTGTTATAAGTCCTCTGTGACATAATGAATTCCATAAGGATGGATTACAATGGAAGAAGCCAATCAATACCTTGGTATATACAGAGTGAAAAGGATAGGAGTTTGAATCTTAGTCTAAAATAGCTAGTTTCTTAGATTTTATGGACTCTGAGCTATGACTGTGAGATAATTTTATGGTTTTGGTCTTTTTTTTGTTAATAACACTTGTAAGCATCTAAATTGTAAAACTAGATGAATCATATGACTCAGGAAAATTCAGGTGGCAATAAGTAAATAGAAGTCTCAGTGACCTTTCTGGCCTCTGGAGGGGGAGGTAGAATAAAAAATCTGTGCTAATGGAAAGTTGCACCACCTGAGAGTTGAAGGAAAAAGGCTTGGTTTCACTACTGAAGTTTGGAAGAGGTGACCAAACCCCAAATTCCAAAAGTAGGGGCTATTCTCTCACCTATATAGAAAGCACTACCTCCTGGTTACCCAATAAGCAGAAACTGGACCTGTCCCAGTTCCTGAAGAAGAAGTTCTGTACCAATTGATATTTTTTCTGCAACTTATAATTGTGGAAAGCTTCACAGAGAACTAGGAGGTTCACTGATTTGTCCAGGGTCACACGATCAGCATGTATTAGAACTGGGATTTGACCTTTGGTCTTCCTGGCTCCAAAGCAGCTCTCTATCTACTACATTCTGCTACCCTATAATGTAAATATTGTTTTTTTCCCATTTCACAGATGAGGAAATTAAGGCTCAGAAAAGTTGATGACTTTTATCTGCAGAAACATTGGCCAAAAATGCAAATAATATGGCAGAAATCACATAGGTAGAAATAAATGAGGGACTTGAAACTCTTTTCCAGAGGCTCTAGTTTCCAGTCAAATACTTTCTCTATTAGGCTAAACTACCTCTCCAGTAGACTACTGTAAAATAAGTGGGTGGTCCTGAAAAGACAGTCATCCATATTCATTAGGATGAATGATGTAACTACATGTTAATTCACTCATTTATTTATTCACTTACTAACATTATTTTGCATAATTACTATGGCATGGTTCTGTGTTAGGTGCTGGGGGAGAACCATAGATTAGATAAGGCCTCTAATCTCAGTGAGCTTCCAGTCCCCTGAGTGAAATACTGCTTTTGTTGTTCAGTTGTACCAAACTCTTTGTGACTCTTTCTTGGGAAAGGTACTGGAGTGATTCTCCAGTTTGTTTAATGCATAAGGAAAATGAAGAAAACAGGATTAAATGACTTGCCTAGGGTCACACAGCTAGCAAGTGTCTGAGACTGAATTTGAACTAAGGAGGATGAGTTTTCCTGACCTTAGGATAAGTGCTCTATCCACTGTGCCACCTAGTTGCCCCAAAGTAAAAGGACATGTACAAGTAACTAGAATACAAGGCAGTGAGAAGCACTACAAATGTTATAAATAGAGGGTCATTCACTGTGAGAGACAATTGGGTTTTGACAGTGTAATCAGCTCGGAGTTAGGAGTTCAGATTTGATTGATGATATTTAATGATTGTGTGACTGTGATTGTTACTTAATTTTTCTAAGCTTCAGCTTCTTCATTTGTAGAGTGAGGGTTATAATATTTGTTGTGAGGCTTTGATGAGATAATGTTTTCATAATTCTTTGAAAACGTTAAAGCACCATAGAAATATCTGTTGTTGTTATTTTTTTGTTATGAGGGAGAGATCATTTCTGTCCAGAGGAATGAAGAAAATTCCCATAGAAAAGATGGAAAACATTTCAACTAGGTCTTGATAGCTGGAAGAATTTTGACAAATGGAAAAATGAATTTCAACAATTATAAATATTTGGGAGGTAGGAGAGCAGAACCAATGAGAAAAGGATAAATCTGATTTTCTTAGATGAAACTCAGGGTGACTGAGGGTAGTTACATGAATTGCCTTAGGTCATAGAGTCAGTGACAAATCTCTGACTAGAAGCCAATTTTCCTGACTCCCAACCCAGCATCCTCTTTCTCATACCACACAACCTCCCCATGAATTCAGGGAAAACTAATGATTTGTATTGGCTGAAGTGTAGGATACGTTCAAGGGAGCAGTGTGAGATAAAGCTGGCAAGGTCTCAGAAAAAATAGCAATTATGAAAGCAATCCCTAGAAAATGACCCTTTGTAGGGTTGGGAATGTATTAATCTTTGCACTTAACTACTTTTAGTTGAAATTGTGTCCTAATAAAGAGATATTTTTATTTTACTTCCAGTACTTTGGGGGTAGAAAAATGGCTAGGAATGTAAGAATGATTGCTTTAATTTCAAGGATGATGTCATCATCATTATTATCACCATCATCATCATCATTATAAAGAACAAGAGTCACATGGTGCAGCATTTCCCTGTAGTAATGACTCATGCTTTTGTGGTATTTGCAGTTGGAAGGACTGAGTTAGAATTCCAGTTCTTAGAGTATTTCCTATGTGGCCATGAGTAAATCATTTCCTCTTTCTGGACCACCATTTTCTTATCTGTATAATGAGGAGATTAGATGGATCACTGAATCACAGAATTTGAGAGCTGGAAGGAACCTTAGTGTCTATCTCATCCAATTTAAACATGAAAAAAATTCCCATTATAACATACCTAAAAATTGTCCAGCAAAAGTTTCCAAGTTGGATGACACCATTCCATGGGGGGTGGGTGGGGTGCACTGGAATGATGCAAAGGGGCAGTAGGAGCCTCAGGTACAATTGAGGGGTGTTAAATGAAAATAAGGGGGCAGTGGAAGCATAAGGAAAGAAGAAAATTTTGAAAAATTGTTCATACATGTTTTATCTCTTGTGTAATAGAGTTAAAGTCATAGTGATTACATTATTTTCCAAATAAGCAGACAAAATACAAATTATAACTGATTAGTGCTCAAATCTGCCAATAGGTCTTAACAAACAAGTGTTGGCAGGTGAGCATTTGGCACATTGTCGAGAAGTCCAGCATGCACTGACAGGAATATGTGTGTGTAATGACTTGTTTACAATATGAGACATGATGTAATATTGTGTCATAAAATTTTTAATGTAAGAAAACCCCTTACAAATTTATAATATATTATTAAATTTAAGATGCATTATTTAAAAATATTTTATACATTTTTTTGAAATGACACAAATTAAAAAAAAACCATTAAAGAAAGCAGATTTCTGGGGGAAGACTCTGAGAAATTTTTTTTTGAAAAGGGGGTGGTAGGCCAAATAAGTCTGGAATCTCTGATCTAGAGGACCTCCAAGGAGGGGCTATCCACCACTTCAGCCCATAACACTTTTGACATTTGAATTGTTTGCATGTTTTTCTAGAAATAGTGTAAATTGAGCTCTTTGTAACTTCTATCCATTGCTCCTAAATACTTTTTGGAGCCAAACTAATTACGTCTAATTCTCTCCTTAACATGTTGTTGTTCAGTTGTTTTTCAGTCATGCCTATCTCTTTGTGACCTTATTTGGGGTTTTCTTGGTAAAGATACTAGAGTAATTTGTCATTTCCTTCTCCAGATCATTTTACAGATGAGAAAACTGAGGCAAATTTTACTTCTCCAGGGTTACACAGCTAGTAAGTATCTGAGGCCAGATTTGAATCAGGAAAATGTGTCTTCCTGACTCCAGACCTGACATTCTATCCACTGCACCACCTAGCTTCCCTCCTTAACATGGGGGACTTCAAATATTTGAATACAGCAATCATGTTGTTTGCTCAGAAATTCTTTGCAACTTCTTATTGCTTCCTGAATGATTTTACACCTCCATTGTTTTGCTTTGAAAAGCTTCTATGATCTGACACTACTAGCCAATCAGTTTTATTGCATGTTATTCCCAGCCAAACTGGAATTCATAAATCCACTGTACATGTGCCTTTGTCTCCATTACTCCCCATGACTGCCATGAATTCCTTTCCAATTTTTCAAGTTTAACCCAAATGCTATTTCATTCAAGAAGTCTTCCCTGATTCCTATTGATCAATAACATCCTTAAGACTGATTTCACATAGAACTTGGCTTTTTCTGTTTCTGATGTATTTATAATGCAGTATTATATATTATTATTATAATTTTTTGTCTCAATTTCCTACTCAATTGTAAGTTCCACAAAGAAGATCCCTTCCCCAATTTTAGTAGAGAGGTCTGTTTATACTAGGTATGAATGAATGAATAGCACTTGAAACCCTTTCTCTATACACTTTCCTAAAATTTAGTGAAATTCTAGACAGAAATATGGCTGTTTTTGTGAGAGAGAAACCTTGATTTGAGTTTTCTTGGACTATAAGGAAAATATAGGGTAGGTATATGTCTCTGTTCCTTCCTTCCTTCCTTCCTTCTTCCTTCCTTCCTTCTTCCTTCCTTCCTTCCTTCCTTCCATCCTTCCTTCTTCATTTTACATGCATGCATATATACATATGTACACACATGTAGGTTTATATTTATACAAGCACATATATACATATTTATGTCTATTTCTATTAGACCAAACTTGTGATTTCATTGGAATAGGGAATTCCTGATGAGGAAACTGGTGAAGATCTGCACTTACTCTGTCTTACAGAATTTCTCAGGACAATAAGTTTAAATGATTTGCTCATGGTTGTGTAATCAATGCATTAACAATTCTTTTTAAACTTTTGGATCTTAGGTATTGCCAATTACTGATCTAAGAGTGGATACTAGAACCTAGTGTCTTATGTTGAAGGTTTTTCAAATAAATCCTTTGCTGACCAACATATCTTTAATATTATCCTTATTTAAACAAAAACATCTAACCATTATATGGATACAGCGTGCTGAAAAAAAAATTAGATGTAATTTTTATATAGTAATAAATAAAAATGTTATTATCGTGATCTTTGAAAATCATTATAAGTATTTCAGTTAATAAATACTAGGAATAAAAATTATCATGGGGTGGCTAGGTGGTATAGTAAGTAGAGCACTGGCCCTGGAGTCAGGAGGGCCTGAGTTCAAATATGACCTCAGACACTTAGTACAAAACTAGCCAGGTGACCTTGGGCAAGTCACTTAACCCTAATTGCCCTATCTTCCCCTCTCCAAAAAGCAAAAAAAAAAATCATAATTTTTTTCTGCTAATTTATTCATTTACTCTAGTTATTTCATTTGAGTTTGTATAGTACAGTACAGTTTGTATAGTATAAAAGTTGAATTTATATAGTAAAGTAGTTGGAATAAATATTTGGATTTTTAATGTTGAAATCATGTGTTGTTTAAATTTTTACTTGAATTAAACCGTTTAATATTAAATTTGTGCTGTCTTTAAAAAAAGTAGAATTTGAGCCCTGGTCTTCTTGACTTCATTACTTCATAAATATCTCTTATAAAATGCATATGTAAATATGCGTCTATGTATAGAGATGTATATGTTTATATATATATACATATGTGTATATATGTATATGTCTATATAATTGAAGCTGAATTATTATCTTTATCTGCAAGATCAGTGACAAATATTTGTAGCAATGTCTATGGACATTAATTAATTAATTAATAATCAGGTACAAATAAAGGCAGGTATTTTGAAACATCTGTTTTTCCCTTTCTACTGTGATTTTGGTAGGGAATTACACTGGGAAATATCATCAGTATGGATGGTTTACTGTTTACCTGGAGGAGACTTAACTTTCCAGGAAATCAAAATCCAGGATTTAGTTTTCTGCACATCACAGAATCTCAGAACTGAAAAGGCCCTCTGACATCACTACAGTCCAGTCCATCCATAAACAAGAGCCTCTCTGCATCAGACTCAACAAGTGGTCATCCAAACTTTACTGGCAGATCTCCTGTGAGAGGAAACCCATGACCCTTTGAGGCAGCCCATTCCAGTTTTGGATGGTTCTTTAATTGGAAGCTGGGCCATTGCCAGTCATTTTGACTCTCGTCTTATCCTGATTATTCTGAAGGAGAAGGTGAGGCTGAAGATTTTGCATGGCACTGCCTCACTTAAATCTAATTCATGCACAAGTCAAGACATCACTGTTGTGATCTTAACAATGCTCTTTGAGAACGAAGGACAAACAACAGCATAAGTAATTGTTAACAAGTTTATCCTTGCTGCAAACTAAATTGGTTTCAAAATCTGTCTTTCTTCCACCACCACTGGTTGATCCTGGTTCTACCCTCTAGAAGCAGACAGAACTAATCAAAGATGATCTCCATCTAACTCTTATGAGAAACCAGACTTCCATGTAATGTTGTGCCCTGCCTGGTCTCAGATACTCTCAAGGTTCTGGGGCTTCAGAATGAGGAAATGTTTAGGCCAGTGGTTCCCGACATTTTCCAGTTTCTTTACAAAGTCAAAATGTTCCTTAGACTCCTAACATCATTGTAATTATGCTTTTAATAACTGTTGATTAAGAAAATAGATTATATACAAAGCTTTCATGAATTAAATAATGCTTTCAAATTTATTTATATTTGATCACAACAGCATTAGCATGTATTTGAAAGTTGATAATGCACATATGGGAGAAACAGTCTTTATTCAGGCCATAGAATTTATGTCTACTCTTTTACATGCTGTTAAAATGTACATTTTGTTGAATAAAAATGGCTTACGTTTCTATAGCGCATTAAGTTTTGCAAGTTCTTTATACAAAGAAGCAATTAGGTAGTACAGTGGAGCTAGAATCAGAAGCCCTGGGTTCAAATCCGGCCTGAGGCACTAGTTGTGTGTCACTGGGTAGGCTAATCTCTTTCTCAGTTTCCTCAAACGAAAAATGGAGTTAATTATAATATTCAGGGTTCTTTTCAGGGCCAAATGAGGTAACATTTGCAAATTATTTGAATAGTGACTAGCTTAAAAAATGTTTATTCCTTTCCCACATAGATCATATTTAGTAATCCTCACAGTAACCCTGTGGGCTGTATTCCCATTTTACAGATAAAGAAACAGTTTAAAGTACTTAAAGTTACTTGCCCAGGGTAAAACAACCGGTATTTACTTAAATGCCTGGTACATAGTAAATGCTGTATAAATACGATTGTTTTTGTTGTTATCAGCTGAGGCAAGATTCAGACCCCTCTTCCTGGCTCCAAGTCCACCGCTCCAGCTGTTCCAGTTGCTGTCACTCATTTTCAGTAGCTTCTGACTCTTCGTGACCCCATTTGGGGTTTTCTTAGCAAAGATACTGGAATAATTTATTTCCTTTTCTAGCTCATTTTACACAGAAGGAAACTGAGGCAAACAAGGATAAGTGACTTGCCCAGAGTTACCTGGTTGGTAAATGTCTGAGGCTAAATTTGAACTCAGGTCTTTCTAACTACAGGCCTGGTACTTTATCCACTGTGCCACCTCACTGCCATTTATGCCATATTAAAAAGAATGATACATGGTGTGTGTCTAGATTTCAGTGCCTCATGAAATAAGTTCTGGGCCCCATGGGATCTGTGACCAAGGTATGGGGAGCTGTGGCTTTAGAAATTAGATGGTTGTTGCCCATATGGACCATGCCATGAACTTACCCTAGGCATCTCATTATCTTAAGACTCAGGCAGAGGTTTTACGCCTTCAAACAGGGACTGTACAGAATAGTGTTGTTGAACAAATCATAGCTTTGGAATCAAAAGAACCAGGAGGTTGCCCAGTGCAATGAGAAATCCCAGGATCTTGATTCAAATCCTAGCCCAGATATTTGCTAAATTAGTGATTTGGGGCAAATCATGTCACCTCCATGGGCATTGCTTTCTTTATCTGGAAATTGAGAGATTGACCGGATGACCTCTAAAACCCCCTTGCAATTTTGTATCATAGAGACCTATATGTTTGATTCCAGGTTATCCACCACATTGACTGTATGATCTTGAATAAGTTTGAGCCTACCTGTTTGAGCCTCAGCTTCTCATCTAGAAAATGAGGATAATACAAATCCTCCCTCCCAGATAGATTTGCTATAGGGATTATGTAGGTTAATGGATGTGCTTTAAAACATTAGGGGGGAAAGCTATTCAGATAGAAATAATTATATTACTTTTGTTGTTACAATTATCTTTAGCCATTGAGAGTAAGGGATTGTATATCTGGTAAATAAAGTTGTGCCAGAACCTTGCACAGAGTAGGTACTTAATAAATGTGTGTGAATGTTTTGTTTTTATCTTCGGTAGACCTTCAAACTATTTTTTTCCCCATGAGATTTCCCTTTTTGTGCTTTGCCAGAATTCCCAGTAGGGAGCAGCAAAAGCCCACATTAAAGTCATCTGTCTTTCCATGTTATTTACTACAATTTCAATTGAATTTCATGATATTTTTTATTTTAAAGTTTATTTCATTGGTATATTTTATTTTTACTTCACTTTCACTTGTCTCTGAATCCCTCCTCCTCCACACTCCAAGAGAGCTATTCCTTATAACAAAGAATCCAAAAAGAAAAAAAAAGAATGAAGGGAAAAAATCCAGAAAATCCAGTTAGCACTTTTAAAAGTCTGATATTTCATGTAATGTTTCACAACTGTGGATCTCCACCCCCAAAAGGCATTGGGAGAAGGAGAAGGAGAGGCCTTTTCTTATTTCTTCTTTGGGGCCAAGATTAGTCATTAAAATTTAGTAACTTTTGGTTTTGACAGTCTTATTGCTATTCTTCCTATTTATATTATTATAGTGTACAATATTTACATTATTTCAATTGTATACATTGTTTTTCTGGGTCTGCTTAATTAGTTTTCATCAGTTCACATATCTCTCTATTCCTTTAAATGTCAAGTTTGTTTGTTCTTATACGACAATGAAATTTCACTATATCTATTCATCACAATTTGTTGAACCACCTTAATCAGTAGACATCTATTTTGTTTCCAATTCTTTTATCTTTTCTTATTTTTCAACCATAAAAAGTTACTATAAATAATGGGCACTCCAAAAGCTATTCTGCATTTTGGGACATTGCATTTTTGCATGAATGCATGTTTTCTTTTGTCATTGACCTTGAGATATGTGCCTGGTAGTGGAATGTGTGGATCAAAGGGTATGTACATTTTAGTCACTATATTTGCATAATTCTAATTGCTTCCCCAAATGGTTGTACTATTTTGCAAAATGAAAAAGAAGCCCTTAACCAGTTACCAGCAAAATGCCTGTAAATTTCTGGAGAGTTGTGATAGAAAGATCACTGGACTTGGAATAAAAAAAGCTGAATGGGACATGACCAATTTGTGATCTTGAGCAAATCTCTTCCTTTCTTTCTGCCTCAGTTTCCTTGCCTTTCCATGAGGAAAATAATACTTGACTTCACACGTAAGAAAACTGGATTCAGAATCAGCACACGTGAATTTGAATCCTAGATGAACTATTAAGTACTTTTGTGCATTTGAGACCCTCACTTCTCTCTGGACCTCATTTCCTTCACCTATAAAGTAAGATGGTTGGATTAATTAGCTGTTTTCTAAGATCCCTTTCAATTATAACTCTCATGTATATGAGAAATCAGAAAATGCTTATAAAGCCTTTACTGTTATACCTTAATGTTCTATAGAAACATAAGCTATTACAGTTACATGTCACCCAGTCGAAAGGGCAGAAGCCAAAATGGGGGAGAAAGCTTGAAGACATAATAATGAGATCTACCTGATCCCAATAATATGCAAATCTTTTATAGCATCCCCAGTTAACAATTAGCAATCTCACAAGAGACTCAGGGTTGATCTCTTCCATTCTTTCTACTGGTTGGCAATATACTTGAATAGTGTCATTTATAAACTATGTGAAACATTTTCTCATCCAGTAAAAGCTTCATTGAGTGAGATGGCATCATTATTCAGCAGCTAAGTGGCATAGTGGATAGAGTGCTGGGCATGGAATCAGGGAGACTCATTTTCCTGAGTTCAGATCTAGCCTCAGATGCTTACTGGGCAAGTCATTTAACCCTGTGTGCCTCAGTTCCTCATTTATAAAATGAGCTGGAGAAGGAAATGATAAACAGCTCCAATATCTTTGCCAAGAAAACTCCAAATAGGGTCAGGAAGAGGTGGACATGACTACAATGACAGAACAACAGCATCAATACTCAACCACCCACACATGGGAAACTTGTTGTTAACAGTTTTCCCCCCAGTTGCTTCTTCCTCTTCTACTTTTAACTGCATTAGACTTGTTTCTATAAAAACTTTTTTCATTGTATTGATCAAAATTATCAATTATATTTTGTTGAGCATGAACTCTTCTTCTATTTACAAATATAACAGATAATTTATTCCTTGTTCCTTTAATTTGTTCATATTGTGAACCTTTATATCTAAGTTATGTTTCCTTTTGAAGTTTACCTTGGTATGTGGTAGGAGATGTGGGTTTAAATCTAATTTCTTCCAGACTGATATCCCGTATCCATTTTTTCCAGTTTTCTTTGGGTTTATCAAACTCAGAGTGTGTCATTGATCTCTCTTTCTCTCTCTCTCTCCCAATATGAAGTCATTTTATTGATTACTGCTGTGTAGCACTACTTGAGATTTGGTACTTCTAGATCCTCTTCATTCTCACTTTTTCATTATTACTCTTGAGATTCTTTATGTTTTGTTCTTCCACATGAATTTCATTATATTTGCTATCCCCACAAATTGTTCTTTTGGTAATTTGATTGGTAAAGCATTGAATAAGTAAGTTAACTTAGGTAGCATTTTCATTTTTAAATTGACTTACCTACCCATTAGCAATTAATGTTTCTCTAATTGCTTAAATCATTCATGCATTGGCAAGTCTGATTTGACCACAGAGTATGAGAATCAGGGAGGAATTTTCGATTTAACTCAGTCCTACCCCATAGTTTTATACATGAGGAAACTGAGACCCAGGAAGAAGTGACTTGTTAGAGGCAGAGCCCTGAGTAGCAAGACTCAGCTCTACCAAGGATTCCTTATTCCCATATCACAGGGAATATTTGGGCATCCTCTTCTCTTTTTTCCTCAGAAAGTATAGAATGAATATTCTCAGTCCAATCTATTAATCTGCTAGATTGTATGATCTGTGAGGGTCTATGTCTTAACTGATCTTTATGTTCTCCTCCATTTCAGTGCCTCAATCAGGGTTTGAACATAGCGAGCAGGGATTTCACTTAATGTACACTAACATGAAGCAGGTCAGAATCTCTCCAGTCTTTAGGAGTTGATTTCATGAGTTACTGTGGCAAATTAAAGAAAAAAAATCCTTTTAGTGATGATGCTCTCCTGTCAAATTAGACTGGTCTTCAGATATCAAATGCCCCAAAGGGATAACTCTGAATTTCCTTATGTAAGATATAAATACTTAATGTATATGTGGGGGGCTTGTCCACGCCAAAGAGTATCCAACCACAGCTGTAATCATTCTTCACAGGGAAGGGGGGTTGGTATACCTTCCTCCTTTTCCCACTTTCTTGCTGTCCCAGTCCCTAGGAGACGTAGGAATGATTTCTGGAATGCCTCAAAGAAGAAGCACTGTCCTTGTCCAAAGGGAAGTTCCTATTAGCCTTAGAAATCCTCCAGGGCTGCCAGACTGTTACAGTCTTCACAGCCTGAGGGGAAAGGGTAGAGATGTTCAATTACAGTGTATACAAGCTGGCAGAGACCATATCTTTAGATGAAAAATTCTCTAACTTTTTTATGTCATGGAACATTTTAAAAAAAATTTTTTTCTTTTTGCTTTTTGGAGGGCAGTTGGGGTTAAGTGACTTGCTCAAGGTCACATGGCTAGTTTTTGTGTTAAGTGTCTGAGGCCAGATTTGAACTCAGGTACTCCTGACTCCAGGGCCGGTGCTCTATTCATTGCACCACCTAGCCGCCCTCATGGAACATTTTTGTCAGTCAGATAAAGCCTTTCTTGGAATAATATATTTTAAAAAATCATCATTGAAAGAATTTCAATTGAATTTCAATACTAAATTTCAGTTAAAGGTTAGTGAAAAGAAAGATGTAATTTTTTTCCATGAAAGTTTGTGAATAGATCCTCTGAAATCTATCCATGGACTCTGATAGGAGTCCATGGACACTAGGTTAAGAATTCCTTGGCTAGATCAACATCTACTTTCTCTCCTTATAGGTTATGAAATGAAAATTTGGAGAGATGAATTAACATGTCTAAGGTCATACATGTAATAAGTAGCAGAGGAGGATTTCAAATCCAGGTTCTCTGAAAACAGGCTTGTCACTATACTGCGCTTCCCTGGAAAAAGAAAGTAAATTCATTTATTTTCCAAACAGCTCTTTCTAGGAAATTCAGATTCTGCATTATACTGCTTGTTTAATGAAGATACTGTCAGAGGAGGAGTAAGTTAGAATCACAGAACATTCTAGCTGTAAGGAGACTTAGAGATTTTTTTAATCTAACCTCCTCATTTTACAGAGGTCCAGAGAGGATCAGTTAATTATTAAAGGTCACATGACCTCTAATTAGTGGTAGATCCAAGATTCAAGACCAGGCCTCCTGACTTCCAGTGCTCTTTCTATGACACTGTGCAACAGGGTGAAGATAATGTAGGTCAAAGACTTTGAATATGCCTAGCATATAGTAGGTGCTTAATAAATACTTGTTCACGAGTCTGAGCACAAGTGGCCTAAGAAAAACTGTAGAGAGGATCAGGTGTGTCTTTAGTCTCCTTTGTTTTTCTTTTTGGGACTTTTCTCCTGATTCCAGATTTGTTATACTAAAATTGATCTCGACTGCCAATCCTCTGTCACTCATTTCAAAGTATCATCCGAAAACTACTTAAATCTTTGGCCAATCACTGCTTAAGGGTTTACTTTTCCTCAAATATTTATATTTTAATCAAACAAATCAACAACCATTTATGAAATACATACTATGTGCCAGCAGCTCTGTTAAGCTCTGAGGATATGAAGAAAAAACTCAAATAGTTCCTTCTCTTAAAGATAATATATTCTAATGAGGGAGAGGTCTTCTACATGAATTGTAACATACTGCCTAAAGGAGTAGATATGAAGTAACATTATAGGAGAGGGTACTAGCATCTGGGAAAGTCCAAAAAGCCTTTTGGTCCCAATGGAACGAATCCCTAAAGGTGAAATTCTGAATGCTAGGAAAGGCATTGGAAGAGTTGAATTTCACATCTTTAGCAAGAAAAACCCTTGGACAGTGTTGGTGTACTATGGTCTATGGGGTCACAAAGAATTGAACATTACTGCATGACTGAATGACACAACAATGACAACAGCCATGTGTTACAGTGAAAGAGTGATTTTGGGGAAAGAGGATCTGGGTTCAAATTCCCCCTCTTCTATTCAATAGCTATGTGACTTTTAAGAGACCACTTAACCTCCATTGTTCTGTAAAGCCAATCATAGGCAGCTCTCCTGAGGACTGTTGCTGTGAATATCTTTAAGGATCTAATCACATAGTATGGTGAATTCTCGATTTATTTAGCAATAAACAAAGCAAAACATTCAAGAAATTAAAGCACACCATTCACAACAATGTAACATAACAACTTGTTACTAAGATGGTCACAGTATTAAACAAAACATATCATTCAGTAAGTTACAATCTCCTCAATCAATATAGAGTCTCAAATAAAGTCCTCTTTCTTCTTGACTCAAAACTGGCTTCCAGTCATCCATAAGTTAATCATCTTTAATGGGTAATCATCCTTAAGTTAGTTATCCTTAAGCAGTAGCAGAAAGTACACATTCCAGCCACCCCTAAGTCACAGTAAATTACAATATCATCAGTCAACACTCAGTACCCAAGAAAAGTCTTCTTTCATTTGAACTCGAGGTTGACTCCCAAATCCCATGGCTCCTCTTCCATGGGCTGGCTGCTCCCAGCTCTTGCCTGGATTCACAGGTAGGCAGCTCTCTGCTTCAGTTTTATATCTCAGCCCACAGGGACTGTTCCACTCCAAGTCCTTCACAGTTTCTGTTTCTAGGAAGACAAAGCTTAACAGAGCTACAGCAATATTTACACACGTTGCCAGCACTATCAGGTTTTCATTTTCATGTGCAAAACGGTATGGTGTTGGGCTAGGTGGCTTCTGAAGTTGCTTCCAACTCTAGAGTCATACTCCTATAATCTCTATTCTTCCAAAAACACCTACTTGGTCTTCATGTAAGGTCTTTGTCCCAAGACATGTAAAGGGCAATAGAACAGCGCTTCTTTCTCTCTTGGACTCTGAGAAAGGGTCAGAAAGGACAATTGTACCTTGAAGGAAGATGTAAGGTGGAAAAGTAGGGAATTAGTTTTTGATTTCTCAAGGTATGATGTGAAGTCACTGGTACTTAGGTTCTTAGTGGTTAGTACAGTGACTGAAATATAGTAGATGATTATAATAAAAGTTAGTTGAGTGACTTGGGGGGTGGCAAATGTTAGCGTCTGGAGTGGACAGGGCATAGCATGAACCAATATAAGAAATGATTGAAGGAATATGGATGGTTTAGACTGCAGAAGAGCCAAAAAACAGACCCATAGATTTTTGAAGGGATTATGATTCAATGGTATAATGCCATGCACCAGCAGATTCCCAAAAGAATGCTAATGTGAACAACTTTAAAGGTTCAGATTACACAGTATAGCGAAAACACTCTGTTTATTCCATTACAACTCAAGGCAAACATTCACAATATATCACAATATAATATTCACAACATTACATCTTATCACAGAAAGTCACAATATAGTGTCCATAACAGCTTAACATTAGAATGGCCACACAGTTTTCGCTACAGTGGCCACAATATTTAGAACAAGGAAAAAAAGAATAATCATCTGGTTTCCGTAAGGGGGAAACACTTCTCACTTAATCATCCAATCAATTCACAACATATCAATCTTCCACTCATGGGGCAACCATTAACTTAATCAATTGCTAATCTAGATTCACAATTACTAAATATCATTAATCACTAAGTAAAGTCATTAGAAAATCACACAAACCCTCCACCCCTTGGTGTCCAGTAAATCTTAGTTTCATCCAAGGGGAGGCCTTTTCTTCATCTTGACTCTGGGTGGTCTTTCTGATTCCCTGGATCCCCTTCCATGGTCCCAGCTCCCTCCTGAATCCACCAAACAGT
>CM053594.1:84831364-84862219 GCA_028646575.1 Pseudocheirus occidentalis
ACTCACACCTTCCATACTTAGCCCTAAGTTACTAAGTGCTAAGTGTTTGCTAAACTGATTTCTGTTACAAATGGAAAGAGAGAATCTAGGTGGCACAGCAGATAAGAATACTGGGACCAAAGTCAGGAAGACACATCTTTCTGAGTTCAAATCTGGCCTCAGGCATTTGCTAGTTCTGTGACCCTGGGAAAAATCATTTCACCCTGTTTGCCTCAGTTCCTCATCTATAAAATGGAACTGGAGAAGGAAATGACAAACCACTCCAGTATCTTTGCTAAGAAAACCATAAAAAGGATCATGAAGAGTCAGACACGACTGAAATTATTGAATAACAACAATAACAAGAAGGTTCAAATTTTGCTTCTGGCACTTAACATCTGTGTGACCTTGAGTAAGTAAGAACCTCTCTGGGCCTCAGTTATTCTGCCTGTAAAAAACAAAAAAAAATTGAGGGAAGTAGACTAGATGTTTTCTAAAGTGCCCTTTATATTTAAATCTATGATCCTATGATCAAGTTTGACTCTCTCGTTCCACCCCCTAGCCTAGTTCAAAATCTACCTTTGCAGAATTCCTGACAAGTTAAAAGTGCTTTTTCTAAAATGTAAGTCTGATCATCTCGTTCTTTTACTCAGTAAACTTCACTGGCTCCCTAATGCCTCTAGGATCAAATCTAAAGTGCTCTGTTTGGCATTCAAGCTCTTCATAACCTAGCTCCTTCCTATCTTTCTAGTCTTTTTTTACCTTACTTCACAGCAGGTACTCTTTGACTTGGGGACATTGGACTCCTGTCTCTTCCATGAACAAGAACAAGTGTAAAGTCAAGCAGGAGCAGGTCTCCTGAGGACGGCTGCTGTGAATAAATTTAAGGATCTAATCACACAGTATAGTGAACTCTCTATTTATTCAGCAATAAACTAAAGCCCAACATTCACAATATAACATAACTTATTACTAAGGGGGCCATGTAGTCTTAAACAAAACGTATCATTCAGTAAATCACAATTTTCTCAATCAATATAGAGTACCAAGTAAAGTCCTCTTTCTTCTTGACTTCAGGCTGGCTTCCAGTTATCTTTAAGCCAGTCATCCTTAAGGGGAAGCAGAAAGTACAAACACCATCCACCCCATGGTCAACAGTAAGGTACAATATCATCAGTTAGCACTGAGTACCCAAGCAAAGTTCTCTTTCATCTTAACTGGAGGCTGACTTCCAAACCCCATGACTACTTTTCCATGGGTTGGGTGCTCAGGTCTTGCCTAGATTCACCCAACTTTTTCCTGGATTCACACACAGGCAGCACTCTGCTCCAGTTCTATATCTTAGCTTATGGGGACTGCTCTTCACAGTTTCTGTTTCTAGGAAGACAAAATTGAACAGACCTACAACAATATTTACACCCATTGCCAGCACTATCATCTCAATGCACTTTCTGTCTGATAAAGTACACAAATCAACAGACAGAGTGCTTCTGTCTGACAAAGTAATATCAACACAGAATAACTGAGTGCTGATATCACAAACATTCTCTCTCTTAGCTCTTCTTGGTCCTGGCTTGTGCTCAAGATTTATCTGCTCTGCTCCTTCCTGTTATAGTCTTCTGGCAAGCTCCTCCTACCATGGGGTCCATGCGATGATATTAGATATATTAAGGGCATAGAAGGTCTCCAAACTCCCGTAGGCCTATTAAAGGCAACACAATATATATTGTTTCTAATATAGACTTGACACACTCGAAGGTGAGACTCAAAGGCACTTCAGTAGCTAAAACAAGCGGCAAAGTACTCCTTTGCCATTACAACAAGGTACTCAATCTCTTGACTCTGAGCATTTTCTCTGGCTGTCCTGAAATACTCTCTGTCCTCTGCTCCTACCAATGACCTCCCTCTCCTCTTTCAAGTCCCAGTTAAAATCTGACCTCCTATCGGAATCCTTCTAGTGCCGTACCTCTGTTAACTGTTTTTTTATTTACCATGTATGTGGCGTGTGGGTATATATTTGTTTGTTGTCTGTGCCATTTGATTGTAAGCTCCTTGAGGGTAGCGGCTATCTTTTGTCTCTTTTTGTCTCCCCATGCTTAGTGCAATGCCTGGCAAATAGGAGGAGCTTAATGAATGCTTACTGAATTGATCAGAGTGATTTTAAGGAGTCATGACAGAAGGGAGCAGACTCACAAGAACATAGATTAAAGCTTAAAGGAGACGTGTAAATCATGGACTTTAACCCCTTAATTTACCACATGAGGACACTAAAGGTCAGAGAGATTAAATGACTTGACTGTAGACATACAGGTATAGTGGTAGCTGATGAAATGATTAAATGACTTGTCATAGTCAAATGGCTGGTAAGAGGTGGGATTTGAACTTGTCTTCTTGACTTCAAGTTCTTATCCTATTCACTATTTCATACTGCCTTCAAATGTGTGAAGTACTATGGATACTTAAAGGGAAAAACTTGGAGAAAAGAAAAAAAGTTATTGGGGATAAAGTAAAAGAAATTCTATTTTGTGTACAAGTAGTACTACAAGACCTCTGAGGTCCTAGAAGCACTGTGGCATAATGAGAAGAGCACTAGACAGGAGAAAGACTAGGTCAGAGTCATTAACGATGATGATGATGATGATGATGGTAATGATCATGATACAGAGGAGAGCTAACATTTATATTAGCATCTACAATGTTGCAGATGAGCTAAATACTTTTCAGTTATCTCATTTGAACTTCACAGCAACCCTGGAACATAAGTGCAGCTATTATTCCCATTTTACAGAAGAGGAAACTGAGGCAAGCAGAGGTTACATGATCTGCCCAGGGTCACACAGTTATTAAGTGTCTGATTTGGATTTAGATCTTCTGGTCTCCAGGTCCAATATGCCTGCCATGTGCCTGGGGTTTGAATCCTAGCATTTTTATTTATTATACATGTGGCCTAACTGAAAGCGACTATCCCTCTCTAGACCTCGGTATTTTCCTTTGCAAAATTGGGAATGGGAGGAAGGTTTGAACTACATGGACATTAAGGTCCCAACTCTAGTCCTGTGATGCCATGATAGTGTTGGTGTAAGAGGTCGAATGCTAGAGTCAGAGGCTGGAAAACAATGAGTTTGAATTCTGCCTCTAGTACTTTCTAGCAGTGTGACTCTGAGCAGGTCTCCTAATATTTTGGAATCTCAATGTGCTCGTCTATAATAATGGTGATGATAATATTGTTAGTACCTGCCTCACAGAGCTGTTGTGTCAAATGAGTTAATGCATGTCAAGTGTTTTGCAAATATTAAAGAGCTATATAAATGTCAATAGTTATGCTGTCTGAGGTCCTAAAGGGACCTAAAGTTTTAAATTCTTTGATCCTGCTGGCACTGGAATTCCTTTCCTGGTTCTTCACTCAAGTCATGCCCACTGACTGTATGTCCCCCATGACATCGTACTGGGCCTTCTTTTTCCCCTCTATAGTATCTCAGTTGATGATCTCATTAACCTCTATGGGTTCAATGATCATTTCTACACAGATGGCCCTCAGATCTAGATATTAAACCCTAGGGTCTCTCTTGCCTTGCAGTCCTGTGTCACCAACTGCCTTTGGATCCCTCCAACTGAATGTTCTAGAGGCATCTCAACATATCCAAAAGAGATATAATCTCCACTCTCCACCCCCCAAACAAACAACTTTCCTTCTTCTGGGCTTCCCTATTACCACTGAGAATGCCACCATCCTTGTAGTCATCTGTGTCCCCTATGTCAGGGTCATCTTTGACTTCTCGTTTATACTCACCCCATATATTGAGTTTGTTGCTAAATCTTTTCATTTCTATCTCCATATCTCTCCTATTCACCCCATTCTCTCTACACTTACAATCCCAATGCTAATTCAAGCCCTCATCCATCTCTTGCCTCAACTTCTATAATATCCTTCTAATCAATCCCTATACCTCAGGGCTCTCCCACTCAATCCATTCAGGTGCCAAGGTGATTTTTCTAAATAATAGATCTGAGAATTTTCCCTTCTCTTAGTGCAGTATGCTGTGCTGGCTCCCTATTACCTTTAGGATCAAATATAAAATCCTATTTGACACTTAAAGGCTTTCAAAATCTGGCTTTCCTCCACTTTTCCAGCCTTCATATGTTTTACTTTCCTCAGTTTACTCTACATTTTCAGCAATAATTGTCTCCTCTTGCAGTTTCTTACACATGACACTCCCTTCTCTACTTTGTACCTTTGTACAACTGCCCCCAGTCCTGGAATGCTCTGTCCTCATCATTCCCCTTTGAGTTTGTTTGACTTCTTCAAGACTCAGCTCCAAACAGACCTTCTACAGAACACCTTACTTGGCCATCCTGGCTGATAATACCTTCCCTTCTCAGAGTACCTTCTATTCACTTTGGAAATAACTTGTATTTTACCTCATTGCTTATACACTGTCTTCTTCAGTAGAATCTAAACTCCTCAGTAGCAGGGACTGTGCCTATGAATTTATTTTCGTATCCCTAGCATTTAGCATAGAATCTAACACATAGTGCTTAATATATACTTGTTGACTTATTAACTACACTTTTGGAGAGTCAAGTCACCCACTGTGTGCTAGGGACTGGAGGAGGAAACAGCAGACCACTCCAGTATCCTTGCCAAGAAAACCCCATATGGGGTCAGGAAAAGTCATACACAACTGAACAAAAACAACAAGGTGTGAGGCACTGAGTTGAGCCTTGGGAATACAAAAAAAGGGACCAAAACAATTCCTGTTGTTAAGGAAGTCGCAATCAAACAGAGGAGACACCATACCAACAACTATATTCAGCTAAGACATACAGGGAATTTTGGAGATAATCTCAGAAGGAAGACTCTGTTATTAAGGAAGACCAGGAAAGGCTTCTTGTGGAAGATGGGATTTTAACTGTGACCTGAAGTAAGACAGGAGACAGAGATGAGAGAGAGCATTTTGTGTATGGGGGGGCACCAGTGAAAATATCTAAGGTTGGGAGACTAAATGTCTCGAGTGAGGACACATAAGGAGACTGGAGTCACAGGATAATGATGGGAGTGGAGTAAGGTGCAAAACCACTGAAAATGTAGGAAGGGGCCAGGTTATGAAGGGATTCAAAGAGCAAATAAAAGATTTCAAGTTTTGTCCTGAAGCCAGTGGAGCTTATTAAATAGGTGAGTGACATTTTCAGACCTGTGCTTTAGTTAGGTCACTTTGATCAACTGAGTAGATGATGCAAAGGAGTGAGTGGGGAACTTACCTGTGGTACAACGAGGAAACTGCTGGATTTTGAGTCAGAAGACTTACATTTAAATCTTGGTTTTGTCACTTTTGAGACCCGTATGGCCTTGAGCAAATTGTTTAACTTCTCTAGACCTCAGTCTCTTGATCTGGAAAACTGGGAGGTGGTACTAGATGGCTTCTAAGAGCACAGCGTGTTCTTTTTTTTTAACTTTTTTTTGGAGGGCAATTGGGGTTAAATGACTTGCCCAAAGTCACACAGCTAGTAAGAGTTAAATATCTGAGGCTGACTTTGAACTCAGGTACTCCAGACATCAGGACTGGTGCTCTATTCACTGCATCACCTAGCCACCCCACAATGCATTATCTTACAGTCTGTTTTGACTACCTTTGAAATTCCCGCTCTCTCTTTTATAATACCATGAGTATTGACTTTGGATGTGTCGTTGTCTTGGTGAGTTGTGGGAAGAGCTGTCAGTGCCCTCAACCGTCTTATGACAAAATAAAATCAGAGTAAACCTGACCAAAAAAAGCTAAATTGTAATATGAAGAATGGTAGACTCCAGTGATGATGGCCCTTGGTTTTTAGGGGACCATGAGTTTTTTTTTTATCATTTATAATTGAGGGAATGGCCAATAGAATCTCAGTCTTCCTTTTTCTTTTTAATGCAGTTATTTTTAACATTCATTAATTTTCTTTTTTATTTTAAATTCTTTCCCTTCCTATTGCCCCTTCTGTATCCATTGAGAAGGCAAGGAATATGATATCCATTATACATGTGAAGTCATGCAAAATATATTTCCACATTATTTATGCTGAAAACAAAATAAAGCAATACAAACAATAAAAAGAAACATAAAGAAAGTAGAAAAAAAGAATACTTCAATCTGCACTCTGAATTTATCAGATGTCTCTCTGGAGATGGATAACATTTGTCATCATGGGTCCTTTGGAATTATCTTGGATCATTTTATTAATAAGAGTAGCTAAATCTTTCAAAGTTGATCATTGTTACCATATTCATATGCTATGTACAGTGTTCTCCTGGTTCTGTTCATTTCTCTTTGCATCAGTTCTTGTAAGTCTTCCCAGTTTTTTCTGAAACCATTCTCCTTGTAATTTCTTATAGCACAATGGTATTCCATCACAATCGTACAACACAACTTGTGCAGCCATTTCCCAATTGATGGATATCCCCTCAACTTTCAATTCTTTGTTATTACCAAAAGAGCTACTATAAATATTTTGCACATATAGATCCTTTCCCCTTTTCTCTGATCTCTTTGGCAACACATCTAGTAGAGTTATTGCTAGATCAAAGAGTATGCACAATTTTATTGCCTTTTGTTATAGTTCCAAATTGTTCTCTAGAATGCTTTGACCAGTTTACAACCCCACCAACAGTGCATTAATAACGCTATTTTTCCATGCCCTTTTCAGCATTTATCATTTTCCTTTTCTGTCACGTTAGACAATCTTATAGGTATGGGGCACTATTTTAAAACTGCTTTAATTTGCATTTCTCTAATCAATAGTGATTTAGAGCATTTTTATATGACTAGGTAATTTGATTTTTTTCTTCTGAAGACTGACTGTCCATATCCTTGAATCATTTATCAATTGGGATCCCCAGTCTTTTTAACATGTTGATTGGGATTAGTTTATTCATAGCATATACTTATGTATCTGTCTATTTATTCCTTTTTTTTGCTAGCATATGATTGGAGTTATATGGACCACAGTTGATTGAGGTTATTTTAATTATAGCATATGATTTTTAATTGATTGTTTTTTAGCATAGGATTTTTACATATATATCCTTTTCTCTTTTCTTTGATCTCTTTAGTATGCTGACTTAGTAGTGGTATTGCTATGTCAAAGAGTGTGTGTAGTTTTATGGTCCCTTGGCCATAGTTCCAAATTGTTCTCCAGAATGGTTGGACCAGTTCACACTACACTAATAGTGCATTAATGTTATATGAATCCATAATTGTTTTTGTTTGTTTGATTGCTTATTCACACCCATAACTGAAGATATGGAGCCAAGATGGCAGAGCTGAAGAAGGAAACTGCGTGAGCTCTCATATCAACCTCCTCCAATACCTGTAAAACATAGCTCATACTTATAACTGATGGACTGACCAGTAGGGCCTCAGTCTTTCTAGAATAACCAGTCTGTTTCTTCTGGTACCAACAAATGTTGATGCTTGGTGAACCTCCTTTTGGAAGATCATGATGCTGTGTAATGGAGATGCTCTACCCCTGCTTCAGAATATGCACAGGTGTTCTGGGATTGTTCCCATTTATTTACTATATCATGTAGAAGTTTTAAAAATGGCTACTGGGACAAATATGGGTGTGCATACAAAAAGAGATTTGGGGTAGTAATTGCTGGCTATTAATACTAGGCAGAACATACCAGAATTGGAACTCGAGCTAATAGCATTGGAAAAGCTCCACTTCTCTTGTACCCTCATCTGCTGAAATCAGCCAAACTGGGAACTTGAACTGCCAGTGTACATGTGGATTGAGGAAGTTTATCCTGGGCCTCACTACACAGTACTTACTAGAGGCATTTCTTTCTACTCCAGCGGCCATCTTCCTAAGAAAATGACCATTTGGTAGTGGCCTAAGAATTGGTCAAACTCATGGCTCAGACTGAATTCTCCAAAACACTATGATTTAGTGAAGAAAGCCTTGGACATGGGGTTAATAGTTCTTCATTTGAATCCTAGAACTGGGATTTACTATTTCTTATGCTTTCCCATGTGACCATGGAAAAAAATTATTTCATTTTTCTGTGATTCCTTCATCTGTAAAGTGGGGATGACTCTAATTCTTATACTTCCTACTTCTCAGAATGGTGAAAAACAAACCGAAACAATGAACTTTTTACATCTCATGGGAAAATATTAATATGAAGATTTTTTGTTTGTGACTCAGATCTGTGATTTCTTCAGGAATAGATGTGAAAAATCCCTCCCCAGCTAATCTATAAAAGTGGATTTTAACCTTTTTTTGTGTACTGTGGACCCCTTTTGTATGTGGAGTGAGGTCCTGCATCACTACTCAGAATAATGTAGTTAAATACTTGAGTAAGTGCTAAATTTTAGTTAGAGGTTAGTAAAAACAAATACATCAAAACATTTTTCCCTATTCACGGGTCCCCTGCAATCCATCCATGAGTTAGTCCCATGAACCTCAGGTTAAGAAGCTTGGAACTATAATTTCTAATCCTAACTATAATGTGTTGAGTGTTTTCAGGAGGCATTTTCCAGGGTCACTTAGCCAGGAGATGTCAGAGGAAGGACCTGAACCTAGGACTTTCTGACCTCTTAAATACTATGCTCTTATGTTTCTTAAAAAGGAGTTATTCTTATTTTCTTCCCCCTTAGAATAGACTCTGCCTGATTGGCTGAGAGGATCTTCCTTTTGGTGGACTTTTAAAATTTCTTCTCAATCAACAAATTAAGCATTTATTAAGTGCCTACTATATTCTAGGTCTGGGATACAGTGACAAAAAACGAATAGTCCAAGTCCCCAAGCAACATAATTCTATCAGAGAGACAAGATATATGTGAATAAAAATGTACAAAAGATAAATATAGGGTACATTTTTTTTGAGGTGGGGAACTATTAGATGCTGGGGAGGGTCAGAAAGGTTTCCTGTATAAGGTGGTGCTTGAGGAGAGTTTTCAGGGAGACGAGGGATTCTTAGAGGTAGAGGTAAGGAAAGAAATACATTATAATTGTGACAGATGGCTAGTGCAAAGGTGGCAAGATGAGGGGAGCTGTATCCAGGTGGAGAACCCCAAGACTAGGTAATTGGACCATATAGTGGGGGAAGAGAAGTCGGAGAGGTGGGTTGGGGCCACCTTGTGTCTGTTGCTTATTTATTTGTGCCCCAACCATTTCCTACAGCCTGTAACTTGCCCCCTACCACTTTCCTCTCCTCTGACCCCTACTTTATGGATGCTATCACCTGTTTTCTAGTCAGGAAGGCAATAAAGTTTGGAGAATGGCCTCAACTCCCTGTGAACCTCTGGCTAAAGTACTTAATTTCGGAAAATGCAGATGCAGTTTGAAGTTACAGTTAAGATTCCAGGGACAATAAATGACACGAGCAGCTGGAAGACCCCCTTCCCTCCCACATTGCCCCCAATTTTTTCTTACTTTTTCTCCTTTTCAGAGCAGAACTCATGCAGTGGGGATACGAAACCTGAGCCTTGCATAAGAGCCCTTAGGCCGCGGATTGTTCGTTTGGTCCAGCCAGAAACAGCTGTACTGGGGGTGGGGGTGGAGGGTGGGGGTAGTGGGAGAGTGTGAGCATTTTGATGGGTCTCTGGAAGGATTTGTCTGGGGAATTGTGGCTGGAGGGTCCTAGGCCCCCCTCTCCTTGGTTTGCACAATCTATCTTTAGAGAATTGCAAGTTCATTTCTCAGAAAGGCTAAGAGCAGTGACTACTTCTAAACTGACAAACCACTTCCTGCAATCGTTAACTGAATTGAGAATGTAGTGTGGGGTAGGTTGGGGGGCACTGTTCACACTTTTCCACCCCCACCCCTTTCTATAGCCCACCATTGGACCAGTGTCAGAAATGATGGGGAAAGGAGATGAACCCTCGACAGTGATAGCAGACATTTCACAGAAACATGAAACGTTTCCTGCTAAGGACTGGGCCCATTCAAAGGTCATTCTAGACTCTGAGGTTCAATTTCCTCTGTAAAATGAGTGGGGTTGGACTAGACAACCTTTACCATCTCTTCTAGCTCTAAGACTCTGACCCCATAAACCGGAGCCAAAATGGAATTCAAGGTCATTGTAATATAAACCAGAGGTCCTCTCCTTACCTAGCCTTTGCTTTTGATCTGAACCTAAAAATGTGTGCTGCTTCTACTTGCCGAATTAAGACAGAGTTTAGAGTGTGCCAACATAGGGCAGCACATGTTTGTGGAGAGTGAGAAGAAAGTATGGACCAACAGAAAAGACACTGGATGTGGTGTTAGATGACTTGAGTTCAAATTCTGGCTCTGTTACTTTGGTCTTGTGTATGACCTTGCAGGACCTTGGGATTCTGAGCTTCAGTTTCCTCTGTAGAATGAGGGGGTTAGACCAGATGATGTTTATGGCCTCTTTAATTTCCAAACCTATGATCCTATAAACCTGAGCCAAAATGGAATCCAAGGTCTTTGTAATACAAATCAGAGGCAATTTGTGGGTCTCCTTTGTTTAGCATTAAAGGATCTCTACAATCTGGTCCTAACCTACCTTTGAAAAAGAGTGTGAGATAGAGGAAAGTGTGCAAGACCTGGGACTGACTTAAGTTCTTAAGTCACCACTAGCACTTACTAATTATGTGACCGCAGACGGGTCACTTAACCTCTGTTTCCTCATCCATAAAATGGGAAGAATGATACTCATACTGTCTTCCTCATAGGGTTGTCACGAGCCTCAAATGAGCCAATACAGGCAATGTGCTTTGGAACCCTGAAAGCATTATATAGATATCAGTTATATTGCTCGCTTGGCTTATGTCATACTATTGCTCTTCATGTAATCCAGCCAAACTACTCGGCTTCCTACTGCCTGAACAGACGTTTCACTCCTCCTAGTCCCACAACTTTGTGCAGGCTGATCTTTGTGCTTGGAATGACCTCTGTTTCCTCTTTGTCCTTTACCTCCTCCTCTTGCTCCTTATATTTATTGTGTCACTACTCATTCTTTAAAACCTAATTCAAATGCTATTTTCTTCAAGAAACTTGCCCCAGTCCCCTAGAGTTGGTGCCAACCTTTCTTTGAGATCTTACAAAGACTTTGTTATAGATAGGTTTAATAGATATTAAGAGGAGGAATTCCCATAGCAATGGAATTAGAAGTTATTGACCTATAGAGTGGTCTGAAAATCTTTAATGCAGTTTTAAGCATTGACTTTTGGAACATCCCATACTTATTTGTGTTTACTCACATCTTCCTTAATCTTGAGCAGTGGTTCTCAACCTTCCTAATGCCACGACCCTTTAATACAGTTCCTCATGTTGTGCTGACCCCCAACCATAAAATTATTTTCGTTGCTACTTCATAACTATAATTTTACTACTGTTACGAATCGTAATGTAAATATCTGATACGCAGGATGGATTTTCATTGTTACAAATTGAACATAACTCACAGGTTGGGAACTGCTGATCTAGATTATTAATTCTATGAGGTCAGGGTCCATGCCTTTTCTAAACTTTGAATCTCTCCCCACTATCATATAGAATAGTGCTTTGCAATATTCATGCTATGATGGGTAAAATTTTTGAATGCCCCAAGGAAGTCTGGGAAGAGTCACATCAAATTAAGTCAATAAGCATTTATTAAATATTGACTAGTATGTGCCAGGCACCATGTTAAACACTAGGGATACAAAGAATGGTAAAAGCAATCCCTTTCTTCAAAGAACTCACTGTACAATTGGGGAAGGTGGGAAGTCAACATGTACACAGTTATATACAAGCAAGGTATATGTAGGATAAATTTGAAAACCAATCAGCTCCACCTTGAATTGCCTTCCTGTCTTCTGTGAACTTTGATATGGCCATTTCAAGGTAAAATGATGAAGCAGGTATCTCCTGCTTCATATCTCCTCCCTCCCCTTCTTCAGTCCTTCAGCTGCTTGCCTCTGTGATGTCGTCTCCGGGGTACATATAGACCCCACTCAGGTTCCTGCCTTCTACCTTCAATATATGCCTAGTAGAAAGAACACTGGCTCTGGAGTCCACGGGTTCTGGTCCAGACCTCTGAGGTTTACATGTCTGATGTTGGACAAGTCACTTAAGCTTTCTAGGTCTCGGTTTCTTCATTTGTAAAATGAAAGGGTTGGATTAAATGTCCTCTGAAATCTCTCCCAGTTCTATATCTACTTGCCTTTCCTTTAGTTTCCACATCTGTAAGATGGGAATGATGATAGCACCTATTTCACAGGGTTGTTATGAGGCTAAATAAGGTAGTACCTGCAAAGGACTTTGCAAACCTTAAATTATTATCTAAATGCTACAAGTGTTGTTGTTGGTATTATTATTGTTGTTAATTAATTAATTTCTTTTTACTAAGAATTTTAGACAAACTGGCCTCCCTGGTATTCTGTGAACCACACATTCTTTTTCTTACTATTTTGCCTTTGCATAGGTTGTGTTCCCTGATGCCTGGAGTGTATCTCATCTCTGACTCTTAGATGGCTTAGTTTCCTTCAAGGCTCCATTCTGGTGACACCTCAAGTCTTTCCTGAACCTCTAGTTTTTAGTATTCTCTTCTCATTAAAACTGTCCCAAAACACACTTATCTGTTTATATGTTGTAACCACTAGTTGAATGCAAGCTCTCTGGGGGCAGAGACTTTCTTTCTATCCCTAGGTATCCCCTTTCTATCGTGAGATAATGGCTTGCACATAGTAGACATTTGATTTTTTAAAAGAATCACTACAAGAAGGGAGACAATTTACTATGTTGGAAAAACACTTGACCTACGAATTAGGAGATTTAGACCCTAATCTCTGTTCTCCCATGATCTACCTGAATGATGTATGACAAGGGCAAGGGTATACTGGAACCAACTCAAGGCAGGCTTTCTAGCTGATTGTTAAGTTTCCAGTGTGATCATTCATACCTTGGCAAACACTAAAAGTCAGGGCTTAATTTCTTGTTCCTTGTTTAGACTTAAGAAATTGATGGAGAAAATGAGAATAATACATATTAAACTGAAAATGTGTCATGTATGCTTTTTTCCCTTAAAGAGGCAATTGTTAAACATTTACTAGTGTATCCTTGGACAAAGAAATATATTTCTCTGTAAAATTATGGGTTTGGACTTAAATGGTCTCAAAGATCCTTTTCTAGAACTATCGGACTAGCTACATTTTTCCTGGGGAAATTTCTGAAGTGTAACGGAGGGGGCAAATGTTTCTCAGAACGAATGAAGACAACTAGGTGGCACCGTATATAGAATGCTGGACATGGCATCAGGAAGAACTGAGTTCGAATCCTGCTTCAGACACTTAACCATAGATTCCTAGGCAAATATGTTCTTTCAGACTCGGTTTCCTCATCTGTAAAATGGTTTTATCAATAGCATCTCCCTCCCATGGTTGCTGTGAAAATTAAATGAGATATCATATGCAAAATGTTTTGCAAACCTTAGAGTATTATCGTGTTATTACATTTTATAATGATTATAATGAAAATAACTACTGAAGTAATATTAGTAATATTATTAAGGGCAGTGTTTTAGAAATGAGTCCTTTTTTGAGGGGGTGTCTTAGCATCCTGTTTTAGTGCAGAGAAGAGTAGGGAGGGCTGCTGATAGCAGAATTAACGGCTGCCTTTATTGGCTTATTGAAAGGTTATTTGATAATGTTGGTCACTTGATCATAAACCTTTCCAATGATTCACTTTCACACTATGTCCTGGGGCAGCAGAAAACAGATCTTATTTCAGGTTTTGCTCTTTTGTGCTCCATATACACCCTGCATTTGGAATTGGAACTTTGTGCAAACACTGAGATCCCTCCAATTGAAAGCAATCATGCTTGATATCAAAGGTAGATCAGAGCACAGAGAGCTTCCAGTCTTTCCGAAGATGGGTATCTGACTTTGATAACACATGGAGTGGGCTGTTAGTGCCAGCTCATACTCTCTCTTCCTTTCCTTCATCCCTACCTTCTTACATTCCCTCTCGTCAGTACACATGCGCAAGCACATGCTACAGACATATATGTATTTTATTTAGTATGTATCATGCATATCCTTTAGTGCAGTTCAAGAGATTTACTTATTGAATAGTGAAAAACACCCACACATTACTACCACCCTGATTTATGACCTCATCCCATATTACCTTTTGCCTGGAGTTTATCAATAGCCTTTTAATTATGCTCCACCTCACATCTTTCCGCACCTCCTCCTGTTCATTCTCACAGCTGCTGAAGAGATATTCCTAAAGTGCAGTCCTGATCGTGTCATTCTATTGCTCAAAAAGTCCCAGTCACTCCCTATTGCTTTTGGGATTAAATCTAAAGCGTGGCATTGAAAGTCCCTCATAGCATGACTCTAGCTTGCCCTTTCAAGCTTACATTTACTCCCTTCATGAATTCTACCTGCCAGTCAAAGAAGCCTACTTACTGAGCCTTCATTTCCTGTCTCCTTGCCTTCGTTCCCCTAGCTTGGAATGTACCCCCTCCCCCTATTGGAATCCCAAGTTTTTTTTTTCAAAGATGAGTTGAAACACAGCCCTGATTCTCTAACATCTCTAGTTATTCTCTCCCTACAGTATTAGCCTCTGGTTACTTTCTATATAGTTTGCATTTATTTATCTCTGTTCATCTGGTTTTTCCAGATAGAATGTAAACATCTTGAGGGCCGGGAGTATTTAGTTTTTTTTCCCTTTTATATGCACAGCTCCTAGTGCCTGGGGCACACACACTAGGTACTTAACTAATGCTTATTGATTTCCATTGCACAGTGATATTGAAGGTCTCCTCTAGCTCTCCATCTTATGAAGCTACAAAGAGAAGAGTGGTTGCCCTTGGAAACAGGAGAGTGGAGCTGAGGCTGGCTTCTCTGAGAAACAAGGAGAACTGGACTTGTTCCATTCTAGATGATTGGCAGAGAAACAGTGGCACTTAGCCTGGAATAAAAACCTGTTAATGGGGAGAGTAATGCACGGACTAGCTATATTTCAGGGCAGCTGTGAAGCTTACATAAGATAGCAGACTCTATTGATCCACCTCTGTACTATTCCCATGTATAGACTGCATCCCTAAAATGAAATATCCATGCACAAACACATACATGTAATCACAATACATGCATGCACACACACAATGCACGCACATGTATTTATGCATATACACAAACACAATGCACATTTAATTGTGAATAAATACACACGAGCAGGAGTGCGCACACACGAACACGTGTACACATGTCTACATGTATGTAAAATACATATCTATACATGAATAATATATGTACACATTATACACAACATATAGTATATTGAGATAAAAGATATAATATACTATTCTGGCATATGTATGTATGTACCAAAATACCAAGATGACTAAAGGCAGCAAAGTTTTATATGATATGTGTGTATATATGTGTGTTTACACACATGCATATACATGCATATGTATATGTAAACACAATAATATACACATACACATGTGTATGTATGCACACACGTGTCTATTCACAAAGATATACTCACATATATCCTATACCTATGTGTATATATATGCATGTAAGTTTATATATGTATAAACAAACATACATGCACACATACACACATACATATACATGCTAAAATAGTAAAATGACTAAGGGCTTCTAAAAATCCTTTGGTCTACATTCAAACTACTACTGAGTGCTTTGAATCCAATAGTGGCAATAAGGATTACAAACTGTTAAATATGTGTTTTGTGTGTATATGTGTATGAGTGTATTATTATATGGTGACTTAAGTTGTTTTCTGATGCAATATAAACTCCTCAAGGGGAAGGTCTACTTCACTGTTGTAAGTGGTTGTTGACAGACTGAATGATTACAGCCTGCCATGACGTACAAAGGACTTTCCTCATTGTAAGCCTGTGAATTCAGTAGCACAAGCATTACTAGTATCCTCATCAGACAGAAGAGGAAAGTCAGGCTTGAAGTATTCAAATACCTTGTTAGTGTTTCTACGTCCAAGTTCAAAACCCCTGCTCTCTTCACTCCTTCACAGTATTTTGTCAGAGAAAGACATTTTCACAACTACAGAAAAATAGGATATATCCTAGATAGGACTGGAACCCCCGCAAACCTGGTCTTTAGAAGTCTGTGCCTTGGGAGCACCCACATCCACATAGATAACGCCATCTTGCTCTTTGGAAATAGCCTCTCATCCAGCAGTCCTAGAGAGAGACCCCTGTCCCACTGGGAGTGGGGAGGGGGACATTCCAGGAAAGTATTAATTCATGTTGATGGTTTCCATTTCCTCATTTCCCAGGCTGATCTGGTTTCCAGAACGTTCTGAGGTCCCCACGTGTGCTACACTCACATATGGTTTGTGTGCTTCAGATTACGTTTATGGTAATTGTGTCTGGAGATCAAAGGGGTGAATTGTGAAGCGAATTCCAGGCCATCCCTCCCAGCTGGCCCACTGTAACCTCGGTTCTAACTTCACCAGCTTCCGCACGGCTCCCCTTCATTCCAGCACAGAAAACAAGCAGAAGAAATTCTCTCCACCTATGAAATTGAGCAGTAAAACATGTATAAAAGGGAAAGGGAAAGAATAGCAGAAAAAAAGGAGAAAATAAAAGGCCACAGCCCATCTTAGCAGGGACAGTAGGTAGAGAATGCAAATCACTTGCCTGATACCATTTTAAGGTGCGCAAGGAAGTCCTCAGGGATACTACCCCAGCTCACTGACTGATGCCTGAAATGCCAGCAGCCCTCTGTTTAACAAACAACACACATTTAACAAGCATCTATCTTGTGAGGAGGTAGACGAATATCGGCCTTGGAATCAGGGAAACCTCTGCACAAGTCATACCTTTAGAGTAGGTCTATCTTGACTGTGTGACCCTGGGGAAGTCATTTAAATTCTCAGGGCCCCAAGGGACTCTGCCCTTATATAACCAATGCACGTTTCTTCATCATATGTTCCCTCTACCAATGAGAGATAGAAGGCGCAAAAGAGACCATTTAATAAAACCTCCCACTAACTCACAGGCAAAGAAGCTGAGTCTTATGAAAGGTCAAGGGGCTTGTTCACAGCATTTTTAGGGCCAGGGCCCAGATGCTGGTAGAGTGGAGATTTGACCTGGGCTTTCTGATCTCCTACTCCTTTACATCTCATAGGTACTTCCTTTATTTGCTGACACATTCCAAAATTCAGGAACATTCATATTCCTATAAAAATCTATACAGATATGTTTATACATAGCAATATCAAATCCAGAACATAGTCTAAAGACAGGCAGATTTCACTTTTTGAAATTTATTGAATGGTATCTGTTAAAACAGAATCTCTTTTGTTTTGTAAAATGATTCAGTGATTTCCAGAAGATTTTTTTTAGCCCCTATATTCTTTTAAACGAGTACATGTATGATTCCATTTATAACAATTCGGTTTTCTAGTCTGTGGATCAACTGCTGTATTCTCACTCCAGTACCCAACTTTGTCCTGAGTAAAATCATATGGTTCAATTTTTCTTTTGGTCTTTGGAAAGGACATTGGAGTAGGAACCAGTTTGCTTGGGTTTTCAATGTTATTTTTCCACTGACTCACTGACAGACCTTTAACAATTCATTTCACTTCTCTGGACCCAATTTCTTTGTATTTAAAATGAGGGGATTGCATTGGATGCTCTCAGACTCTTCTCGGTTCTTACATTCTGTGTTATAAGGTACCTTTCAGTTTTCCGAATCTTTGAATCTGATCATTGTAATAAGCCCTGGTCTGGCCGTAGCTGAAACAATGAATTTTACCTTTACTTAAGGTCTTTAAGCAAAGGCTAGATGACTAGTTATCATGTATGCTGCAGAGGGGATTTTTATTTACACTTAGGTTGGGCTAAATGGTTTCTGAGGTCCCAAATTCTGTGACTCCGAGTATGTTAATTTCCTATGACTTTTCTCTAATTGGAATGACACATTACCTCACAGAATCACAGGATTTCAGAGTAAGAAGGGCATTAAAGGGATGGCTAGGTGGTGCAGTGAATAGAGCACTGGCCCTGGAGTCAGGAGGACCTGAGTTCAAATCTAGCCTTAGACATTTAACACAAAAACTAGCTATGTGACCCTGGGCAAGTCACTTAACCTCAAGTGCCCTCCAAAAAAAAAGCAAAAAAACAACCCAACCAAAAAAAAAGAAGGGACCTAAAAGGGTATTTAGTTCAACTTATTGGTGAAAAAAAATTCCCTCCATCATATTCCTGATAGAAGACTGTCCAGAAGCCATTAGCTTACATGCTGTATACATAGAAGTAGAGATCAAATACATGCAAAATACATGTGGAAATTTTGTTGAGTTGTTTCAGCAGTGTCTGAGTCTGTGACCCTATTTGGAAGTTTACTTGGCAGAAATGCTGGAGTGGTTTGTCATTTCCTTCTCTAGCTCATTCAATAGATGAGAAACTGAGGCTAACAAGGTTAAATGACTTAACCAAGGTCACATAGGTAGTAAGTGTCTGAGGTCAGATTTGAAAATCACGTACTCACGAGTCTTCCTGATTCTAGATTTCGCCCTCCCTCCACTATGCCACCGTTCTAGCTTAAATATCCCAAGCTCTACAGGACCTCATTCTTAGATTGCTTGGAATCTGATCTTGTTTATTCTACTTCTACTTTTATGTAAAGTGAAGTCTAATAATTATTAACTTATTTATTTCTGAATTTATCTTGACAATCTAAATTGCCTCTATTCTCGAAATCTCACATCAATCATACCTTTTCTTTGAAGCCTTTTCTGATGTTCAGGGTTCACAGTGATGGACCTTACCAACATCTACTATCCATAACCCTTTACAGGCTCCTAGCATAGATTGCCTATTATTCCTAGCTTTAGTTTTCTTCATCTAGTGTAGAATACTTGTTATTCTCAGTTTTAGCTTTCTTTTATGTAGTTTTTGTCTCCCTAAGAATAGACTGTAAGCTCCTTAAGGGCAGGGATTATGAATTATTTAGCTTGGAATCTCCTGCAGTGACAAAGGTCTCTCCCATGGTACATATTCAAAAGATCTTGATTGCTGTTGGCTAGCTATATCTCTACAGAGATTGGAGAAATGGGGTGGTGGTCTTGTCTGTTGTGCCCAGTTTTGTGTGTATCTAACCATGAACTTGACTGATGCCTAGCAAATTCTCTTGCAGCAGAGGTTCCTGTATATACTGATCCTCACTAAATCACATTATTAAGAGATATGGCACCTGGAGTCAGAAGAGAAATTAGGTATTATCGTGATCCATACCAATTACACCTTCTCTTTGAAACCTTTTCTGACATTCAGGGCTGACAGTGATGTCTCCATTCTGTGGGTAAGAAAAGATGATTCCATTTAACAAAATGTTCATTGAGAACCTGAATTTTATCTGATTCCCTGAAAATGGGAGAGTTCTACAAATTTAAAGTGGTGGTGTTGTCTGATAGACTGTAAACTCTGTGAGGACAAAGATTAGTTTTTGTTTTGTCTTATTATCACTAGTGCTTTGTGCAAATATGTATTTAATAAATGCTTGTGGAACTAAATTGGATAGACTTATTGCTATTATGGAGTTTATGATGGAAAAGACTGACCTGAGAAGATCACCCAATGAGTTTACTGTTTGTTTCTGAAAGGTTATATAAACCAGGAGTCTTTGGTTGATGCAAGGAATAATGGAATGAACTTTACTTTAAAAAAAATTCTGCAAAATGATTTTGACTTTTAAGGCTAGATCACTAAATATGGGAATAAGTAAATGACTAAATAAATAATATATATGTGTATATATATATGTAAAATAAAAATAAGTAATTTACTAAAGCATCTCTTTGATTGGGTCATTATCTATCATGGTGATTTTCCCTTTTGTCTATTTGTTTGATTATATTAAAAATGACATTTTTCTTCTTCTTTATAACTCCCAGGGGTCCTTAGAAGCATCCAACTCCCAAAACTTGACTGGCCTGTGCATTTTGATACTGAACTAACTCTGAATTTCTGAGAAAGGCCAGAGGGATGTCTATTCTGTCTTCCTACCACAGAGCTTGAGCTCCCACAGTTCTTTACTCCTTATTCTTCTGCTTATCTCAACAGTTTACCTCATCAAAGGCTCTTGTCATCAAAACCAAAGGAACAACAGTCCTAATCTTCTCCCGGCAAATGTGATGGGAGGACAACAGAGTCTCCCTCCTAAAGCAGCACTTGAAAACATTTATGTCTGTGAGAGGACAAGAACACCAGTGAGATCAAAGTGTAACCTCAGTTCCCCTATCTAGTCAGCCATTGGAACCCACCCTGCTTCCCTTCCTAGAGATACAGTTCTTTTTGAAGGGGTTTCATCTTTGGCTGATGGGTATGGAGTTGACTCCCAAGCCTTGCCTGTTGAGGTCTATGATACTAATTGTGTGGCTTTGAATAAGTCTCTCATCTCTCTGGACCTCAGTCTCTCCTCCATAAGATGGATTGTACCCAATGATCTCTAAGGTCCCATCTGATTCTATATTCTGTGATGAGGATGAATCAGACCATGAAGTGTCAATGAACGTAGTAAAATATACTGGCCAGCAACCATTCTATTTCTGGTGTCCATATCAAAGTGAAAGAGAAGGAAGGAAATTTAGAGAAACTGAATTTTAAAGCAGGAAAGGAGCTTAGTCACATGAAACCCACCATCTTTCCAGAGGAGAAAACTGTGGTGCAGAAATCCAAAGTGATTTCCTTAAGGCCTCACAGTAAGTTCACAGCAATTAGATAGACATCTGACTTGTTGACTCCCAACATAGAACTCTTTGTACTGTATGTACCATGATGCTTCTGAACTTTGTTAAATCTCATCAAAAATTGCTTATATATCATCTACACATTCTTTCCACTTAAAAAAAGAATAAAACAAGAACAGTTCAACAAAACCAACATATTAACTAAACCTGAAGATGTATGTTGTCTTGTATAGCCATAGCCCCCCACATCTGTAAACAATGTAAAATACCTCTCAAGTTTCAATCCAATAGAATACAACCATAAACGCATTTATTAGGTCACCATTACAGGCAATCACTGTGGTAGGAACTATGGGAAAAAACAAAAAAATTAAAGATATAGAATAATATCCATCCCTGTGAGAGGGCATATATAACATATTTCCAGAGACACATATGCAGAGAAGTTTGAGGATGATGGAGAAAATATTCATGACGTGAATGCAGGAGCAATGTTAAGTTCAGCAAATAGCAGTCAAGTCATTTTGGCTAGCATGTAGAGTATAAAGCGGCAAAGGCAGGCTAGAGCCAGACTGTGAGGGACGTTAAATGCCAACGGGAGTTTTTATTTTATCCTAGAGTCAATAGAGAGTCATAGAAGGTTCTTGAGGGGGACGGTGACATGGTCACCCTTATGCTTTAGGAAGATTATCTTTGCGGCTGTGTTGAGGAGGGATTAGAGAAAGAAGAGATCAATTATTAAAAAAAAGTTTTCTGATCCTTCATAGTAAACACAGCTCTATTTCCATTACTATTCTGAGTGTGTACTAAGGCCTACAGTGTGTGTGTTTGTGTGTGCGTGTTTGTGTGTGCATGTGTGTGTGGGATCATTGTTTTGGATTTTGCAGAAATTCTTGAGGTTACAGGAAACATTAATTTTTTGTTATTACATTATTATCTTTCATTATATCATATAACATCATATTACATTTCTCTTATCCCCATGAGTTTGACTGAGGTAATTTTCAAAATTCAAATTTCAAAATCTCAAAATTCAAAAATGTGGGGAAGACAGCAGCTCCTGATAAAAACACTAGCATTCTCATAGAATGGGGCTCCTCCCCACCCTGCATTCCCCAACTCACCTCCAGGCTTTTTTTTTTTTTTTTTTTGCTAAATAGTTTCTTTAACCAGGTCGTACATGGACATTTAATGGTTTGGAGGATTGCAGGGAACCTTGCAATGTATTTTTCAAATGGACAGCTGCCGTCAGGCATGGCTTAGTTCCTTACTCCCCTTGTTTACTTAGAGTTAATCTACCTCTGTCTCACAGAGCATTCTATCAGCTGTCCCCCTAACTCCTAAGTGAGACACAGACAGAGTGATGGCTTCCCCCACAAAGCAATACAGATGTGCTTTTTATTGACAATCTCGATCTTGCTTAACTCTGAAAAAATGACAGCAAAACAAATAGAAACAATTTGTCATGACTTAAGCTATTAGAAGACTTAAGGTATATCTTGGGGACCAAGGGTATACAGAAGCATCAGGGGGTAGAGGGAAGGCTGCTAGGTGTGGGCTTGAGCCCTAGGACTAATACTAGCCATGTAAGCCTGTGTAGCTCATGCCACCCACTTGGACTCTTCCATTTCCTTCTCTGTTAAATAGTAAAACTAGTTACCTAACAGAGTTGTATCACTTTGTTCAGTTGTTCTCAGTCGTGTCTGATTCTTTGGGACACAATTTGGGGTTTTCTTGGCAAAGATAATGGAGTGATTTGACATGTTGTTCTCTAGCTCTTTTTACAGATGAAGAAACTGAGGCAAAAAGAAGTGACTTTCCCGGGGTCACACAGCTAGTAAGTGTCTGAGGATGGATTGAACTCAGGTCTTCTTAATTCCAGGCCAGCTCCTTATCCACTGTGCCATCTGGCTGCCCTATCACTTTATAAACCCTAAAGAGCCACAGAAATGTGAGTTATTAAAATGACATAATACTGTGCTCTTTGAAATTAAGTTAATATTATATCTGGGCAATTAATATCTTTGCCCTCTTACTGCTGATAGGAGATGAGACAAGTTCCTTCTACCTGGAGTCTGAAGATCCAATAGATTCTGTGATGATAGAAAATCTTACAACAACCTAATTGAAATTTATTCCTCGCTGGGCAAATCTAGCCCACTGAAGTCCTTTTAAAAGATTACAGGTGACATTCACAGAGCATTTTCAGGTCTAGAAAGCACTTTATGGGCAGCTAGGTGGCATAGTGGGTAGCATGACAGCCATGGAGTCAGGAAAAGCTGTCTTTCGGAGTTAAAATCTGGCCTTAGACACTTCTGTGTGACCCTGGACAAGTCACTTAATTCTGCCCCAATTTCCTTATCTGTTAAATAAACTGGAGAAGGAAATGACAAATCCCTCTAGTATCTTAGCAAGGAAAAACACAGAAAAGGGGTGATAAAGAGTTGCAAACAATTAAACAACCTCACAGTGTTAGAAACACATTTCCAAAAAGTACTTTACATGACATATTATTTCATTTTATCTTCTAAACAGTATCATGAGGAAGACCCTACAAATATCATTATCTCTATTTTGCAGATTAAGAGAACAAAGGCAAAAAAGTAAACTGGCTAACTTTGGGTCATCCAGCCAGTATGTATAACAGGCAGGATTCAAGTGAAGTGGAGTTCTTTTCTGATTCCAAATTCAATATTCTTTTTTTTTTAAACTCCAACCTTTCATCAATATTCTTTCCATTATGGTGCTCACCCTTTGGATTCATCAGCTGCCCCATAAAGAACTCTTCTTATCTGCCAGCCCTGTCAATAAGCTTTCATTTTCACAAGTCTTTCATATCCTGATATATCTCAGAATTAAAGACTGGGTAAAAGCCTTTGGGGGATAATAATAACCTTAGAGAGTCTACCTTTTGGGTGCCCTTTCATTCCTCGTAGACATGGATGGTATTTATTACTGTGTTCACTTAATAGTCGAGTCAACTGAAACTAGTACTGTGAGCAGGTCAGTTGTGTTTTCAGTGCCTCCAGAAACAAAGTTACGTGTTGCTTTCCTACTGAATTGGGTATGCTCCCTTCACAGGCATGCTGAAGCCAACTCAGTCAGGCTCATGAACTGATTGTTAAATTTTCAATGTCAACATGCATACCTCAGAGATCAGCCAACTCTACCAACCACCAGTTTGATTTATTGTTTTGTTCTTTGCTTTCACTTAAGAAAGTAATAAAATACTAATAATACAGATTAAACTCAAAAATGAATTCAACAGTTTTCCCTCCACTTTCTCCATAAAACTGTGTTAAATATTTATCAGAATCCCTCCATATCTGCACTTCTTTGTTGTCCAGTGCCTTTGTCCCCAAGTCCAGCAAAGTATGATTGTGATGGTAAAGAGTCTTTGATCATTCTATGTGAAGAATGGAAGATTTTGGCAAGTTTAGCAAAGAGAAGACATAGAGGAAGATATCTTTGAACTTTTTAAGGGCAGTCTTGTGAATGGGAAAGACAAACAAACAATGACAACAAAACACTTGTTAAATGCTTCACCCCAAAGATCAGAACTAAGGGCAATGGGTAAAAGTGGCAGAAAGTCATATTTTGATTTGGTATTAGGAAACAAACAAACCCAAACGTCCTAATAGTCTGAGCTATCTAAAAGTGAAATGTGCTGATCTTCTGGGTTTATTTTCCCTAGAGGTTTATAAGTAGAGACAGGGTGGGTGCTTGTTTTTGATGTAAGAAGAGATTTTTGATCAGCTGGTGCATTGGCTTCAAAGACCTTTTTTTTAAAACTCTTAGATCTTATATTGTATTGTGAGATGCATAAATGAAAACAGGAGATGGGTTGGTCAGGTATTGAGGATTAGAGCTAAGGGATGTGCACTCCAGATGCTATGTTAGGAGATACAGAGGAAGGCTGCAAATGAATTGGGTAGAGCCTCTCTGGAGGACTTCTAAGATCATGTGGACAAGGAAAGCCAATGGTGCATAGTGATTTGGGAGCTAGTATCTGAGTCAAGAACTGGTTTCGCGTTTTGCTTCTGACACATACTGGCTGTGTGACCTTGGGCAAGTCATGACCTCTCAGTGCTCTAGGAGACTGAGCCTAAATTGAAGAGAAAGTGCTGAACTATAGTTTGAGGGGGACTTTCCTTCCCTTTGTCAATGAAATCACAGGTCTAGTTCCTCTTCCTAAGGGATAAGATTCTCCTAAGATGAAAAATTCCCAGTGGATTTCCTTATGCACTATGATGACTAGCTCTTGGGTCTGAAGTCATTGAAACACAAGTTTAATCATCTTGGCTGGTGGGGCGGGGGGGGGTATGTTTATAAGTGCCTCTGTTGTAACAGAGCCTGGGTCTTTTCCTTTCTTTGCATTCCCCATTGAACATTATACATGTGTGGTTTACTCCTAAGAATCAGAAGTCTACAAGGGACCTTTGAGGTTACTAGTTCAAACAACTTCATTTTATAAATGAGAGAACTGAGTCCCAGGGAGCTTACATGGTGTCCCTCGTGTCACACAGGGAGGAAGTATCACAGGCAGGATATGAACCCAAGACCTCTCACTCTCTTATCCAGACTCTTTCATCTGTACTACAGAAATTTCTGCTTGTGGGGGAGAGTTAATTCAGTTTTATTAAAATATTTATTTAACTTCTGTTATGTGTAATAAAGGCAGTATGGTATAGGGGATAGAGAACTGTCTTCACAACCAGGAAGGTGTGGGTGCAAGTCTTTCCTCTGACCCATATTGGCTAGGTGGTCCTAAGTAAGTCACAACCTCACAGTGTTAGAAACACATTTCCAAAACTACAAGTTGCAGAGTTTTCCTACCTGGGAGCTCCCTGTGCCAATGAAATTACAAGTCTAGATCCTGTCCTCTCCTGTCTTGTCCTATTCTGCTGTCAGCAAGGAACCATATTAGGGGCTAAAAAAGATTAATAAGACATAGTCCCAGCCCTCAAGAAGCTAGCGTCTAACTGGGGCGTGATAACATACAAATATGGATAAGTATGACACATATTAGAATACAATAAATGCATGATAAAGGGCAAAGAGAGAGTTGCAAGAGATTTTGGGAAACATCACTGAAACAGTTTGAGTGGGAGATCTGTGCGACTAAGGGCCTGAGTATCCTAGCAACATCCTCTGATTGCTAAGACAGATGCCTAAAGCAGTCTGGACCACCGGCAATGAAGTTGGCCTTAGAGGACGTAATGGAAAAGGCAAAAGAAGGCACTAAGGGGCAGGGTTGCAGGAATCGGGGAGCCAGGCGGTTCACTGGAGGCTCATGTATGGGGAACCTCCAGTCTCCTTTGTAGTGTGTTCTTTTGGGACCTGCTTTGCTTGGTTTCCCAGGCAACAGGAGAGGAACAGGCCTGCTTCACCTATTTTATTTGCCATTAACAAAAGAAGGAGGAAAATACCTTTTCCTGTTGCCTTCATGACAGAAAACCACTCTAATTAGGGTATAAAGGATACCTCCATTTTCTTTGTTAGATTTAGGGGCCACAGAACTGGAAGGGGGCTGGACCTCCAGAATTTGCAATCTTACAATATCTTGTACTTCACACTCATTTGCTTTTTAGATGGAGAGCTTGTAGGCTCAATAACTAGTTCAGTTTTGGTTCTTGTTAATTTTGTGGTCTTGGGTAAGGCATAGAACAATATACTCTGGGTATTAGTTTCTGTATCTCTAAAATGGATATAATAATACTTGTATTTCCTGAGTCATGGGATTGTTGAGATCATGTAGATAAGGAATCATGTAAGTGTAAAGTGTTATATGAATGTAACTTTATCATTATTAGTCACATAATTTTTTTTTACTAATAATCTGGCAGAAAATTAAAAAAAAACAAAATTAATTTGAAACAAAATTGTTATTATCTTTTTTTTTCTTTTGGGAACTTCTCAGAATCTCATTAAATAAAGAGTTCTTAACCTGGTGTCTGAAAGTCATTATTATTTAAAAAAAATTTTGATAACTTCTTTTCAATAGAATTGGTTTCTTTTGTAATCTTAGGAGTCCTAGTTTTGATGCATTTAAAAAGATTATTCTGATCAGGGTCAGCAGGCTTCACCAGACTATCAAAGGGGTCCATGGCACGCATAAAAACCCTGGTTTTAAAAACAGAACATCCAGGTCCCTTTAGCTAGGCCAGAAGAGCTTGAGAACTAATTGGGGAAGTCCCTCAGATGAGCAGAAGGGGGCACTGTTGCTCTTTTGTAATTCCAGGCTGAGCCCTCTCTCTCTTCCACCACATGTTCCCCATCCAGTTACAAATTACATATTCATCTTTAGTCATGGGTCACTTCCCCAGCAATGGAATGCAATGTAGACATTCCCTGGGTATAGCCTTTTTAAATTTTTTATTTAAATTAGATCCTAATGGTGGTGGCTCCATTGGGTGGCATTTCCAATGGATGCCCCATAAAGGTCAATTGTTGACCTGGTTAGCTTCGACAGAGGCCTTATCTGTCACGTCCATACTCTAGCACCAATATGTGACATTACAAATAGCAACAGTAATCAAATTGCCTGTTAATCCCTGTAAAATCTATGCCTCGAGGGGCATCTTCTGATTCTCAAGCCAGCCTGTCTCTCCCTGGGACTGGAAAAGAACCCATTCTCTATTCCAACCATTTCCAGAAGATAAATTTTTAAGATGCAAGCCGGCATTGCAATTAGTGTTTGTCCTGAAGAAACGGCACTGGCGTGCTGATGTGTAGTTATGGGTAAACTGCTTGGCGGGAATGTACAAATTTAGCTCTCTGGCCCATCTTGTCATGAATATCTGAAAGCCCCGAAGATAGGGGTGAAAAATGGGTTAAGATCATTTAGCAGCTGGAGCATTGGGAAATGGTTTGTAGTCAGCTCTCAGGAGCCTTCCTCTGGGCCTCAGTGTCAGGCAGGTTCTTTGATACATAGAGGTGTCTTTGTACCTTACCTGACTTATGCCCTGCTGGTCTCCCATTTCCTGTTTCTAGAAGGACTGCTATGGACCAAGCTCAAAGGCTACATAAGGCATTCCAATTTGACCCCAACTATGGGGCCACCGTGCCTAGCATAGAGAGTATATGATTGCCTAGGAAGCAGGACTGCAGGGGTGCTGGGCAAGGCCCTGACCAAAAAGCAAGATTCCTTCTGCTTACTGAAGGCTGAAATGCCACCATCAGAGATACATTTCTTTGACTTAAAGGCCTTTTGTCCACTGTTAAAATGCAAGTAATACTGATAATAATAAGAACATCTATCATTATATCATACTTCAAAGTTTGTCACACACTTTCCATATGTTTTCTCACTTATCCACACAACCTTGTGAAGTAGATGCTATTATTAGCCTTCTTTTATTTGAGGGAACTGAGGCTGTGATGAGTTAGTAATATGCCCAGTATCACACAGCTAATTAGTGACTGAGGGAAGATTTGAATTTAGGTCTTTCTGATTCCACTTTCAATACTCTTTCAATATCAGATTATGTGGAAAAGGGATTAGATTCTATCTGGTTGGTCCCAAAGGGCAGATACTAGGGACAGTTGGTAAAAGTTATAGGAACTGTAGATTGCACCTTAATAAAAGGAAGAATTTCCTGACCATTAGTACTGTCCCAAAATGGAATGGGTTACTGCGGTAGGGAGTGAAATTTCTTATATTTGAGATACACAAACAGATGTTAGAGGACTGTTTGTCAGGAATGCTATTGAGAGGAATAATGTTTTGGAGACCTTTGAGACCTTTTCAGTTTTGAGATGGTATGTAGGAAATGTCTCAAGAAGCAGTGACATTTTAAGTCTTGTTAGACATTTTGTATCCACATGAGTGAAAGTGCTAAGCTTCTTTCATAAGATCAAGTTTTGATAGGTTGGAAAGGGTTAGAGTTCCTAAAGTAGGGGAGGGATTAATAATGCCCAGAAAGCAAATAAATAGAAATGGGATACTGCAGGTTCCAAAGATGGGTCTCATAATTGAGATTAGGGCTGGCTCAAGTGCTTCGGTGTTATGTTTTAGGCCATATGCATTTAGAGGATTAGTTGTTTGATTTTAGGCTTCACTTGATTTCCCTGGGCCTCAATTTGCTCATTTGCAAAATTAGGGGGTCGACCTAGATGTTCTGTGAGGGTCCTTGCAGCTCCATATTTATAATTCTAATAATGCATAATAAAACATTGGTCTATGCCTTTTTATTAATGACTTATTGAAAATAGAAAAAAAGAATCTAACTGCATTTCATAGGGCCCCAGAATTTTAGAGCTAGAAGAAAAGGACCTTAGCAATCATCTAAACAAATCATCTCATCTTATATATGGAGAAACCGAGGCCCAGAGGGAGGAAGAAATACGTGCTTTAGAAAGTTATAAGACAAACTCTGTGAAGTTTGAGGAAGAAGGTTTTTTATCCAGTGGGGAGATATGTCCTTGAAAAAGGCAGCCTCGTGTGGTCATTAGAATAATAGTATTTATTGCTAATATTTCAATAGTTCTTGCTATGTATCTGGCCCTATGCTAAGCACTTTCTAATTATTATCTCATTTGGTCCTTAAAACAATCCCTGTGAGGTGGGTAGGGAGATCTATGGATACAGATTGAGTCAGAGGATGTAGGGGTCACATCCTGCTTTTACTACTTACTTCCTGGGTTAGTGACCTTGCATAAGTCTGTCTGGCTTTCTGTTTCCTGGTCTTCCAAATGATGCGACTGGCCTAGATGGTCTCTCAGGTCTGTTCTAATTTTAAACCTTATGAATTGAGCTCTCCTGACTTGCAGTGAGAGTGGAGCTCCTTTCCCTATGCATGACTGCTTCTCAGATTATTTGGTCTCACCAGATCCCATGAGAGACTCTAAGCAAGGCTGGCTTGATGCCAGGGTGGAGCAGATGGCTGTCTAGGTGATGGATTTCATAAATCATTTGGGCTAAAATTACTTCTATTGTAAAAATACCGCCAACACAGACACTTCTGCTCACTGAGTCAATCAGTCAATCAAACTGATCAACATTTATTATGCACCTATTATAGTCAGACACTGAGCTAGGCACTGGTTATACAGAAGAAAAAGAAAAACAGGAAATAGTGCTTATAGCCGAAGACCTCTAGTTGACAATTTGTATATTGCATTAATTACCTTTAGTGGAACATTTTCTGGGCACTATATTGCTTGATGCTCATAAGAGTCCTGTTAGGTAGACACTACTTTTTTAATAGATGATAGACTGAGAGATTAAGTGATTTTCCTAAGGCTGCAATGGTAGTAAGTATTGGAGGTAGATTCATAGCCATATTTCTCCTGATTCAGAAGTCCCTTGTTTCTATTACACCATGCTATGTTTCTCCCTTAACAGGAGAAACATCATAAGAACTTCCAAATACAAATTCCTATAGCAGAAGGATCCCATTGACACAATAAAGTGGGAATGACTGATATGTTACTGAAAGCAGAATTTTGTTAACAGGTAGCAAAAAAGGGCCCTGAGTTCTTGGAAGGGAAATGTGAGGTTACATTAGAAATGAAGCCAAAAATGGAGAAAGCTGAAGTGGGGCTGGAGGCAATCCTGACCTACAGCATTAGTCTGGAAAAGTTTTGGCATTTTGTGGGTTATGACTTTAAGAGGAATCAAAGAGATAGTAGCCACAATGTCTCATGGAATCATGGGCTTCATTAAAACTTAAGAGGTCTTTTCTTCCAGTAATAAGGAGGTGAGAGTCCTGTAGTACCATATTTAATTCTGGGCACTGTAAAGGCGTTGAAAAAAGATGAAGGGAAACCCAGGCTATGAAGGACCTTAGTTTCAAGCCATTTTAGTATATGTTGAAAGAACTGGGGGTATTGAGACTGAAGAAGTAAAGATTCTGAGGAACCTGAGAGTCAGCAAGAAACCTTGTCTTGTGTTAGAGATGTTAGCCTTATTCTGCTTGGCCTCAGAGGGCAGAACTGGGAACGATGGTGTGCCTTACAGAGATCATGAATGTGAAACACTTTGCAAACCTTAAGGTGTTATATAAACGATAGTTTACTACTGCTACTGCTACTACTACTCCTACTACTACTCCTACTACTACCACTACCACCACTACTACTACTACTACTACCACCACCACCACGACTACTACTACTACTTCTACTACTACCACCATTACTACTACTACTACTACTGCTACTGCTACTACTACTCCTACTACTACCACT
>CM053594.1:84862719-84885627 GCA_028646575.1 Pseudocheirus occidentalis
TGTAGATTTTGAGCTGGAAGAAACATCAGAGACTGCTTCATCTTACAAATGAGGGACCAAGACCCAAAGAGCTTTAGTTACTTATCCATGATCATAACAATTGGGATCTATGATGAGAAGTCTCCATCCTAGCAGCTCCCAAATTCTATAAAAAACAAAAAAGTACTTGTAATTACTAAACAGTACTTAACTCAGAGGGTAAGTACTTAACTCAGAGGGTACAAGTATCATGGAACCACAGAATTTTAGATATTAAAGGAGTCTCAGTAGCCACTCAATTTAACTCTAAAATGAAAAAATAATTTTTGCTACAGCCTATGGCCCAAGGGGCCATCAGATTTTTGCTTGAAGAGCTCCAATGATGATAAACTCCCTACCTCCTAAGTTAACAATTTATAACTTTAGTTAAGTCTTATCATTAGGAAGTTTTACCTACATAATTTGCCTACTTGTAACTTCCACTATTTATTGCTATTTTCATGTACTGGAGTTACTTCTTTTTGCAGTTCTGTGAAATATACATTCTTGTTGCATCATTTCTTTTACTTACAGACTTTTGGTATGATTTGGAGTTTGTAATGTTTTGTAGCTGTGTTCTCTCAATATAAAGAGAAAAAGAGAAATATACAGCTAGAAGGGAGCTTAGAATCCATGCCCTTCACTTTAGAGATTAAGGAACTGAGGCTCAGGGGGATGAAATAATTGGCTGAAATTCACATATCGAGTACATAGAGAGAAGACCTGAACTCAGGTCCTTTAACTACAAATCTAGGGCTTTTTCTAGCATTCCACAGCCTTTTATCAGGGTAGTACATAATGTCAAGAGCTTCAAACCAATTTCATGATAAAGAGACCATGCATTCATACAAAGAAATCTGAATAAGGATTTGTGGTACCTTAGGAAGGATTTTCCTGATAAAACTTTATACTTACAAATTTCCTGATGACTACAAAACCCTTTGACATTTTATTATTTTATTTACTATTCATAATATTTGTATAAATGTCACTATTCTCAGTTGAGAGATGTATCAGCAAGCATCCTAGCATACCCAGGGTGGCTCCTAGCACAGGTTCTTAGATCTGCTTTTCTAAAGGAAAGCAACTCAAAATGGGTTAACAATCTTACTTTAATCAATCAAACATATCATTTACCTAGTTCAGCGAGAAAAGTCAGCACCCTGAACTTCAGAGAATACAAACAGAATATAAACAGAAGTTACCAGTAGACAAAGAAACAGATCAGCAGATGGGCTTCCTACTGTCTGACCATTACATCCATACCTAGTCAGTTACCAGACAGGGAAGCATCAACTTCTGGATTTTTTCAAAGCCAGGGGGCTCAATGGCTGTCCATAGTCTCATCTGGTCAAATCATACAACTCTTTCTAAAGCGAGCCCCAAAGCAAAAACTCACATCAGGGTATATATAGCCTTCTCCTGGATCAGAGAATGTCACTACCCTCTTGTCCCACTGCCAAATCACAAAGTAATAAGGCGTGGGCATTCCTGAAGAACAAGCCTCAGGCTCCATGTGACCACATTCAGTCTATTAGGGGGCAGAGTGTACTTTTAAATCAGGGAAGGTTCTCAGAGTCACTCTGGCCTATCAAAGGGCCTAGGGGCAGGGAAGATCTTCAGATTCCCATAACAAGAGATTAAAAACCTGAGGCTATACATGCATGTGCATACATGCACACCCAATTAAAGTGATTTACCTTGAGGCTGATGGATTTCTTAGCAGATATAGCACCAGGTCTGGAGTCAGAATGTCCTAAGTTCAAATCTGGCCTTAAACTTATTAGCTTTGTGATCTTGGACAAGTCACTTAACTTTTGTTTATCTTAGTTTCCTCATTTGTAAAGTGGAGCACCTATCTCAAAGGGTCATTGTGAGGATCAAATGAGTGGTGGGCACATAGTAAGTTCTATATAAATCTTAGTGTTTTTTTTAAAAACTTAAGCAAAAAAAGTGTGTTAGTATTAGTCATGACTGGAACTCAGACCTTCTGATTCTAATCCAATGTACTTAGTTATAATAGTATGTGATTCCAAAGATGATGATAATAAACTTGGATTTTAAGGCAGAGGACCCAACTCAAACTAGTTTTGTGAAAACAGTGTATATGTGTGTATATGAAAATAATATATATGTAGTGTATGTATATGTATATAATACACATATAGCATATGTATATATGCACATGCATGTACATATGTCAGTATATATGTATATACATATGCATACACACATGCACATATACATATCCATACATACACACACACACACACATATATATGAATGCTAAAGGAAATATGAAGACGGGATGAAATCAGCATAGAAATGAATGATCAAAAGAAAAGATGGATTGTTGATGGATGAGGAATAAGGGACAACCAGTGTATAGATCTCAGACACTTATCAGCTGTGTGACCGTGGGTAAATCACTTAATCCTGATCGCTTCAATTCCTCATCTATAAAATGAGCTGGAGAAGTAAATGACAAACCACTCCAGTATCTTTGCCAAGAAAAACCCAAATGGGGTCATTAAGGGTTAGGCACAAGTGAAGTGACTCAACAACAATAAAATGGATAGGTCTTGTGATGACAAGTGAAACAAGGTAAGCTCTCAGCTTGCTGTCCCTGTGGTGAAAGAATGGGATGGTGTAGAAAATAATTATATAGAGAAGGTGGGTATGAATTTTCACCTCTCTTGTTGAAGGGAACATACATTTGGAAGTTTTTGCAAGATCCAATCAAATATTTGAGGCTTATCGGTAAAAAGAAAAAAAAACACAACAATGTGTTGTTAACATTTCTTGAGATATTTCTAATTGTCTAGAAGTTTGGCAACAACCCAAATATGCAAGAAATGACTGGATTTCATTTGTTCATTCAGGTAACATATAGAAATGGCCAAGAGGGTATCTTTTATTCAGAGCCTGGATGAAAACACATTTGTACTAGTTGAGCATTATTTTCCAGTAGAGCTGAATACCACTATGATTTTATTCCTTAGAAATCCATGGCTACATAGAGAATTTACTGCACAGCTTTGCCAACTGCCATCAACTTGAAGAATTGTTTACTTTTGGGATTTCCTATCACTATAGTTATAAACTCTTACAAATTGCTATTGATTTCAAAATCTCTTATTGACCATTTTACATCAAAAGCAGTCCTGTTCCTTCTGTTTTCAGCCTGCTGGATATTGCTGGTTAATGGCTGACACTGAATGGATGCAAAGCAGGGATCAATTCCGGAATCAGCACTGTCCCCACTCAAGACTGCTTCTAGCAGGGTTCCAGTAGAAAACATACCCAATGACTGTTCTTCCTTACAGTACCTGCACAGTTCCTAGGAAACCCAGCATGGCAGATAATGTATCATATGGAGGTTCCTCAATCCCTTCTGTCAGAGTCAGCTAAGGGGGTGAGAGAAAGGAATTTGACTTAAAGGTGTGGATGGAAACACAGAAGATGCAAAAGGAGATTATGTTAAATTTATAATGTGGCAAATCAGGCTCATTTCTGTATTATGCATAGTGGTTAATCATCTTTTCATTCAGGGTCTATTTCCTGGCACATTTATGTAAATCAGGAGTGGGGACTAAAGACATTTAACACAAACTGATAGCACGCGGCTAATGCAGCCTTAATAATTTGCAAGAGCCACATGCACAAAGGTTTTAAATTGTATCAGATCTGAAGACAAATGACAATAATTTCTTGGGATCCATAGGCTTCATGAGATTGCCAAAGAGATCCATGACACAAAGAAAGATGAAGACTTGAATCCAGACCCTCTAACTATATATCTAAGGCCTTTTCTGGACTAGGTTCTGCTCTATTCTAGTCTAAGATGGGTGAATTGAGACCCAAAAAGGTGAAGTCACTTTCCCAAAGCCATACAGGTCTCCAATGTCCCTTCAGTTTAAACATTAACAAAACAATCATGGAAATTTAGGCATAGACTCCTTGAGAATGACAATATACTCCAGACTGCTGGTCCTGCTTCCAGGCCAGCCCTCAAGGTCACTTTCTAGACCTGAGGTTCCCAAACTTATTTGGACTAGGACCGTCTTTAAAAAAAAATACTCAGTGACCCCCTAGAAATCTACTTTCTTTAACTCTTTAATTTTTAATTTTTTAATTTTTGCTTTTTGAAGGGCAATTGGGGTTTAGTGACATGCCCAAAGTCACACAGCTAGTTTTTGTGACAAGTGTCTGAGGCTGGATTTGAACTGAGGTCCTCTGGATTCCAGGGCCAGTGCTCAATTCACTGCGCCACCTAGCCACCCCATAACTCTTTAATTTTTAGATGAAATTTGAATCATTTAAAAATATATATTTTAAAATGACACATCTTAAATTTAGTAATTTATGGTAAATCTGTGGGTTTTTTCCTGCATTGAAATTTTGTTGACACAACATTGCATAAAGTAACCATATATTATTGTATTGTAAATAAGTCATTACCTGCACATATTCCTGCTGATGCATGCTGGACTTCCCGATAATGCACAACCTGCTTGCCTGCCAACACTTGATTGTTAATACCTATGGGCAGACTTGACCACTGATCAGTTACTCCTTGTATTTTGTGTATTTATTTGGGAAATAATGTAATCATTACACCTTTAACTCTGTTACACAACAGATGAAACATGTAAAAATGTTTTTTTTTCAAAATTTTCTTCCCTTTTTTCCTTTTGCTTCCACCCCACACCCTCTATTTTTATTCAAAGCCTTCCAGTAGCACCCAAGGCTAATACCAGCTCCTTGGATCCTTCCAGGGCTGTTTAGGGGATGGTATCTCCTAGTTTGGGAACGTATAACTAGACTTTAGATTCTAGAGGGTAGGAGAAACTTTTTCTGTGGAGAAACTGCCAGCCATTCTCACCAGTTGTCATGCACAAAGCAGAAAAACCAATTGAGCTGAAGTGGCAAGGAACCCTGAGGAAGAGGGAGACAAGCAAGTCAAATGACCACCCTTTTGATCACCATCTCCCCTAAGATCCTGATGGAAACAGCCAAGGACCCTGAACCCAAGAACCTTGGGAATAGTAATCCTTCTATCCCTGTGGTAAAGTGGCTAGAGCATTGGCTTTTGAGTCAGGAAGACCTGAGTTTAAATCCTGCCTCAGACACTTACTAGCTGTATGACCCTGGACAAGTCACTTTTCTCCTTCGGTTTCTTCAACTCTAAAATAAAGAGAATACTAGCACCTAATGCCCATGGTTGTTGTGAGGGTCAAATGAGATAATATTTGCCAGCAAATTAGTACAGTGATGGGTACATTGTAGGTTTTAATAAATGCTGCTTTCATTTCATCCTTACAAGTGTCTGTAGTCATAATCTTTGGAAGCAACCTCTGTGGAGATATATCCTGGCACCTGCTCCTCAGGTGGCTATCGCCACAACTCCTCAAGACCTAGGAAGGAAAGCTTTTGTTATGACAATCCTTGGCATTGTCAAATGGTTCTGCATCAGAAACTGCTATATTTCATCAGTATAAATGCCATTAGAGAAGATAATGCTAGCATCTGCTTTGCCTACACATCCTGAAGACCTAGGATTTTTCTGTGTGACTTGGTACCTTTAATCTTCCATTTGTGCTGTCTCCTGTTAGAATGTGAGCTCCCTGAAGACAGGGCCTATCTTGATTTTCTGTTTGTATCCTCAGCACTTAGCAAGTGCTTCATATATAGTAATTGTTTAATAAATGTTTCATCCATTTATTTATTCATTCATTTGGCCAATTGAATCAAGCAGCCTATAAAAGGAAAATAAATTAGAAGTTTTCAAAGGACCTTTTAATCCATCATTTTTCTGTCAGAAGATGAATACAATCAAGGGGTTCTGTTTTTGTTTTTGTTCTTTCTTTTTCAAGGTAGAGTAGTTGGGAGAGAGAGGAAAAAAATAAATGCTCATTAATAGAAAAACTAGGATTTAATTTAATAGAAAATCAAGCGAACTAATTCATTCTTCCAAAGCATTCTGGCTATGATCAGCTGAGGTATCCAGGTTCTTTGCTGGCAGGACAGAGGAGACCTAAGAATATCAGTATTGTGAACTCTCAGTTAAGCTGCCTTTATAAAGGGGTACAACATATGAACTCTGAAAAGGACCGTCCAGTGGGGGAAAAGCTGAGCTTCTCAAAATCCTCATCTCTAGACAGGGAGGGGCTGTGGTCCCCACCTAGTTTTGTAACCAAATGATTTGTTCCAACAGTTCTATGACACTGGTTCCCATTTTGGGCACCAATCTAGAGGATCCTGTTTACTCAGTTTAGTACACATATTTTTGCACCCCCTTGGCCTTCCTAAATGTCGCAGAATCTCAGAATTGGAAGGGATCTTGTTGCTTGTGATGAAATAAGCATCTCTTTTATGATACATATTACAAGAAAGAAAATAAATGTATATTGATTGATTGCTTTAATCTTTACTTCAAACTTTCAATCATGGTGAAACCCACTATTCCTAAAGAAACCCATTCTATTTTTATGAAGTATTAATTGGCAAGAAATCTTTTTTTACATAAAGCCTGAATTCACTTCCCTTTAATTTCCACTCATAATGCCTTGTGCTGTCGTCTTCTTGATCTTAATTCATGATTATGGTCCCCCCTTGCTTACACATATATTATAGATTTCTGACATTTAATTAAAACCCTTACCTATGAAAGCATCCACTACCTCAGCTGACTATCATTGCTTTCTAGAACCTGGAAGGCCTAGATGTGACAAGAAACATGGATTATATGCACTACCTAATAACCGAACAAAGCAGTTTTGGAAGCCAGGTGAAAGATTCACCACCAGTTAGAGCAGTGGTTCTCAACCTTCCTAATGCTGAGACCCTTTAATAGTTGTTTGTGGGCATTTCTGTATGTGGGCAGACCTGCCTGGAAACGGGTAGAGGAGGTTCCTAAGACCATTGAAAATATGTGTTTTCCTATGGTTTTAGGCAACCCTTGTGACCCCTGTGATAGGGTCATTCAACCCCAAAGATATCGTGACCCACAGGTTGAGAACCGCTGAGTTAGAGGAAGGAGGATTCATTCCTAACAAGCCATCACTCTATCTTCTCTTTACAAAGTGTATCATCTTGGCACCTAAACATTCATTCTTTCCCTCATTTGTATATCCATTGATTCACTTATTATCTAGTTATGTTTTATTTATTTTTAGATTCAACCTATGATTTCATCAATGTAGTGAGCTCCTGGTGAGGGATTTCTCATAACATATATTAACAATATAGACCATTACTTTCACTGAAACTTATGGTCAGTGATCTGTCTAGGCCTACATAGTCAATGCGTATCATAAGCAGAGTTCAAATTCAGATCTCTATAACTTAGAGATGAGCTCTTCACCCACTCCTCCACAATGCCTCTCTGTTGTATTCTTCTGAATGTATATGAAGAGGGCTTTGCCAGGAATGATCCTCTCTTCTGCCTTGTGTCCCACTATCAATAAAGTTTATAGGAAGAAAGAAGTATTGATGTTTTAAATATTGTATTTCAGGAAGGGCTCTCCTAGGACTTATCTATTAAAGCAGGGGTAGGTTGTAATATACCTTGTAAAATACCTTGGAAATAGTTCTTACACTGTGAGTTGTCTACATTAATGAGTTCAAAGACCTTTACAGTATGCAGATCTGTCTATATATAGATAGATAGAGACAGCAAACTTTATGAAGTGCTAATTATGTGCCTAGCACTATACTAGGGACTGGAGGTTACTAGGAGAGAGCCTGTCCTCATGATCCTCCCAACAGATGCTATTAGATATGAATATTTTGATATAAGTAAATTTACAGTTAAATATGCTTATTATCTGAGCTTTCTCCTATGGTCTTTCCCCTTTCTTTTCCTCATTTTTCTCCCTTTTCTTTTCACCTGCTTTCTTCTTCTTCATACGTTCTTTAAACTCTCTCCCTTTTCTCTATTTGTCCCTCCCTGTGCCCTTTTTGCTCGAGTCTCTCCATCTTTTTCTCTTTCATTCTTGTCCTCTCTGTGCAGGGAAAAGGGCATGAATACCTCCTATAAACAATGAATCTGGTTTGAATGCTGAAACATACTCAGCAATTGAGGTTTCTTTGAGTTCCTGGTTGGCAGAACAGCTGACAACTCCTGTAATTGTCACAGGCCTCTGGTGAAACTGGTCCATAGGCCACCAGGCTTATGAAAGGCCACATGTCAGCAACTTCCTCTTTTTCCCCTGTTCTGAGATAAAATTTTTCAAGTAACATTTCACCATCCAAAGGGCACCTGTCTAAAATTGCTTAAGCTTAAGAAAGAGGTTTACAGGTCAACATTATTACTCTTATTTCACTTGATGTTAAAAAAGAGAAATACATATTTTTTTATCTTAAGTGCAGAAGATCAGCTACATGTTCTTTAAAATTATTATTATCATTATTTAAAAAAAAACACCTACAAGGCTGTAGAGGTGGATGTTAGGTCCTCCAAGAAGTTAGTTTTTGATTCTGATATTTCTCAAAAATTTCATAGGAAAACTGTTTTGGCATTTGGACTAGCTTCCAAAGAGACTGTGAAGAAGGTAGTTTTTCTTATTTCTCCCTTCTTTTAAATCAGAATAATATTATTTATAAGAGGTCGTGTCTAACGTCCTAGACCATTCCTTATTGTTACGTAAAGACAGACTCATACTCTTTGTGTTTTTCCTATGGATTGCAGCTATGTTATCTTTCTAGGAAGAAATGTTGTGACTCTTTGAGCAAAGCACAAAAGGGAGAAAGAAAATCTGAACTTAGAGATTTATAGAGTTGGAATGATCCTTAGAGGAAAGCCATCACAGATTCATTAGGACCATGTCATATGTGACAGACTGGTTGTATTCTCCATTTTAGATTGGCATATTATATTGGTAAGTTAGGAGAATGCCATGAATAGTTTACTTAAATTTTACCAAAGACTGTGACTCGCTCTTTCATGCAATGTGTATATGTCTCTGTGTGTGAATATGTAAGTACATTAAACATGAAGATAAGTGGGCTAGAAAATAATATAATTAGGAAGATTTGAACCTGCTTGAATTGTTGGACCTGAAGAGTAGTCGTGAATGATTCAAAGACAAGTCAAAATGTGACCTCCAGTGAAATATCCAGGGATGACACATTTATCAAACTTACAGATGTCACCAAGCTATGGAGAATAGTCAAATCACTATAGAGATTCAAAAAGATTTTGTAATCTTTTTTGACATTTTAATTTTTTTTAATTTAAATTTTTAATTAGACCATTGTGCCAAATGGAATAAAAGGTCATTAAACAGTGATAAATGGGAAGATTTACACCTGGATTAAGGAAATCAGCTTTATAAGTACAAGTGAGGAGAGATCAGCTGTTTGAAAAAGATCTAGTTATTTCCACGAATTTCAAGAGCCATAAAAGCTTATTTGAATAAAACTAATTAAACTTCATTGTGTGTTTAAAGAGGCATCACTTCCAGAAATAAGATAAAATTTTTGCTTTGTTTTTCCATAGTCAGACTAAACCTGGAATGTTCTACTCACTTCTGGTGGCAATATTTTAGGAAAGACGTTGATAAGTAGAAGGAAGTATTGAGGATGACAAAGGTCCTTAAGCTCATTCAATTCAAAGCAAGTCAATTCAATTTAATTCAACAAACTTTTAAAAATATCTTTTATATGTGAGGTATTATACAAGGACTAAATTAAATGGTCCCTGACCTCAAATAGCCTTTCAAAAATCTATATATCCATCACCCTTCTCCAAATTTTCTCCATGCTAAGTATATCTAGTTCGTTCAACTGAATGAATGAATGTCTTAAAACAGGCAAAGTGTCTAGTCCTCTCCTGAATGGGCCTCTGAATCTGTTTATTTATCAATGTGCTTCCTTCAGTTGTGTACTGACTGTGGTAGAGTCTAGCAGAGACAGATGCAGATTTGATACGAGGAGGAAAAAATCACCTTATTCCTGGCAGGTTTTCTTCATTTAAGGTCTTCCAAGATCATATTCACTGTCTTGTCTGGTATATCATACTGTTGACTCATGTTAAATTTGAAAGGCACTGAAACCCTTAATCAGTTTTAGGTTACATACTGTCTAGTTAAATCTCCCTTCTATGGAACTTGTGAGGTTGTATTTAAAGAAAAAAGTGTAAGACTTTACATTTTCCCCATTAAGGGAATCATTAAATTTTTCTCAAAGGCTGAATAGCATGATGGATAGAGACCCAAACTTGGGATTATAGGTTCAAGTCCTCTCTAACATATACTAGCTCTGTGACCCTGTACTAATATTTAACCTTTCAATACCCACAGGAATCTTTAAGGAAATAAGATACAGAAGAGTTGCTGATCTGCATCAGTGGAGGCATTTCTCACCCTGGGAATTCTTCACACCAAAGAAATCACAAGTCTGACCTTGCCCCAATGCCTGTCTCTATCTCCCTAAAAGATTCAATCAACAAACACTTAATAAATTTTTTACTGTGTTCAAGATATGGTATTAAGTCCTAGGAATACAAAGACAAAAGTATAAATAGCCCCTGATACCAGCAGCTTAAACTCGAATAGAGGCAACAATGTTTATAAATATTCATATTGATATTGATATATAGACCTATAGTGATAATCTCTCCCTCTTTCTCTCTTTCTGTACATATCTATGCATACATACCCACATGTGTATGTATGTTTGTATATACATACATATATATTAACCCTATGCAAAGGACATACAAATTACGTACAAAATAGTCTTGAGAGGGAGTCCAACAGCAAGTGGGATGACTCATGAAAGGTTTCATATAGAAGGTAGCATTTGAGCTGTGTCTTGAAGGAAACTTGGGATTTTAATTGACAGAAGTGATAAAGGGAAATGTTGTAGGCATGAGGGAACATCCACTACAAAAAGGAAGGGAAATGGAATGCCATGTATGTGGAAGAAGAAAGCAAGTTTGGATGGATCACAGAACATGAAAGGGACAGTAAAGGTAAGTTGAGGGCAAATTATGAGGACCTTTGCATAACATACAGTTCTATGGTTTTTTAGTTGGGTGAAGGTTATCTTTTTGGGTCAGGAAGTATAGGACTCACCTATCCCCACCTCAACAGGCCTTGGTCGTCCCCGGCTCCCACTTACTCTGGGAGAAACAGCTGCACAGAAAACTCAGGACACAGGACTTGCTTCTAGCTTTTAATGAGAGTACATTCTCTATGCTGGTGCGGCTGGAACACTCTCTGCCTTCCGGGTAGCCTATATTTAAGTCCTTTCTCCAGGGCCCCTTAAGGCCCCTCCCCTGGCTATGCCCTCACTACAGCGAGCCAATCGTGCATCACCCTGAAGGTGGAGAGATACTTTTCTCCGACCTGCGCAATTCTGCATATTGCACACAGGTACAGTCTTCCCATTCCACCACCAGGTGATCACGTGCATTCCTGTCAGCTGAGGATCAGTTCAACCCATCACATCTCACGTGAAGTATCAACGACCCACTTTAGGAGTCTCCATCTCACGTGAGGTAACAGAGACCTAACAATACAGGTAAGTTTATATTTTATTATAGAGGTGATAGTAGAGAGGGGATGTGTGAACTGGTCAGACTCATGTTGCCTTCTGCAATGTTGGTTAGCATTTACTTTATGGATTTTAAATCATTTTTCCTCATGATTCTCTATTAATATTTGGTCTCATCTGCCCAGTAAGGATGGATCAGAATCAATGAGTAAATGAACCAATGAAAAGACAATCCTTAGATATGCTCTACTGAAAATATTTGCCTATTGTCAGGTGGCAGAGGGCTTTAACTCATTATACCATTTGTTTACTCTCATATATCTCATTCCCATTTCAACTCTTGCTCCTTCCCCTCTCTTCTCAGCTTCCATTAATAGATGACATCTATGTAGACCTTTAAAAAAACCACTTTCATTGCAACAATTTTATACAATAGATTCTGAAAATGTTGAGGCAGCCAGGTGGCACAGTGAATAAAGTTCTGGGCCTGGATTCAGGAAGACTTATCTTCTTAAGTTCAAGTCTGGCCTTAGATGCTTACTTACCCGTATGACCCTTGACAAGTCAGTTAACTCTTTTTGCCTCAGTTTTCTCATCTGTAAATGACTGAAAAAACTAAACAACTACAAGTATTAGTTTTTCCATTTTGTAGTAAAAACCAAGTTTTATTTTTAATTTCATCCTCATTTTACTTCATATTAACTAAAGGTTTTAGACAATTGATTCTTCATATTGAATATTTTTATGTGGAAGATAATGATTTCCTCCATTAGTCTTTCCTAAAATACTATTTATGAGCCTAAACAAAGACATTTTGCAAATGAGTGTTTGCCTTGCATTTGTGGTAACTTGTGCAGAGTTGTAAAATGTAATGCCAGAGACTAGATTTGAATCCAGGGGTCTCTTTGCTGTATTACTGCAGTCTTTAAGTCTTCCTAGTCCCTACTTAGTGTCAGTCACTGAGGTATATGTATTTATGGTGCTAAAAACAACCTCCCTCAGGAACTATTTCATTCATTAAAAATCCCCCCAAACAAATAATTTAATCTGACATTTCCTTACTTAATATGATTTTCTCATGCTTCTAAGCCATCATTAGAGAAGAACATTATCATCTTTTTCCCCAAAGGAGTTCAGAGAGATTGTCTGGTTATATTTACTCAAAATTAGACTTATTCCTTTTAGCCCTTTTGTTATGTTTTCAGTCAACTGTATCATCTGTGGCAAAGTATAGTGTATGAAGAACAGATCTTGAGGACAGGAAGACTTGTATTCAAGTTGTATGTTTGACATACCTTGTCTGTGTGCCCTGCAAAAGTCACTTAAACTCATAATGCTCCAGGAAACTCTAAGACTGTACGTTACAAAATAGTTGCAGTTCTGCATTGGTAAAGGGAGTTTCCTCACTGTGAATTTCCCATAGCAATAAACTAAAGAGTCAGACACTGCTCACCCATGTAAAAAAGCAACCAACAAATCTTTATTCTAGATAAAATGAATCAGTCTTTGGTTTATTTAAAATATCTATCAATCTGTTGGTCAATTGATCTACCTACCTATCTTTCTTCCTTTTTAAATAACAGTTATTAATATCTTCTTCCTGCCTCCAGACTGCAATTAAAAAACACATCTGTAACAAGTATTAATAGACAAGTAAAACAAATTCCTGTATTGTTCTGTATTCCAAATATGAATGTGTTATTCTGCATCTTGTATCCTTGATTCTCTGTCATGAGGTGGGAAGCATTCTACATTACTAGTTCCCTGGTATTCTTATCTGCTATTGCATTGATCAGAATTTTAAAGTCTTTTGAAATTGTTATTCTTTGCAATGTTATTATTGTAACCATTCTCCTGTTTCATTCTGTTCATTTCACTTTACATCAGTTAATACAAGCCTTGCTAGTTTTCTCTGAAACCAGCATTATTTCTCTGAAACCATCAGCCTTTCATTATTTCTTTTGGTGCAGTAGTATAACGTATTCATAATTCATAATCTCATTCTTCGCTGCTACAAAAAGCTGCTATAATTACCTATGCTATAAATATATTTTCCACTTTGATCCTTTTCGGCTGCTGTTGTTTGTCCTTTGTTTTTGAAGAGGACCAATGACATTATGAGTGGAGCTAAGTGAGGCAGAGTTGTACAAAGTCATCAGCCTCACTCTTCTTGAGTCATCAAAGTTCAGTGCTGGGACAAAAGTCAAGTCAATTGGCTATGGACCAGGATGCAGTGGATGACTTTGACATCTTTGATGTCTGACCAAGTTCTCAGTGCTCCACAGTACCTGCTCTAGCTGTCTTCATGAAGGTTGGAACACATTTTTCTCATTTGCCCATTCTACTTCAGAAAGTTTTCACATGCTTAGGCTAGACATTCCCCTAATGCACTGATGGGTTTGAGGCCTTTCAGTTACCCTTAACCTGGTTTAGCTCTTCTACTGAAATGGTTTACTGAGGTGTGGCCACTGGACATACTGCAGCTTCTTGGAGCCACACGTAAGAATTGGTTTAATCAGGTAGAAACCAAAGATGGATAAGCAGCTGTGCAAAAGGTTCAGTAAGCCCCCACACAAGAGATGCTACTCCTCCTGAACACCTCATAAACCCTTCTTTTTCAGCTATGGAACCAGAAGTGATATCACTAGATCAAAGGTTATGCCTAGTTACTAGTGACTTTGTGGGCATATTTACAAATTGCTTTCAAGAGGGACTGTAACACTCCATAGCTCTGCCAATAGTGTATTAATGTACCTATTTTCTCACCGACCCCCCAAATATTTGTCATTTTCCTTTTTCTTCATTGTTGTCCATTTGATGGAGGTGAAACAATCTTAGAGTTACTTTGGTTTGCATTTTGTTTAATTATTAGTGTTTGAAACATTTTAAAAGATGCAGCTTTTGATTGCTTAGTTTTTTTCCTTTGAGAAATACCCTTCTAAATCATCCAAACATTTATTACATTAGGGAAGGAACTCTATTACTTTAAATTTAAATAAAATTTAATTTTTATTATATTTATCATATTAAATAAAATTTAAATTAAAAATTTAAATCCTGGAATCCTTGGAAAAGAGAACTTCATCAGACAAATATGCTGCAAATATTTTCCCCAGTTATCAAGTTACCTTCTAATTTTAGTTGAATTGGTTTTGGTCATGCAAAACTTTTTAAATGTTATGTAATCAAAATTGTCCATTTCCTTTTCTGAGGGCCTTTCCTCCCATTTTTATCATGATTCTTTCTATATCCATAGATGCAAAATATAATTACTTGGTCTTCTAATTTTGCATCTGATTCATCTATTAATTTAGAGGTCTTAGCTTTCCTTAGACTGTCCAGATCATACCCCAGAAGAGTCAAGGACTGCTAGTGTATTAGCATCATTACCTTTTCTTTTTAAATCCTATGATTTCTACCCTACTCATTCTTCCTTATTTCCAACTCCTAAATCCCAATTAGATATATCACTCTTATGCTCATTATTCAAAGTTGCTGTCCATGGTTCTGATATTTCTCTGACCAAGGTTATTTTGTTGTTATTGTTGTTTATAATCAACCGTATTATTTGTTCCCCAGGTCTGTGCTAGCTCTATTTCTCCATGTGTTTTGAGAGCCACAATGACACAGAACATGTCCTTGTGTCCTCTACAGTAGTAACTTTGAGGCACAGTGCACCCATTTTGCCCACTGGCATTGATCTAGGAAAAAAAAACCTGCCCTTTTTCACCTGTGTTGCTGTTTTTCAGTCATGTCTGACTCTTCATGATCTTTTTTGGGGTTTTCTTGGCAGAGAAACTGGAGTAATTTACCATTTTCCTTCTTCCAGCTTATTTTATAGGTGAGGAAACAGAGGAAAACAGAGTAAAATTGCCCAGGGTGACAAGCTACTAAAAATCTCCTGTATTTTAGTGCAATGCTGTCATTCCTATCTTACAGTATACTAATGAAGTTTTCTAGAAAGGACTAACTTGGGATTTCTGGGAGCAGTACCCATTCACTAAGTTCCTGTTAATGATGCCACCATTTTCCCAGTCTCCCAGGCTTGAAACCTCAGAGGAGACACATAGAAAGGACAAAACAAGTGAGATTCCTGTGTCAGGTGTGCAAAGCAGAAGATTATAGAAAAAAATTAAATGTTTACCTACTGTTCAAAGAATTTCATACCATTAGGCTAGAGAGAGCACAATTTCATACTCTTGTGACCTGCACAAAATAGATTGAGTTCTACTTCAAAATCCGTATTGGCCCTTACCTTTTCTACCTAGTAATAACTTCTACCTCTATGATTTCTCTTATGTATATCCCCTCCTCTCCACTATCATATCTCCACTCTCATCCTCATTGTGGCCCTTCTTCCATCACCCCTTATCTGCCTTTTAGTTAAACACTACTGAATCTACCTTTTTTCCATCTTGCTGTGCCCTCCTTGGTCCTAGGCATTGCCATCTTTCCTCCTACTATAACCTAAGGACCAATGGATCTTTCTGTCTATACTTATATTCTTCCATATATATCGCTTTTCCTTGCTGCTTCCCCCTCCACCATTAAAATGTAAGTTCTTTGTAATCAGGGACTTTCTCACTTTTTTCCTGTATTCTTAAAACTTAGCACAATGTTTTCCACATAGAACTTAATAAATTATTTTCCATTCATTTGTTTTTTCATTTATTCATTTTTGTACCAACAAACCCAGTTCTCTTTTCACTGTGTCACACTGATTTTTGATTCATGAAAACTATCTCTGACACTTCTTGTTAAAAGTATTCAAATCTTTCTTAGGGTTCTGCAATTATATGCATAACACTCTGCCAATATCAGATTATGCTTTGGATCATACTTGTGTGAAGCTTTTATATTTTCACACTTCCCATTATTTTGTATGTACCTCACAGGAAATTCCTAGGTTGTTTTTCATTTTTGTATACCAAGCGAATTTCTCTGAATCATGGAATACTATATTCTCCAAAGAAAAGTTAATAATCATACAAAGGTCAATGTAGAGCCACCTGGTGAGTGTGACTTGTCTGTAACACCTTACAAATGATTGATTTGCATAGAAGAAACAGGGTAAAGAATGATGTCAATGAAATTCATAATCAGAAAAATAGGCTATTAAAATGAGAGGTGATCCATGTTTTCCATCATTACCTTCAAAATGGTAAAAGAACTGGAAGAATTGTAGAATGTTGAGTGGATCCCCTGTGGTAGACTGAGGGGTGGATATGAATGGGCAGGTATAAATATGTTGTACTCCTACATTGGTAAATGGATAACCCACATAGATGAGTTGTCTTTCAGTTAGTTGCTAACTCCTTAGCATAGAGGAGATTTCTGAAGGACTGCAAAGCAGGCCAAGTGGGCCTTTATTTTTAATTTATGAAATAAAACAAATATTTCCATAATATAGTAAGAAAAAGACAATTGCACTTGAAATTGAAAATCTATTATGTACAACTTGCTATCCTTTTAAAAAATATATGAAGTTGTCTTGTAACTTTCTTCTTTTTTCTTCCCTCTACCCCCTACCTACTCCCATGCTAGGAATACAGGAAGGTCAACTTCCTGAAAATAGAGAAATGTGTGATAACGAGTCTCACAGAAATTGAATTGCTCCAGTGCAAAACCAGGGATAGTCAAGGGCAGAATGTAGTTATGCGTTTAGGAGAAAAATAGTGGAATTCAACTCATTTTACTAAATTTATGTCTAATTAGTTCAAATCAACTTAAAAAATTCCAACATGATTGTTAAAACATACATTATGAAAAAGGATTGCCAGGTAATATAAGTACAAAGACAACAATGGCCTCAGGGAGTTTATAGTCTATTGGAAGTAAAGAAGTGGGAAACTAGGAGTGAGGTAGAGGAAAAAGTGTATTGGGGTGGTAAGAACGCCACACTTAGAATCAATCAGACCTGGATTCAGATCAGTCCATTCTTTGTTAAGTAGTGCGTGACCATATGCAAGCCATTTTTTCCTCATCTTACTCACCAACTTGAGCTTGTCAAATTCTCTTACAGAGGTAACATGGAATATTAAATCCAATTTATTAAGTAACTGTTAATAGTTCCACCCCTCCCAGAATATTTGAAATTTATCAGTATTTTTAAAGGTCTTAAAGATTTTAAAGATACCTGAACTAAAAAACAAAGAAAAAAAAAGAATCAGGCACAGAAGCAAGTGAAGAATGGGGAGTTCTCCTGAAAATACATGAGATAGGTGTTATCAACCATGGCAGATGGCCTTTTCCCTGAGGATAAGACAAGATTTCTAAAGTCTGTTCAGTTTAAATGACAAGACACTAGGATTTGGAGCTAGAAAGGGTTTTAGAAGTCATCTAGTTTGATATTTTCATCTCATAGGTACAGATTCTCATGCCCAGAGGGACTTTTGACTATTCTAAAGGCACAGCTCATAAATAGGAGAGTTTGGAATTGAATCCAGATCCTCTGTCTCCAAGTCCAAAGCTCTTTCCACCACACTATCCATGACTTTCCATGATTTTCCATGTAGCTAACAAGCATTTGGTTCCAACTCTAAGTGATCTGAACACTTCCATATTGTAAAACCACATGGAGAGTCTTTCTGTCCTGTCATATGTTGCAAAGCTCAATCCGAAAGACCAGAACCTGACCACAAAAAATGAAATAATAATTCAAGTAGTTAAATTTTACATGACTAAAAAACACTCTTTGTCTCCAGTATGGCACAAAACAAGGGGCAGCTAAGTGACATAGTAGATAGAGTGTTCGGCCTGGAGAAAGGAAGATCCAAGTTCAAATCCAACCTCACATCCTTATTAACTCTAGGCAAGTCACTTAATGTTGTTTGCCTTGGTTTTCTCATCTATAAAATGAACTGGAAAAGGAAATGGCAAACCCCTCCAGTATGTTTGCCAAGAAAACCCCTAATGGGGTCACAAAGAGTCATACATGACTGAAATGACACAAATTTTTGATCCTTTTGGGAGCACACCAGAGCTTCATGTGGTGTTCCTTTCTTGCAGAAGGGAGTCTACATAACACTACACAGCATAACATAACACTACATAACATAGACGCTCTGGAGGGGCAGTGTGTTCACTAGAAATTTTCCAGCTTTGTTAAGGATAGACAGCTTAGAAATAGGGTGATTAGAGAAACACAAACAAGACAACAACTAAAAATAATTCACTAAAATATATGCATGTATGTGTGCGCATGTACATGTATAAATACATAAGTAAATTATTGAATGAATGAAAACTTCTAGGGTGACATGGCAGATGAAGTGTGGTAGTAGATCTTCCTTAATCAAGTCTAGATTTTCTATAGTTTCTTAACCCTAGAGAAGAAACTAGAGATAGTATTGAGAAATGGAGCTTTCTCTTGTTCTGGCTGGCTTCTTTAGGCAGTATGGTCTCCAACTTGAAATATTTCCTGTTGAGGATGTTTTTTTTTAAAAAGAAAAGATTAGCTAATGTTACTGGAGAGTGAAAAAGTCCTCAAATAACACCTAACGGGGACTCAAGCTTACAACTAAGGGTCAATTCACCTAACTGTTCCTGACCATGAGGGCAAGATCAATGTGGTCCAAGTTTCAGTGGATTTTCCTGCATAGTTATTAAGTTATGCAAATGACTCGAATGAGATAGAACTTCACAGGCCAGTTGGAACCTCTGCTCTTCTTGAACAGAGGTCAAGTTGTACTGTCATCACCACTGCTATCATTACCACTATCACCACTACCATTATTAGCTCACTTATGTATTCTACTTTTAGTTACAGGATTATATTATATCATTTGATCTTTAAAACAACCTTTAGTAGGGCAAATCTCATCGCCCTATGTTATAGGTGAGAAATCTGACACTTAGCAAAGTTTTCTGACGACCACTAGCCAATGAGAAGCAGAGTATCAAATCAAGAATCACGTCTTTTGAGTCAAATGAGTGGGTTGAATTAAATTGTCTCTAAGGTCCTTTTTGCTCTAAGCTATTATCCTATGACATCTTTGTGGTTTTTTTCCCCCCTGGCTATATATTTAGTGCCTCATGGTAGATTTCCTGTTATGCCACCAGATTTTTCTGATGGCAGCTGTCTGTTATCACTGTGGGATAACTGGGTTATCTGTTGTTTTAGAATTGGATCTATGCAGGACATTTTAGCACACAGAAGGTTATCACTAGAAGAGATCATAGAATATAAAGAACATGTATTAGAATAGATTTTTAAAGTCATAGTATATGGAATGCTAAACATGGAAAGGATTTTAGAATAGAGAATGTCAGAATATAGAAAATTTGAAAATGTTACACATGGAAGTGGCCTTATAAACTGAACATGTTGGTATTAAAGGGAATTTTCAGTTGGCCTAGCACAAACACTTCATTTTGCAAAGGAAGAAACTGAGGCCAGGCAAGGTGAGTCCACTTGTTGAAAGTTAAACAGTTAGCAAAAGAAACTTGTTTCACTCATTCCAAGTTTAATTCTTTTGACACCACATCATTATTTCCATGGAAGTCTATGGAATAAACCTCAGAAAAAATTCACCTTAGCAAAAGTTCAAGTGAAAATAAGCATCCTATGTTGCTTTATCAAGTCTAACAAATCCATCAGTGTTCCAACCAAGACAAGATGATTTGCTTTTCCTCTGGCAATTGAGCTTGGCCAGGCAATCAGAAGCCAGTGCTGTAACTCTACTTTGGTCAGACCCGATAATTGTCAAAGAACATTTGTGTGATGACAGACTTATGGGAAATGAGAAGTCAGCTGGGCCAAGCTCCTAAAAAAGATCTCAATGGGTGAAGCAGAAAGGAAACAGGGTGCCAGCAAATTCGCTGACTGGGGAAACCCTTTAATATAGGCCATTCTTCCAGAAAGAACGTATTTCAGTTGGGATGTCACTGGAAGGAAGTTCCCTAAGTCATTCCCCCATAGTTCCGGAACAGGAGAAGCATTCTTTAAATGGATCTGACAGCTTATGATGTGGAGAAATACTTGTCACTTGTAAAAAGCTGAATATCTTCCAAATTTCTATTTCATAGACTACAATGCCTTACAGTAGTCCATAGAGACATAGCTTCTAAACAATTAGAACAGTCTAAAAATGGAATAGATTGCCTTAGGCAATATTTAGTCCCCATTATTAGAAAGCTTTAAGCAGAGTGCAGATGGCTGCTTTTTTTTTTCAGGGATGCCATAGATAAAATTATTATACAAATACAATTTGTCTACATGTTCTGTGAGGTCTGTATCAGCTCTGAAGAGACCTTAGAGACCAAAGTAACTATCCATTTGTTTTAAAAAGAAAGCTGAAATCTGGAAGAAATAAATGAATTCCTAGACCACAAGGTTTGTTCTGAGATAGTAATAAAGCTAGGACTGGAATTCAAAGGAAGTTACAACTCATTTACTTCTTTTGAGAGGGGCCCATGCCATTGCTCTAAGGTTATAGGTAGGTCTTCAGAATTTCTTATGTGGCCTGTAAGGCAGTTCAGTTTAATTCAATAAGCTTTTAGTAAACTCCTTCTACATGCCAGTCACTATGTTAGGCTCACACAGATAAAAAAAATAGAAAAATAGGTAAAAATATGTTCAATTTTGTTTTAGGGTAGGGAAGGGGAACTAATACATGAGTGAATCAGGAAAGGCCTATTTTTAGCACGTAGCATTAGAACTGGGCCTTTTAATTAGCTGGAAGGAGGGGAAGAGGAATAACCCGAGTAACAACATAGGGATTGGAAAAGGAATGTTGTACATGTTTATTTTGTGTGAAATATGAAAAACATGCAGGGCAATAATGTGTCATTAATTCAGAAAGAAATATATATTGTGGATAAATTATTAGGGGCTTAAATGACAAAAATAGGAGTTTGTCAATAGGGAGTTACTTCACTTCACTAACAATAGGGAGTCACTGAAGCTTCTTGAGCACAGAGAGCAACAAAATTGGGCCTGTTTTTAGAAATATTGGGGAGAAGACAGATTTGACTGAGAGACCAATTAGATAATCATTTAAATAGTCTAGGCTAGAGGTTATGAGGACCTGAATTAGGGTGGTAATCATGTGAATAGAGAGTAGGGAATGGGTGCCAAAAAAATTTTTGGAGAAGAAAGAAGACATATCAACTGACCAGAAGCAGGGAGTGAATGAGTGAGTAAGAGGTAGAGTGTTGACTCCTGGGTTGTGAATCTGGGTTACTAGAAGAATAGTGAAGAAAAGACTGAAGAGGAAATAGAATGCTTAATTGAAGCAGTCTTAGAAAAAGAACTAGAACAAGCCATCAGTGAGCTCCCTAAGAAAAAAATTCCCAACATCGGATGGATTTAAAAATGAATTCTATCAAATAATTAAAGAACAATTGATCTCAATACTATATATCACTTGAAAAAATTGGTAAAGAAAGAATTCTAATAAATTCCTCTTAGGACACAAATATAGTTTTGACACCTAAGCCAGGGAGAGCAAAAACAGATAATGAAAACTATAGGCTAATTTATTTAATGAATATTGATGTAAAAAATGTAAGTAAAATACTAGCAAGGAGACTACAGCAATGTATCACAAGGATCATATACTATGCCCAGCTGGAATTTATATAAAAATGTAGGTTTTATCCAATATTAGGAAAACTATCAGCACAACGGACCATATTAATAATCAAAATTCACAAAGCCATACGATTATCTCAATAGATGCAGAAAAAGCTTTGACAAATTACAACATCCATTTCTATTGAAAATAGTGGAGAGCAGAGGAATAAATGGGGTCTTTCTTAAAATAAGTAAAATCTATCTCAAAACAAGAGCAACCACTATTTGTAATGGGGATAAGACAGAAGCCTTCCCAGTAAGATCAGAAATGAATCAAGGATGTCCATTATCACCACTATCATTCAATTTTGTATTAGAAACACTAGGCATGTAGAGACAGCTAGGTAACTCTGGGGATTGTGCCTGACTTGGAGTTAGGAAGAACTGAGTTCAAATATATAAACATACATATGCCAGCAAACAAGAAAAATAAAGTTTTTTTTTAATGTATTCTTCAATTTATATTCAGAGTTGACAGCATTTTTCATCATGGGTCCTTTGGAACTGTGTTGGATCATGATCTGGATCAAGTAAGTCTTTCACAGTTCATTATCATTACAATCTTGATATTATTATGGATAATGATTTTCTTGTTGTGCTCACATCACTTTGCGTGAGTTCATGTAAGTCTTCCTAGGTTTTCTGAGACCATCCTTCTTGCAAATGAGATAATAATTTCAAAGCATTTAGCAGAATTCTGGCACATAGTAAGCCCTGTGTGATGCTGCAGCTAGCAAGTCTGGGCTTAGCTACCAGCTGAGTGAAATAAAGGGACAGAGAGAGAGAGAGAGACAGAGAGAGAGACAGAGAGA
>CM053594.1:84886127-84917688 GCA_028646575.1 Pseudocheirus occidentalis
CCTCAAACCCTTAAGGACTTCTCTTGCCTGGAACTCAAGGATCAACCAGTCCACCAACAAACAAAGTTCCATCCTGTTCATATCTTCAGTCAGCCACTCTGGAACCAAATCCAAGATCTGTCTGTCTCTGAAATTCTCCTGCTTATAAACACTGGCCTTCTCCCAAGTCAACATGGTTCAGGGGAGTGTCTTAGCCAATAGCATTCTTCCAAGTCACAGGGGAATTCACACCGTTTCACCAATGGACAGACTTCTATACTTAACACTAGGTTACTAGGATCTACTTAACATCTGATCAAACAAATAAATTACCATTACAGCTCTAAAGTCAAAGGACCCAGCTCCAAATATTCTAGCACTACCCCATAATTTTAAGCAAGTCATTTAGCCTTGAGTCTTGGTTTCTTCATATGAAAAAATGAGGTGGTTGGACTTGATGGTCTCTGCGGTCACTTATAGCTCTGATCCGTGATCCTATGTATTAATAATCTTCCTAATGCAAAAGACTGACCATATCACTCTCCTGTTCAAGAAAACTTTAATAGTTTCATATTGCTTACTGTCCCATCAGATCTTTGCAAATGACTTTAATGCCTAATATGCTATACTACCCTATTTAGAACAGGGCAGTTAGGTGGTGTGGTGGATAGAGTGCCCAGCCTAGAGTCAGGAAGACTCATTTTTTTTTCTGAGTTCATAGCTGTGTCACCACAGGCAAGTCACTTAACCCTGTTTGCCTCAGTTTCTTCCCTTATGAAATGAAGGGGAGAAGGAAATGGCAAATCGCTCCAGTAGCTTTGCCAAGAAAACTCCAAATGGGGTCATGAACAGTTGGACATAACTGAGAATAACTGAACACAACCTATTTAGCAGATTGTATCTATTTAACACCAACATAGATTCAGAGTTGGAGAGAATCTTAGAGATCATCTAATCCAACCCCTCATTATATAGATGATCACATAAATACAATTATGAGACCTTGTGTTAGTCACTTAGATTCTCTGGGATTCTGTTTTTTCATCAGTTAGGTTACCTTAATGAGTTCAAATGACTACAACCTGAAAAACTAGATGCCTCCGAAACTACTGAAACAATTGGTAAACATCATCGCTCAGGTTTTTTTGTAAGTTTAAAAAAATAACTATGGAAATAGGAGAATTGCTACACAACTAAAAAAAGAGAAATACCACAATTTTCCAAAATAGGGATGAGGTGTAGTCTCCAAACTTTCATCAGGAATAGTCATCAAGACTTGTTAATTTGACTTCGATTCCTGGTAAAATTTTGGGAATATTTAGAAAAAGGAAAATCAATCTTTAAAAGCTAGCATCAAAAATAGATGATGATAGACTAACTTCATTTTATTAGATCCAAATATTAGACTACTGGAAGAGGGCAGTGACTATAGACATGCTACACCAATATTTCAGGAAATTGTTTGATAAAGCCTCTGATGCTGTTCTTGTAGTGTGGCCTGGGTATATTGCTAGGTGGCCTCAGAACTGATTAAATGACTGGTCCTAGAGAGGAGTCAGAAAGGAGTCATAGAAATTTCTAGATTTTTAAGGAACTTAAAAATTATAGTTCAACCTTGTTATTTTAAGGGTGAAGAAATAATTAAAGTTAAAACAGTTTAGGGTCCTTCCCCTAATTTATAGTTCAATGTAAAATATTAATTCTAAATAGGCAAACAGTGACATGGTTTTTTCTACCTTCCATCTATTATAAACAGCACCAACAATAACAAAACAACAACAACAAACCAGCAACTGACATTTATATAACAATTTAAAGTTTAGAAAGACTTTTGCATATGGAGCGATGGGAGAGAGTTTATTTCTGAGCAATATAGGAGATTCAAATATAATCACATAAAGTGTGGAATGAATAACGAATGATCTATTTACAAAGAGGAGCAAAGAGAGTTCTCTCTGCTAGAATTAGATGATAACCTAGACTATAGTTATTAAACACACAGCCAGCAACACTCAATTAAAATGCAATTGGGAAATATTTAATAGAACATAGATAATGTTATTATGTGGCTTTTGGCACATCAGGCATATTGGTCCCCATTCCTATTTGAGTTTGACACCACTGATTAAGACCATTCACTAAACAAAAGATTGGTCAGAATCTAGATGACCCTTAAAAGTGAGTTGAAAAGTGTGTCACAGTTCTCTCTCTCTTTCTTTCTTTCTCTCTCTCTCTCTCTCTCTCTCTCACACACACACACACACACACACGCCAAGGAACAAAGAACACACTTTCTATACAGACACCAAGAGGAGAAACAACATAGGCTGGAAATAGCTTCAAGGAGCTAAAGCTCTGGCAGCAAAGAGACAGATTACTGAGAATTTGAGAGAACTACACTTGAATGTTGAGTTGAGCTGTAGAAAGGAGTAGGCTCAGGGAGCTAAGATGAGGGACTCACTAATCAAAGACGCTGCATTTGGCTAGCATAATGGTACCAAAAGAAGAGAAAGAAAATCAGAGACCTGCAGTATCTGAGGCATGGATTGGTCTGGTTAAATATATTTTATCCCATGTGCCTTATTGCCATTCTACTTTAAGATTATCACCTGTTATTCCCACTCTTTCATGTGTATTTGTAAGAAACTACACATTAGATTTACAGGGGGGGAAATTTTTGTAGCTATTATTCTTAATCAGTTATGGTATTAGATGCCTTTGCCTTGAACTAATTATATCTTCTAGATGGCTATAAAGAGTAAACTCATTGATGGGGTCTCATGAGTTCTAGCTTTCCGAGCGTAGACTCACAGAGTACCAGTCGGTCCTTCAGAGCATCCAACTTGAGAATGTGAGTTGAGGAGGGGTGGTTTTCTGGGTGGGAAGGAAACAGCTTTTCAGATAATATTGATACACATTATCTAAGTTGAATCTCAGAATAACCTCATGAAGACGGTGTAATACAGATATTATTATTATCATTTATATATGAGGAAACTGAAAGTCAAGAGAAATTATTTTCTGAAGTAGTCAAGTTAGCATCAAAGGTAAGATTTGAATTCATGTCTTCTTGAAACTAGAACCAATATTATCTATCATGCTGACATTGATGGAATTATATATTTTTGTTCCTAAATTTTTTGTGATGAATTTTTAACAAGTCTTCATGATATTCTCTTACCTACTTACTCATCCTTCCCTTTTTTGTTCCATTACTTCCATTCTCTTTTCCTTTCTCTTGCTTCCCCCTTATTATCTTGCCAGTTAATATATTCCCGTGCCCTTTTTTTGCCCCCAAGAGTAAAAATAGCATTTTAAGATAGCATTAGATAGCCTAATCAACTTCATTTCTATTTGTAGGTCAGGGAAGTTCAGGCAAAATGTGGCTAGGTCAAGGAAATATTCCATTTCATTTATAAACATATTAAATGAATGAACAAATTAATGAATCAGATATCATTACTGCCAAGTTACCTAGAGCAATTTCCAATTCCCAGGAACTAGGAGACAAATCTTCCCAGATTTCTTTAAATCACTGTCTATGAAGTTAAGCATGAGTCCATCAGGGAAACCTTTGTCTATTTTTTGCAGTGACCATTCATCTCAGTAAGGATGGTGCAGAAAATTTGTTGAGCTAAAGTTGATATATATATACATATATATATGTTTTAATAAAAAAATTGAATTTTAAAAACTTTACCAATCATTCCTTGTCCTTAAAAGATAACAATCCTTGGGGTGTGTGTGTGTATGTGTGAGGAGGTGCTATTAATGAGGGAAAGGCAATGACATTTATGTCTTAACTGGTGTAGTGAGTATTACATTTTCCTTTCATTAAGGCATCATTTTCTTTTTGTGCTTTCAATGTATTGTAACCCAGTTCTTAATATCAAACTGTTTGCAGTAGGCATTCAATAAGTCTTTGTTGAGCAATGCCTTTATGAAGTTTGATTTAATCCTGAGCAGAACCACATCTGATCTTTGGCAAATGGAGCTCTTTCTTCTATGGGGCACCAGCATCCAAGGGAACACATTCCTTTCCCCTTGCCTCAAGGTCTTCCACTGTCCTATGGTACAATTATTTCAAGTCACAATAACAAAGTATCCAGTTGCCATGGAGTCCCTTCTCTTAGTGCCCACTTCCCTACCATAATAAGCTGCCCACACCCAATATCCAGTTCTCATCAGACCATCATCAAACAATGCTGAAGCCATTGAACATATAGCTCAGGTTTAAGTCACTTCTTCTCTAAGCAACTTCCAATAGAAGATGAGGTTTTGAATGCTATAAGATTCCTCTCATGCAGCAAAGTACATGGTGCTGTTTCTATTCCAGTAGAGATTTACAAAGCAGGGAGTCCACTGCTCACACAAAAGCTGACTGAAATCCCCCAGGTTATATGGCAAAAATTGGTTATCCCCCAGGAATTCAAGGTTGCTTCCACTTTCCATCTCCATAAAGGAAAAGGAAACAGGCTGTCCTGTGACATTCACAGAGAGGTCTTTCTCTTAATCTTTGCTAGCTAAATTCTTGCCTGAGTCCTCCTTAATAGGATAGGCTGATCCTTTACTAGGAAGATGGTAATTTACCTTAGAGGTAGTGTAGCTACAGAAAGGATCAAGGAATAGTTGATATGGTGTTTGCAGTCCAAAAACTCCAGAAGAAAGGCCAATGGGACTGTACACAATGTTCATAAGTGTGATCATGGCTTTTATAGCTGTCAGTCATGACTTCTTGTGAAAGATCATGGCAAAATTTGGTTGCCCAGAGAAATTTATCAATATTGTATGCCACTTTCATGATGGCATGCTTACACAGGTGCTAGATAATGGAAAATGCTGTTGGACTTTCCTAGTCACCAATCAAGTAAAACAATGTTGTTTGCTTGCTCCCGTGCTTTTTAGCATGTTTTCAGTGATGTTGTCCTTCAAGGAGGACAAAAATGGCATCAAAGTCTTCTACCACACTGACAATGAATTATTTAATTTAAAAAAGCTAGAAGCCAAGACTAAAGTGGAGGGAGAGTTGGTGTGTAACTTTTTGCTTGCAGATAATTATGCACTTAATGTAGCCTCTAAGGCTAAGATTTAACAAAGTATCAATTAATTTTGTGCCACTTGTGCTAATTTTAGCCTAACAACAAACACCTAGAAAACAGATATTCTCCATCAGCCAGGACCTCATCAGTTATATGTGGAACCATTGATTACAGCAAATTGAGAAATTTTGGATGCTGTGGACATGTTCACTTACCTTTGCAGCATACTTTCCAGAAATATCCACATAGATTATGAGGCTGATGTATGCCAAAGCTAGGTCAGTGTTTGGCAGGCTTTGAAGGAAACCGTGGGAGAGAAAATGTATCAGGCTGCCTACAAACAGAAAGTTTATAGAGCTGTTGTGTTGACCTCATTGTTATATGCTTATGAAACTTTAGATAGTATAGCAGTGCTATGCCGGTAAATTGCATCAGTTCCATGTGAATTGTCTTAGGAAGATTCTGAAGATCATCTGACAAGATGAAACACCAGACACTGAGTTCCTTTCTCAAGTTGAATTACCAAACCTGCAAACTTTACTCCAGAAAACTTAATTCAGGTGGACAGGCCATACTATTCAAATGCCAATCACACATTTTCCTAAAAGACTTTTATGGAGAACCCACACAAGGCAAGCACTCACAGAGGTCAGAAGTGATACAAGGATCTCTCTGAAGAGCATTGGAATTGGTTCTGAGACATGGGAGACATTTGACCCAGGACAGAAGTAGCTGAGATCTATGAGCAGAGCAGAATTGAAATATCTCAAAAGAAACCTATGATGCATACAATTAGACACATCTCCACTCCAAATGTCCATATTTACTATTTGTACCTGACCAATGATAGAGGCTTCTGAGCTTGTATTGGTCTGATACGCCACAGTAAGATTCCTTGTACCTTGACCCCCAACATAGTTAACGCCATTTTGGTTTTCTTGAAGCACAAATGGCAACAACCAATACGTCTTGTTTTTTTCCCAAGATTCTTTCCCCCTAAACTGATTTTGCCCCATGAGAAAAATTCCTAAACAATGGCTTTGATCTTTTATATAGGGAATACCTAAAACAAAATCAAGGTAATTTGGGCTAGGGTTCAAATGAATGACAAGAGTGAACAAGGTTCTATTCCCTCCAGAAATTTATGTAGTATACAAGGAACATATGCATATGTTTACAAGGAACTTTTGCATATGAAAAGTCACAATCCAAAGCCTTTTCCTCTATGAAGTCCTTCTATATTTCCATTGAAACACCCCCCCCCCCCACCACTCGCACACCCCATACCGGGTCCCTTAACTGAAAATGATCTCTCTTTAGACTTGGATTCAAATTCCTGCTCTATTCTCTAGCTTTGTGATCTATTAAAAATTTTCTGTCTCAGAGTCTTGGTTTCTGGACATTTAAAATTATACTATAAGGCTAGATGATTTCTTGAGATGCTTCCAGTTAAATTGGAACATTCTTTAGCACTTGGTTCCCATTTATTTTATACACTTAACATAATTTATTTTATATTTTACCTTATTTCATTATTGTCTCTTCTTCCTACTGTTTTGGAAGCTCCGTTAGGGTAAGTGTCTATAGTCTTCTGCATAGCTCCAAGAATCTAGCACAAATCCCTGAATATAATGTCTTTACTAAATTTTTGTTGCATGGAAAAATAAATGAATAAACCAATGAACAATTTATAGAATGAAGGTTTGTTGATGTGAATAGGCAAGATTCCTTCCATGAAGCAACCTCACCCTTGCTTCATAAGGTAGTTTAGATTCGAGGAAAAAGTGAAGATCAAGGTGAGAACTCTTTTCCTATTTTCATTTAAGGATTTCCAGGCACTCCATAGAGTGCGTTAGCATGTGACCTCAGAAGACTTCAAAAGTAATTGCATCCAGTTAGGAAAAAAGCAAGAAAAGCATATAAATTTAAGCAGCTTTTCTGGATCACCAAAGACATAAGCTTAGAGCAGACATAGGATGGTTAGTTCTGGCGACCCCATGTTCACCATAATTTAAGCACTCATAAATAAATGCTGATATAGGATTCCAAAGAGCAACAAGTTGGTAACAAGTTTGAAACCTGAATATCTTGACAAACTGCACCTGCTTCAGGTTTAAAAATAACGATTTACTTAAAGTTTCCTATTATACTTCTTTTCCAATTGGTTCAAGGATCTCAGAAGATATCTGGTAATGAACATTGTTATCACAGTGTTTATGTAATATTTTCCATCAACTGAGTGTTTGTTTAGTCATTTATGGTTTGAATGGCAGTACAATTTGGTGGGAAAAATCAATCATTTCATAAGCATTTATCAAGACTCTGCTATATGCTAGCTTTTGTGCCTCGTACTGGGATTACAAATATGTCCTAATTTTTTACATGAAGAGATTGGGAGACTGGACTCTATGGTTTATAATGTCCCTTGAATATGCAACAATAATATTAATTGTATAACATATTAATTATAATGTAAATATATTGTATATAATACATTATTTATGTAATTTATACAGCTCATTATTAATAATAAATAAATAATCTTAACTGATCTCTCTTGACAACATAGCACCCCTCTTCTTCTTCTTTGGTTGAATATCACACTATTCTTAGAGGCTATTCAAAAATCTTTGTTTCTGTAAAGCCTTTTGCTCCCTTCATCATCGTTTCACTCATCCATTCACTCACATCATCCTCTCCTTGCTCTCTCTCACCAATGCGACTTCCCTCCACTTTACTAAGAAAATAGTGGGCGTATGCATCATAGTCTTTTCCTTTCCTTACACCTCAAGAACTTCCTACATCATTCTTAATTTTCTCCTTTGATTGTCACTGGAATGGCATGTTGCTCTTCTCCTTGTCACCTTTCCCATTTCATTATTTATTTCTTTAAGTCTACCTCCCCATCTCTTGAAGCTCATCTTTCAGGCATTCCTTACTCCCTACAAACATATTAACATCACTCACATCCTTAATTTTTTTCACTTTACCTTGCCATCCCCTCAAATTATTATTATTCTATATATGTCTTCTGCTTTTGTCAGTGAAACTTCCAGAATAATTTGTGCATTTCTTACATTTCCTTACTTCCTCCTCTATGAAACTGTTCTCTTTAATGTTTCTCAACACTTATCCTGACAAACTTTTTTAGCCTGGCATTATGGCTCTCCACAGTCTACCTTCAACCTATCATTATTTCATAATGCTTCTCTTTAAACACTCCAGTGTTCCTATCACACTGACCTATCAGCTATTCATCAATATCAATACTTAGACTTCCATAAATTGTAAATTTCTAGAGGAGAAACCTGAACTCTGAAGAATCTTCTAAATGAGATACGGAATTCACCATTAGTCAAAGATATCTTAGCCTTACTACCATACTAAGGATTCAGAGGAACAAGCAGATTATCTTGACTTGGTAGCTGGAAGGACAACCCATAGAACAGTTCCATCATCACATTTATCTTAGACATTGTCTTGCAAATAGTAGGCATACATACAGATTAATTGAGTTGAATTGAAGACACTTTCTGCAGTTCTACCACTTACTAGCTCTGTGACTTCGACAATTGATTTAACTTTTCTGAATCCTAGTTTATTTGTCAAATTCCAGTTCCTTTTCCAGAAATTCTCAGATTTTTATTCTGTTGATTATTTCCTATTTATATTCTGTATTCAGATATCTCAGACATGAAACTAGTGTTGTAACTAGCTAGTTGTAACTAGTTTCTAGTTGTAACTAGAAAATGTAATCGGCAAATGTTTGTCACAATAAACAAAAATACAAAGTAACCTAAATAATGTTAATTTGTGGGTTTTATGAGTTTATTTTCTGTTTGAGTGACATCACTGAGGTAGGGACCTTATTTGTACACAATTGTTTTCTTGTTTTCTACCCCCATTTAATTGTGAACTCCTTGAGGGCCAGAATTATCTTTTGCCTTTTATTTTGACTCCCCAGGGTTTAGCACCAGGCCTGGAACTTAGTGTGTCTTAATGAACATTTTTTGATCCAACCTTGATGGGTCAAAGATAACAGTATAATAAGATCACTGAGAGCTGGAAGAAACCTTGGAGGCCATCAGAGACTAATCCTCTCATTTTACAGAAAAGGAAACTGAGGTTCAAAAGGTGAAGTGACTTACCCAATGGGATAATCTCCTGTTCAGGTTGTACCTCTTAACTGAGTATCTGTATAAAGAATTTCAGAGTTATCTATTATGAGATGATGGGTTTTTTTTTGCCACAATGATTCATGAAAATGATCTGCTGAGACACATGGAGAAGTGGTGATCAGATTTTGTATGCCTCTAATGATAATCTTTTAAAGTTCTAAAATCTCATTGCCAGTCTACAACTTTTGACATCCCTTTGAATGCTCTCAAAAAAAGTGAAACTGAATGTGTTCATGTTGGCAAAAGGCAGGTTGTTCCAGTTTATTTTAACTCCTGTAAAGAGAGACAGACCTAAGCCCTTCTGACATACACTCAGTAAAGAAATTATTATTTATCATTACAATGGTAATTGATTCTTCTGAACTGAGGGAATAATCTTTTTTCATGCTTATCTTATCTCTTCGGGGCTCCCCATCTCCCCCAAGTTCAAGAAGACCTCTTCGCCAATTATAGATGTTTGTAGGCCTGGGGCTGAGAGATTTCGACAGGTTGAACTAAGGTCTGCTTAACATTATCAAATAAATCCCCTGTTTTGTCACTTTGGAGAAGATGCTAATAAAGAGAGAAGACTAGCATTATAAAAAGTGCTTACTTAGGCCAGGGAGGCCTAATGGTATGTCAAGATTATATAACTCACCCAGCAAGAGGCTCCAAAAGAGAGAGATAAATTGTTTGGTTGGGGGAAATTAACTCAGGATTGATTCTATCTGTTTTAATTTAACATCGAGATTGCTTAGCTGACTCCAAGAAGCAGATGGGCTATTGATCTGACAATAGGATAATCAGAGCATCAAATCCCAGGGAGAAGGAGACTGGGGAAGTCTCAGGGTCCCTGCCAGCTTTATTATCATAGAGTCAAAGCCACCCTCTAATTGAGAGAGAGGAAGAGCCTTAACTAGCTTACAGATCAAATTAGGGGAGAGAGAGGGCTCAGCTGCCCAGTTAGGGCATCTAGGCAGAACTCTGTTGAGCTAGAGGTTGGGTTCACAGCATAATGCAAGAACGTTTCCATAGATAAAGACAACCAAGAACTGATCCTTAGAAGGGAGTGGGAATTTATAACTGTGGGTGTTGTCGGGGGTGAGGGGGAGGAGAAATAGATGTGTGTATGTGTATGTATGTGTGTGTGTGTGTGTGTGTATGTGTATGTGTAAGGGACAGAGAGGGGAGGAGAGGGAGAGGGAGAGGGAGAGGGAGAGAGAAGCCATGAAAAAGAACTCCAGAATGATAAAAATAAAAGAGAATGGCAATAGAAGAATCTGCTGGGTTTAACTGTGGGCTGTCTCTTTCATTTTTTCCTAAGTGTCAGTCACAATGACCCTTCGGGCTCAGAGATAGCAGCCCTAGCTGTAGGACTCCTGACCTAAGATGTAGGCATATACAGGCACTTTCCTTTCAGCTGGAGCTCAGGCTCAGACTGCTGGCTGGGTTTCACACTGCTCTAATTCCCAGAAGAGTTGTTTCTCATCGGGATGGCTTGTGGTGGGGCCATGAGCAGGGAGAGGGATGTGTGCTTCTCATTTCCCACAGTTCTATTCCACTTCCCACTCACCATATGGGGTGGGAAGAGGACTGGAGGGAAGGGGTGGGGGGCTGTTTTCCCAGCTTATGTCAGGACGGCTTGACTCCTGTCTGACACAACCTGAGGATACAGCCAAAGCCTGAAAGTCAGAGGGACAAGCTAGAGAAAGGGGAAATGATTCTACCACTTAATACCCCAAACAGGCTCCTCCTCCAGTCTGGTCTCTGAATCTCTTGAAATGTGGGCTACCTGCCAATTCTTGGGCTACTTGCCAATTCTTGGAGGGCTGCAAGGCACCAGTTGTCTGCCTATCCGTATTTGCTTAGGTCAACTCCATCTCAAGTAGGTGATGAATGTACAGGAAAGTGAATTCCAGGTTAGGGTCTCAACTTATGATAGGCTGCTGTAAGGACTAGCCTCTCTTTATTTTTTGATTTGTGCACAATTGGTTAAAGGATTTAAAAAAATCTATCAGGAACTCTATCCTCCAAGATAATGATTCAGTGGGATTTTTTTTTTAATGTGGAAGCAATCCTGTAACTCTTTGAATTGTATGAATAATAAAATGCTTAGGAGGAAAGGTCATTTGCTGGACTGAAAAAAAAAAGACTATGAATGAAGCCCTAGGGACAAGGCTTCTAGAATAGCTGCCTGTATAAAGCATAGAAAGTAGCAGTGAGAAACCCTGGCCTTGAACAGTATCATCTGTGACTTGGCTTTCAAAATTATCAAAAAGGAAAAGCGTATGGCATTTTGCACCCCATGTAGAATCTACACAGTGCCTAGTGAATAGATAGCCTCTTCTGTATGAGATTTGAATTTTTCAACTGCTTATGGACTGCTACACATTAAATATTTACATATACTGAAGATATTTGGAGGAGCACCCTGATGTAGTATTTAGGGAGCTGGTCTTGGGATCAGAATGACTTCAGTTCAAGACCTAGCTTCTGACACTTATTGGCCACATAATTCCAGACTAGTGACAGAATCTCTTGGTGCCCCCCAGACAACTCTCTGAGGCAAAAAGTTGCAGAATAAGTACCAATCTTCATTGCTGGTGGGGTGGGGTTGGGATGTTCCCCACTGTGAGTTCACTACATCTTTGAAATCTGAGATTCAACTGAACATGTATATGTGTATGTGTATGTGTGTGTGTGTGTGTGTGTGTGTGTGTGCATGCATATACACATATGTATAGAGCACATCTCTCCCACATAGAGTGCCTTGCCTACTCTAGGCTTCATTCCTGGAGGAATATGATCCTGAGGAAAGATTTAGGTTTTTTCTTACCCTCTTTGGCTCATTTTGCAGTCTTCTTAGGGTAGAATTCCAAGAAATAGCTCTTAAATATATTGCTTAAGTACAAGTTTAAGGCACATGTCTAGACTCTCCTCAGAAATCATCAATACATCCCCTTTAAAAAAGTACTTGATACACAAAGCAGATCAGTTATAGGACAGCTATTTATTTCCTCCATTGCAAAAGAATTGTTTAAGTCACAAAAGATTCATAAGTTGGCCATAAGAAATACTTAAAAAATAAAAAAAAGTAACTCATCACCCATTGTATTCTTCATGGGGTTTAAGACTTAATAAGAGACTTTGCAATTTCTGAATAGATTTTTCACATTTATTGTCTGAGCAGCACTTCCAGATATTTGTGCCCTGGCTAATCAGGCATATATGGTTCATCCTCTTGGCAGTTCACATCTTTTCTGAGAAGAATATAGTTGGAGCAAATATTTCTTGTTACTGTCAACACCAGGTAACTCCTGACCTCTCAAGCTAATGAGGCAGCCAAAAGGCTAGAAACATTCATTTCAGGAAGGCTGTTTAGGGAAAGAGATACAAAGCAGAAGAGACTGCCAGAGGCTTGAGATATTGACCCATGCATTCACCTCCATTCACCCTGGAGCTACTTCTGGGGAGGGAATAAGAATTGAGAGATATACACCCTTCATCTCTCTGGAAGTTTGATGGAGAACTATTATACAAACAAGGCACAATCCAAGGAAACCTTGATTTATTTTTCCTAATTCTTTTTTATAACTTATTGATTTTATTTATAATTTATTTATAAATATGTATATATAATATATGATATATTTATAATTATAATTTATAATTTATTCTCTGTAAAATGGAAGGCTAGATAATCCTAGACTCAACATGTGATCTTTATGAGTCTGCAAATACTGCAGAAATGAAGAGAAAAGTCAGTGAGGATGGGAACAAGCACGAGGAAGTCTTTATGAGTAGATGACTTTTCCTGACTCAACTGTCAGTTCAGTCCTTAAAACTTCCACCTCCACATAACGGAGATCAAGAAATTAACCAGAAACCACTGTATAAGGATTTTAGTTTCTAGAGGGCCCTAGCATGCACATCCAACTCTGTGGAAGGTCTTCCTGTCCCTGCCCCTCCCTAAAGACTCATGTAAGCATATATACACACCTACATAAAAATACTCACACATATACAAATGCATATTTTTCCAGACCTGGGATTTCCTTTGTAAGAGGGACATCCACTGAGGAAGGTCTTTCCATCAAAGTAGATCAGGAACTATAGTCTTGGAGAGTTAGAGAGTCTTCCTGGAGAGTTGGTACCAAGAGATTATTTGACTTGCCCATGGTTACAAAAGGGGAAGGTAGGTGGCACAGTGAATAGAACATTGGGTCTGGAGTCAGGAAGAACTGAGCCCAAATCACTAGGTATGTGACTATGGGCAAGTCACTTAACTCTGTTTACCTCAATTTCATTATTTGTAAAATGAGCTAGAGAAAGAAATGACAAAAATGGTATCTTTGCCGTGAAAACCCCAAATGGGATCATGAAGAGTCAGATATGGCTGAAAAACAACTGAACAGAAAATGCTACAAAGCCAGTATGTGCCAGATATAAACTTTAAATGTGTGTGTGCCACCCCCCCACCCCTGTATACACACACACACACACACACATACACACACTATACTACTGCTACTGAAGCTAACATCAAAAGGCAAAATAATGACGTGTTAAATATTATGGTACATTTGTAGAAACTAGTGATATAAGCTCTGCACTCAGGAATCTGGGTTTTAGGCATCATTCAAATATTAACTCATTACAATCTTGAGCCTGTATCTGAAACTTTGAACTCCAGTTTTTTCTCTGTAAAATGGAAGGCTAGATAATCCTAGACTCAACATGTGATCTTTATGAGTCTGCAAATACTGCAGAAATGAAGAGAAAAGTCAGTGAGGATGGGAACAAGCACGAGGAAGTCTTTATGAGGTACTTTTATTAGAAGTTCTGAAAATATTAACTGATCTGCATAATGGAGGCAATACTTAGAATTATAGAATGTTCTTAAGGAACTTAGAGGTAATAGCTAGGTAATCTATCATTACACTGAGAAGGAAATTGAGACTTAAAGGGGCTAAATGATTTGAACTGTTTGGATTTGGACAGAAAGAGATGAGAAAGGAATGTACTCTAGATGACTGAATTAGCATTTTCATGAAAGCTCAGGGATTAGAATAGTCATGACATGTAGAACAGGAAACTGGCTTGGACAGTGCTGATGTTAGTGGGGGAGGTGGATAGTAATAGCATAGGGGTTAGATTGTATTGGGAGATGAGTTTAGATAAATAGGATGAGGCAAGGTTACAGAGACTTTAGAAGTTGGACTGTTCTATTGCTAAGTTTAGCAACGGCAAACATGAAATCATTATGAGACTTTGAGTAAAGAAGTCACATAATAACATGTCTCAGAATTGGTAATCCTTCAGTAGATCTCAGGAGAACCTTGTCATGTCTGTGAACACTGACAAACTGAATATAAACTCTGATATTTGAGTATCACTCATGTGACTTTTAATGTTCATAATGCCATTTCCTTTTTGCTCTGTCCAGGCCCTATTAAGAATGGCTATATAAATGGTTTTAAACAATAATATATTGCTATTTTAAGAGTCAAATATAAAACCTTTTTGGTCATGGTTTGCAATAAGTGAAGAAAAGTCTAACAAGACTTGGTTGTTTACCTGGTGAATTTGCTTCCTGGTACTACTTTAGTTTGGAGACTAGTAAATTTCAATAGTAAATTCCAAAAATGGTGTGTTTATGGTCTTTCAAGGTCCAATTCTGATCCTATCTGCTCCATGGACTGCACCCTCTATGAATGTTCCATCTATTTTTAATTTTTAAATTTCTCTCTTTTTTTTTTTTTGGTATTTTTTTTGGAGGGGGGGAAGGCAGGGCAATTGGGGTTAAGTGACTTGCCCAAAGTCACATACCTAGTAAGTGTTATGTGTCTCTGGTAGGATTTGACTTCTCGTTCTCCTGACTCTAGGGCCAGTGCTCTCTATTCACTATGCCACCTGGCTGCCCCTTATGGATGCTCCATTTAGAAGAAATCTGAGCTTTTTGCGAACTCTTATAGCATTTTCTGTCTTCCCCATTCACGTGGCACTTATTACATGCTACTTTTATGTCAGAATGGGTTGTCTTTCCAATTAATTATAAGCTTCTTGAGGAGGGAATAATGACTTAATATTTTGCTTTATCACTTTACAGTGATAACAATAGGGTATTTTGCAAGTATTCCTTACTCAATAAATACCTATTGATGCAAAGATAGGAGAGAAAGTCAAATGCTTTGTCATCTGAGAGTTTGTGTTTTATTGGGGAAATCCAATATATATATATAAATACAAGGTATCATAAGAATGGGGCAAAATAGAAGTTAGACAAAGTGCTCGAGGAAAAACTGTGGAAGGAGAGAGCACCAAGCATTGTGAGCGGGGAAGACTTCAAGAAGGATCTGTCACCTGAATTGAGCCTTGAAGAAATATCAGGATTCTTAGAAGCAGTGATAAGAGGGGTATTCTTTCTAGGCAGAGGATGGGTAGCTTGTGGAAATATATTGAGTTCATAGATGGAATGTTAAGCTTAGAGAACAGTGAAAATCACACTTTGACTGAAACACAGAAAGTATGAAAGAGAACAAAATGGAATAAACAGCATGTAATTAGGGTGATTAAGCTTTTTCCTCTAAGACACCAAAATATACAGGGTATTTACACTTATTTCAGCTGATTAAAAACAATTGAATTTAGAACCCAGTGAGCAAAAATAAATGATCAAAGTAGGGAGCTACCATATGTCAACAAGGGTACTCAGGGTTAACACGTCCCCTAGAAGCCACCATTCATTATCCTCTCCTCTGTTCTGTCCCATAGGATCTGGTGTCCTTAATTTCCTTTCCAATCCAATCCCTATCAACTGAATGTGGCATACAAAGTTAAAATGGTGGTAAATTTAATGATGGCTCTCTCATTCTCTCAATAAGTTTTGTGAAATATGCTCCTAGCACTAAAATTTCTAGTAAATATTCTGGAAATAAGACTGGAAAAATTAGAAAGAGACGATCTTGCCCTAGAGCAAATTAGATTAATAATCAATAGATTAATTACAAGGAAGCAACATGAGTGAGCCTTTGCCTTAGGAAGATTACTTTGGCAGTTTTATGAAGAGTAGATTGGAAAGTTAGGAGACAGGGAGGCCACTTTGGAGGTTATTGACAGGGTTATTGACCACAATAGACAGGGTGAGAGAGGAAGAGTGTCTGAACTATGATAATGGCTCTGTGAATGATGAGGAGATGTATGTAAGAGAAGTTGGGGAAGTAGATTAGATTAACTAGACAAGTGTTTAGATATGGTAGGGAAGGAGTGAGAAAAGGAAGGGAAGGGAGAGGTAATGTCTGAGAAGAACAGAATTGAAGATGACTCCAGATCTGTGAACTCAAAAAATTCAAATAAGAAAACACTGGCCTTCACAGAAATAGAGAACATTAAAGAAGGGACAGTTTTAATGATGGGAATAATGAATCTAATTTAATTTTGGACTGATTGGTTGGTTGACATTACAGGTTGTGAAAGTGACTGAGAGCTTAAGCAACATTCTGAAACTGGTAAGAATTTTAAAGAAATATTTAATCTCCCCTGCCCCCAATTACATGTAAAAACAATTTTAACATTTTTTGCTTAAGTTTTAAATTCCAAATTCTATTTCCTCTTCCTCCCCTCTCCTGTTCTTGAGATGATAATGTATAGGTAATGTATGTGCAATCATGTAAAACATTTCCGTATTGGTCATTTAGTGTAAGAAGACTTGAAAAGGAAGGAAGGAGAGAAAGAAAGAAAAAAAAGAAAGAAAATAGTGTATGTGGCAAGTTAAGTTTGTTTTCTTTAACTATACAGTCATAGGTTCTATGAATTGCCAATTTAGTTAAGTACCACCTCAGAAGCAACTAGGGAATCTATGGGCTTCATGTTGCCACTCCTACAAAGCACTAAAGTCCAGTGTCTCATATTTGAAACTTTAGCTAACACTGCATCCCACCCCCAAAAAGAGCTTACAAATTCAGTGTATTATTGCTTCAGGTCCCTCTCTAGGTCACTAGTTAAGCTGATTAACTAATACCAGGCATTTGAGTTGGAAATCCCTTTAGAGATCGCTTACTTGCAATCATTTTATAGATGAGGAACTAAGACCCAGAGAGGTAAACAAACTTTCCCAAAGTCAAATAGGAAGGAAATATCAGAACAAGAATTTGAACTGAGGGGCAGCTAGGTGGTGCAGTGAATAGAGCACTGGCTGTGGAATCAGGAGAATCTGAGTTCAAATTTGAACTCAGACACTTAATGCTTACTAGCTACTAGCTGTGTGACCTTGGGCAAGCCACTTAATCCCAATTTCCCTGCCCTCCCCCCTCCAAAAAAAAAGGGAGGAAAAAAGAATTTGAATCCAAATCCACTTGCTACAGATCTAGAGCTCCTTACAGTCAATCTCACCTCCTTGTAGCTATGTGAATGAATCCCAGAACCTTAGAATTTGTTGGCTTCTCAGAGTTTATTAAGTTTATTAAGAGTTTATTAAGCCCATCTCGAAAAAGGAATTATCTTTGCATCATCACTGATTATTCAGCCCTCAGTGAAATATCTCCAATGTCTGTGTGTGTGTGTGTGGGTGGAGTAGGGAACTTAACTCTTTGTCTATCAAGGCATCCTGTTACATTTCCAAACTATTCCAGTTGTTTGGGGTTCTTTCTTATATTTAATAAGCATCTGCCTTTGTATTTTGTACCCACTTTATTATATTTTATTTTTTTCTCTTTTCTGAGAGTGTCTACTCCTTCCACATGGAAACATTTTGGATATTTTTTTTGCCGATGGTAATGTTCAGTCTTTGTCTTCTCTTCTTCAGGCTAAAGCCCTAGACCTTTTTAACCCATCCTAGCTTTGAGTGGCTCCCCTATTCAGTTGTCCTCTAGATATATGCTCCAACTTTTCAACGTCCTTATTTAAATGGGGAACTCAGGGGTAGAGCACAATATCTCAGATTTTCTCTAAGACAGAGAACAGTTAACCTTTTCTCTCATCAATAAACTTCTGTTTGTGAAACTTAAGATCACTTTATTAGCTTTTGAACCACCCTGTTAAATCACATCCTTTTAATTAATTTGTTCAAGTTTATGGATGTTTTTCCATATTAAGTGATTTCTATCCAAAATTTCCCCATTCTGTACTTGTACAGTTAATTTTTTGCACCCAGGTATTGTACTTTACAATCATTCCAGGACCAGAAAATAAGAAAATTAAAAATTTTCCCATGCAAAATAGCTAGCATTCATATAGTGCCTTATGTTTTTCAAAACACTTTAAACATACTATCCCATTTCAGCCTCACAACAGTCTTGTGAGATAGGTGCTATATATGGATGAAGAAATTGAGACAAGAGAGGTTAAGTGACTTGCCCAGGGTCACAATGGGTAAGTGTAGGAGAACAAATTTGAATTTATGTCTTCCCAAATTCCTGGTCCAGTGCTCTATTACCTGTTATATCTTTCTTCCTCTAAATAGGATTAATTGAAAGACCTAAAGATAAAGTCTGAATAAGAAAACTCTTTAAGCGAAAATGAAAACTACTGAAGATTTGTCACATAAAGGAGAGATTAGATCCATTCTACTTATGTCCAGAAGATGGAATTTGAAGTAACTCAAAGTTACTTTGAATTTAAAATTTTAAAATTTACAGAAGAGATACAGGTAGGGAAAGAGGCAGCATGGTTGAAGATACTAGAAAGGGTATTGAATCCAGGGCCAGAGACACTGGGTTTGAACCCTGGCTCTGCCACTTGCTCCCTTGTGACCTTGAATATGTCATTAAAGTTCTCTAGGCTTCAGTTTCCTCATCTGTAAAATGGAAGTTTGGATTAGACAATTTATAAGGTCATTCCCTACCCAAAATATATGACTCCAGGAATGACATGACAACTAAAATTGTCCCCAAATGCAATGGGTTGCTCCAAGATATAGTGTTGGAAGTCTTCTGAAAGAGGAAGGGTTCCATAGGGGATAGAGTCTTGACCTTAGACATCGAAATACTTGAGTTAAAAGCCTGCCCCAAACACTTACTAACTCTATGACCTTGGGCAAGTTATTTTTACCTCTAAATTTTTGTTTCTTCATTCATACAATGGGGATGGAAATAATAATATTGTGAATAATAATTGAGAAGCTCAAAAGGAGTTATGCATATAAAAAAATTTTTGCAAACCTATTTAACTGAGGGGGAAAAACCTTCAAAAACGGAGCAAACAAAATGCTTTGTGGGTACCTCGATTATTTGTTCAGTGAGAAAATATCCATAAGAAGAAGAGCCAGGCTCTTGACACGGTGGAAAAATAATAAAATATATTAATAGCTGAATAAATGGATCATTCTGGGAAGAATCTGAGAATGTCTGCAGTCGTTTAAGGATAGAACCTTGAACCTTTAAAACTTTGGGTTTAGGGGGATTTTACAAAAGGGTATGATGTCTTTCAATTAAAATGAGCAAAATCACTTGAAGTTGGGCTCTCTGATAATAAGAGTATAATTTAGGCCTTGAGCACTTTGAAGATTGTACTAAACATCTTAAATGTCCTTGGTAAGATATCGAGCCTCATTTGGATACTCCTATGCTTGCCTTTTAAACTCAGCTCCTTTAACTGTGAATTCAGGCTTTCAACCTGAAGCTTTCTAAAAGGATTTTCTAGTTGAAATATAAGGAAAGAAGGAATAGAGGCAACCTTTTATGCATTCACATGCATTTGCCTAAATCCTTGTTAACAGATGGCATGTGGCTTTCTCTTTGTTAACTTGTATCTCTAGGTGATGTCTTCATACTATTCTAGAAGCAGCTCTGGAATTCTATGTAGGCCAAGTAGGTAGTTGTTTATAACGAGTGATTTGAAAAGGAAGCTCAATCATTTCTTTGGCTTTAACGTTATTTTCTGTAGTCATTTATTGGACAGTTATTTTTGGAGCTCCTTTTATGTACATGACATTCTGCTCTGGGAAATACAAAGAGGAATCACTTCCTGCTTTGGGAGTTGGATTCTATTTTAAAATGCAAATTCTCCCAGGAAGGATAGGACATCAAGGACCTAGTCCTTGAAATACTCAAATCAAATTCTTTGATCAGAGAGAAGAGAGACAGTTTTATTTTTGGTACAATTAAAAAGAAAAAAAAAGCAGTGGTCCAGATCACATAGTCAAGCCATAAAGGAAGGTATGGTTTCCAGACCCTGCCTTTAAGAACAAAGTTGTCCATGAAACATGGTTCTTTATCATTGTTTTAAAGATGTTTGGAAAGGCTATCCTCAAATTTCTTTCTGGCTTGTAGCTAGATTTTTGATCCAACTAACACTCTCTTTGGTGGAAAAGTGGTGAATCATGATATACTTTAATCAATGTTAATATTACTAAAAATACTTCCATGGAGATTAAAAATGTATACTATCTGATGATCTAGGTGATGATCACTGGATCATAGATTTTAGAAGGGAAGGAAGTGTAAAGGTATTCTAGGAGCTGTTGTTTATTTTCTAGGTGAGGAAGCTGAGGCTTAGAGAGATTAGATTGCTTGTCCAAGGTCACACAGGTAGAAAGAGGCAGAGTAGGGATTCTAATCCAAGTCCCCCAACTCTAAATTGAGGACAAATCAATTGTATAAAGCTGTTGATGAAAGCTGTTTTTCTATTTATGTGCTCTAGACCTCTGCTTTCATTGGGATAGAAAACTTCTAAAAAGGAAATTCCCTCTAGTAATTCAGTTTAGCATGTAAACCTTTAGTTTACAGTCTCAGAAAGTTGGCTTGGTTCTGAGGTAGTTAACTGCCAAATTTGCTGAGTACAGTGGTTCAGTTTGGCAGAGGGATTAAATGTGGATAGAGAAACAGTGAGTGTGGAAAAGAGCGCTGGAATGGTCTTTTATGTTTTTTTCCTTTATAGTCTTAAGAAACAGACCAAATTCATATTCCATTAATAGGAAGGGGAATATCAAACATAAAATTAGGGGTTGTGTAGAAAGACTTTTACTAACCAATTTAATATTAATATGGTTTTAATATGAATAGAGCCCTAAATACCAGTCTGTGAGAGCTTGGATAATGTGATTCTAATAAAGATACACTTTAAAAGATATATATGTATATATTTCCCAGTATTTTTAATTTCATAAGAAGATTTTAGTTTCTAATTATGCCCTTTAATTGTAGATTGGATCTCTTATTATGTTTTAACTGAAAATAAAATGCTTACAAAGATAGCAAATGAAAATGTAGAGGGTGAATGTGAAACTTCTTTCTGAGGCCTGAGTTTCTTCTGGTTGTAAAGAGGTGAAATGAGAACTTGTAATCAATGACTTCTTTTTCTCCCCTCTCATTTAAAAAATAGAAATTCTGTTGAAAGTGCTAGGCATCTTTAGCCAAAATAATCTTCCAAAGGGACTCTGAATTTGTTTGATACTCCCTTTCCTTGCAATTAAGCATGGATTAATATCACTTCTACAAAGGAAAATACAGTCTAAGAAAATGTCTGGCAATTTTGAGCATAGCCAGGTGTTCTTCAGCAGGTTAATTACCATTTTCTGCTCCCTCCTCTTTATACCTTTCTGAGTTAGTTTAAGGTTAGGGGATGCCATAATCTATGTCCCCCAAATTTTAAAATCCTAATATCGAAAGTAAACTTATGAATAAGGAGATCAGGTTAGGAGGTAAAAAACATCATGTCCAATTCTACTGATTCAGCACTGTTTAATGAACAGCTACTTTTTACCCCTCAATGCTTACATTCACTCACTGATAGGTCTCTGTGCTAGAGCTACAGCTGTATATTTTATAGTTTAAGGTGTCTGTGGGAGGAGGGACAAAGACATGACACATTTAGGTAGCATTTCAAAAAGGACTGAGAATAGGTGAACATGGACAAGTAACAACCTTTCTGGAATGCTAATTGTTCTCTGTGGTTATGTGAGCAAAGTGCTCTATAAATTAAAAAGTGTGATAATATTATAATCATTGTAATTATAATATGCATAAATTGGACCATAAACCAATTTCCACCAAGTCAAAGACTGTTCTCCTTCCTTTTTCATTTCATAAATATACCTTTTAAATGACTACATTTAACCATCTAAAGTGGCAAAAGTTTATCTTTTATGTTTTTGGTAAGAAAAGGATGGAAAGAAATAGAAATATCATAAAGTTCAATTGGAAAAATAGATTTGGAATCATAGAATTTCAGATTTAAAAGGGATATCAGAAATAAGCAGGTCCAACATACCTTAAGAATCTACTCTACAAATTTGTAATCAGTAGTCACCCAGGCTTTGTTTGATAGTCTTGTGAAGGGGAACTCATTCTCCATACATAACCCATTCCACTTTTGAGTAAATCTAATTATTAGAAAATTCTTACATTGAGGCTCAAGTCACTTCTCTGAAACTTCCAACTTTTTCCTCATTCGCCTCTCTGGGGACAAGAAGAACAAATGGAATTCTTCTGACCTATGATAACTATTGAAATACTAGAAGATGACTATATACAATGCGCTATCTATGACTTCTCTTTCTTAATCTAAAGCTTCCCAGTTCCTTTAAACAATCCTATTACAACACTGTCTTCAATTCCCTTCCTATTCTGTTGATCTTCTTTATGATGGGTTCTAGCTTACTTGCAACTTTTAAAAAATATGTTGCCTGAATTGAGCATAATTTTCCAATATGAACTGACCAGGTGTAATGGCAAGCAAACAAGTACTTATCCCCTTGTTTCAGTTTAGCCTTGCCCATGATTATATTAAGTCTTTGTTAAGAAACTGAATTTGTGAAACCCTCAGTGAGAGGGACTTGCCAAAGACAGGAACAGGAAGGAAGGACATAAGAGGTGGGCAGAACTTGGAGGAGCTAATGAGTATATAAAAGCAGAAGCACAAACTGGGAGAGAGCAGAACTGAGAAGGGAATACTTGTGGTGGCCAGCACTTTGTTTGTCTGTTCTGTGTTGATTTATTTTTGTAAGACTTTGTACAGAAGCCCTGGGATCATACTGGAAGCCCTAAAAGAGGATTTTCTTGTTGTCTGTTTACAGAAGTCCTTGAAGACAGTTTCAGAGGTCCTGTGACTATACTGACAATTTCTTCTGAGTTCTCAGACTTTGTTTGTGCATGTGTTGAGTTCTCAGACCTTGTTTGTTGATTTCACAGGTAGATAGTGAATTGATGATGATGCTGGAAATGCATGAATGTTGTTTTGGCTCTGTTAAGCTTTTCTTCCCAGAAACAGAAACTACAAGATACTTGAGGTGGACTGGATAGACTCTGTGAGATTCCATATGGAAAGGCAACTGGATGAGGAGCTAGACAAAGAGCTGGACTTCACATAGCTAACAAATTTATATTGACAAACCACAGATCTGATGATGACATGGCCTTCTCAGTCAGCACTAAGTACTCAAGGAGAGGTCTTTTCATCTTGGCTTGAGGCTGGCTCCCAAATTCCATGGTTCCTCTTCCATGGGTCCAGCTCTTGCCTGAATCTACACAACTGTCACCTGGATTCACAGGCAAGTATCTCTCAGCTATTTATCCAGCTCCTCTTCCATGTAAGAAGCTTTGAGGGTCATCCTGAATTAGGGTGGTAACCATGAAAGCATAGGAAAGAGGTGAGAGATATAGTAGAGGTATAAATGAAAAGATTGGACAACTGACTCAAGTTGGGGAGGAGTAGAGAGAGAAAAGTTGAACATTAATCTAAGGTTGTAGATTTGGGATGCTGGAAGGAAGATGGTACATTCATCTGAAAAAGGCAAGCAAGGGAGGATGGAAATTGAAATGTTGGAGAAAGATAATAAGTTCCATTTTGGATATGGTGAATTTGAGACTCCCATGCGTCATCCACTTGAAAACATTCAGTAGATGATTGATATATGTGACCAGAGATGAGGAGTGAGACTAGAGATAGATATAAAGGTTTAGAAGTTATTTCCATGGAGAGATCAATCCATGGGAGCTGATGAGTTTGTAAATAACTAATATAGAGATAGGAGAGAAAAGGTCCTGGGACAGAGCCTTGAAATGCATCAGTAGTTAGTTGATAAGATATTCATGATGCCATAGGCAGTTAGTTAGTGGATAAAGATTTATTAAGTGCATGTATGTCAGGCACTGTACTAAGGAATGGGGATACATAAAAGGTAAAGACAGTCTTTGTCCTCAAGGAGTTTATAATCTCATGGGGAGAAAAACAAGAAAACAAAAATATACAAACAACTATATGCCATAAAGATAGGAAATAATTAAAAGAAGGAAGGTACTAGAATTAAGAGAGACTGGAAAAGGCTTCCTACAGTAGATGTGATTTTAACTGGGGTCTGAAGGAAACCAGAGAAGCTTATAGGCTGTTGATAAGGGAGAGCATTTCACACATGAAGGACAGCCAGAAAAATGCTGGAGTAGACAGTAGGAGTTTCTTGTTCAAGGAACAGCAAGGAAACCAGTGTCATTGGCTAAGAGACTACATAGTGAGGTATAAGAAGATGGGAAAGTTAGGGGAAGGATTGTGTGGTTATGACCTTGGCCTTGAACATCAAAAAGAGGATTTTGCATAGGATCCTGAAGGTAATTTTGTAATACCAAAGTTTATCGAGTGTGAAAGTAAACTGATTGGACCTGAAGTTAAGAAAAATAATTTTGGCAGAGGAATGAAGGATAGATGGGAATGAAAAGGCAGTTAAACCCCTGAGCAGGCTATTTCAATGGTCCAAGTTTGAGGTGATGAAAGATTGCAGCAGCGTGGTGGCAGTATGAGAGAGGAGAAAAGGGTATGTATATTCAATATGTGGCAAAGGTTAAGTTAACAGGCTCTGGACACACATTCGATATGGTGGGTGAGAGAAGTAAGGAGTCAAAGATGATGATAGCTAAGCTGTGAGTCTGAGAGATTCTGAAGCTAATGTTGCCCTTGACAGTAACAGGAAAGTTAGAAAGAGGGGAGAGTTCAGGAAGAAAGAAAATGAGTTAAGTGTTAGACATGTTGAGTTTAAGATGTCTACTAAGTATCTTGTTGGAGCAAACCTGGTGGTCAGCAGAAAGATTAGAAAAAGATAAGCAGATTTAAGAATCATCTTCATCATCTTCATAGAGATAGTAATTAAATCCTTGGGAGCTCAGGAAATCACTGAGTCCAATAGTATAGAGGAGGAAGGAAAGAGGGGCTTGGACAGAACCTTGTGGGACACCTACCACTAGAAGGAATGACCTCGATGGCAATCCAGCAAAGAAGACTAAGAAAAAAAGTTTGATAATTAGGAGGAGCACAAGGAGAAAGTGGTCTTGCTACTAGACCAAAAGAAAAAACTAGAGAGAAGAAAATATCAAAAGAGGTGATCAACAGTATCAAAGTCTAAAGAGAGGTCAAGAAGACCTCTTGACCTGAGAAGGAAGAGACAAAGAAAAGTGGGCAAAGAGGCAGGAGGAGAACCAGAAGAGATCAATTATATGAAAACCCTTGGAGAAGATGATGTTTAATAGTGTCAAATGCTTTAGACAGTTCAATAAAGTAAGGACTGGAAAAAAGATAACTGGATTTGGCAATTAAGAAATGAGTACTAATCAAAGAAGAATGCTTCATTTAAGTAATGAAATCTGAAGTCAGATTAAAAGGGAAGATGTAGTGAAGTAGAGGCAGCAAGAGTAGAGTGTGGGAGGTTTTTTCCGCCTAGGAATATGACTGAGATCCACAGAACAGATTTAAAAAATAACTTTGGGGTAATGGTAGGGTCACATAAAATTTTTTAAAGACTAGGAGAAACTGGGGAATGTTTGTATGGAAAGAGAATGAGTCCATAGGGGAAGATGGAAAATTGGAGAAAGAGATGTGGTAATTGTAGGGATAAGTTACTGGATGCAACTGGATTCAATTAGACTATGGGCACAAAAAGTGAAGTTTTTTTGAGGAGGAATAAAGTCCCATATCTATCAGAGCTTGTAACAATAGGGGATGATGATGAGAGGCTTTGAGATTTCACAATTAGGAGAAGAGGGAGCTGAGAGTAAATGGCTTCTATTTTCTCATTAAAGTGAGGAGAAATCTTTTGATGAGAAAGAGTAGAGGTTTTATGGCAGGTGTGGGGAAAGAGAATGACTGGAATAGCTATAGGGTGAGTTGGATGGAGTCAACGAGGTATGAGTAAAAGAACTGATCTGAGTTAATGAGGGTCAAACTGAGAATGTTAGTTGATTTCCCTCAATGCTGTTATGAATCACTTGAATAAAAGAGGCAAAGGTGAGTGCTGTGGATTGTTCATGGTTGGGATTTGCCAGGGCATGAATGGAGATAGGGCACAGAGACAAAGGATTTGAACATAGAAAAAAGGATATGAATGAGCTGGTTAACTATAGACTCATTATTTGGAAGGGAAGAAAATAGAGCAATTACAAATTTTATGTGACCCTACCATTACCCCAAAGTTATTTATAAAACCTGTTCTGTGGATCTCAGTCATATTCTCAGCAGGATTTCCTGTAAACATACAACAGGAAAATCTTCCTTCAGGGCTTCTGAACTAACAGCAAGTTTCCAGGACCTCTACAACAGCATTACTGTCCTTCACCAGCAGGTGAATCTGGCAAAACAACATAAAAAAGACAGAAAAAAATACCAGCATCACAGCCATGCCTCCTCAGTTCTTGACAGCTCTGGGTGGCAGTTCTCAAAAGTCCTGGTCAGCTCCAACTGGCCCTCAGCAGTCCTCTCTCAGCAACTCTGGCCTCCTCTACTTGGGTCTTCTCTTGCCTTGGGCTTCTCTCCCAATCCATGGCTCCTCCCAGTTCAGCCCTCTCTCTTCGTGTCAACAAGTCCATCCCACAATTGGGATTCACAAGCTCTGGGTTTTAACACTCAACCCATAAATCAAGCCAACACAGGGGGATCTACAGATTGCATTACCATTACAACTTCCTTCAACTTTTCAAAGACTATGATATTATCCTAAAAACAAGTCACAAAATTATCAGCTTCTCTGGGTTGGGCAGCAAGTTCTACAGCAGAGGCCTGAATGGACTTATGTAATAGCAAGCACCCTAGCACACACAGAATGGCCTGCTAGCACAGGTTGTTTGATCTGCTTTTAAAGGAAAGACTGCTCAAAAAGGGGTTAACAGTCTTCACTAAACTAGGGGAAAGGTCAGCACATTGAACTTGGAGAAAATACAAACAGAAAACAGAAGCAGAGGAATTAGCACAAAGACCAGCAGACAGGGCTCCAACTATCTAAGTACAACAATATTGCTATACACTTTACATACATTGCTGGATCAAGGGAATATAGACATCTAAGCAGTTGCGGGTGTCTGAACATAAAGCTACTTAGAGTCTTGACCAGAAAAATCAAAAGATCCCTCTCATGAATAAATTCCCCCAAATAAAATGCCAGCATCTGTAAAGCCAAGCACGAGCAGCTTTCCAGAGGACTAATGCTGTGAACAGATTTAAAGTTCTGATCACATAGTATAGTGAATTCTCTATTTATTCAGCAGTAAACTAAAGCAAAACATTCACAAAAATAACACAACAACTTATCCCCAAAGTATCCACATAGTTTTAAACAAAAGATATCATTCAGTAAGTACTTAACTCATTCCTCCTTGAGGAGCAAGCCTCCTTAAGAGACACAAAGTGCAAGGGTCAAAGTTTTCCATCCCTTGGTCACATTATCTTAATCTCTCAGTCAAAAAGTTTTCTTTCTTCTTGATTGGAGATTAGTTTCCAATCATCCTTAAGAGGTACAAGGTACAGAGTACAAAGTTCTCCCACCCCTAGACCACAGTAAATCATGATCTTCTCAGTCAGCATTAAGTATCCAAGGAAAGGTCTTTTCATCTTGACTCCAAGCTGGCTCCAAAATTCCATGGTTCCTCTTCCTTGGGTCCGGTTTCTGCCTGATTCTACCCAATTGTCACCTGGATTCATAGGCAAGCAGCTCTCAGCTCCTTATCCAGCTCCATACTGAAGCTCACAGTGTCCAGTCCACCTCAAGTCCTTCACAGTTTCTATTTCTGGGAAGATAAAGCTTAACAGAGCCAAAACAACATTCATAAACATTGCCTGCCCCATCATCAATTCACTATCTGGCTGTGAAATCAACAGAGACCAACAAACAAGGTCCAAGAGGTCAACACAAATCATAAGCATAGAAATCAACACAGATGGGGTGGTTAGGTGGCTCAGTGAGTAGAGCACCGGCCCTGGAGTCAGGAGTACCTGAGTTCAAATCCAGCCTCAGACACTTAACACAAAAACTAGCCGTGTGACCTTCGGCAAGTCACTTAACCCCAACTGCCCTCCAAAAAGCAAAAAAAAAAAAAAAAAAAAAAGAAATCAACACAGACTCAAAAGCAAGGTCATCAACATAAATCATCAGTAAAGTTCCAGGATCTCTGAAACCCTTTGCCAGAACTTCTATAAACAGACAGCAATAAATCCTCTTTTAGGGCTGCCAGTAAGATCCCAGGGCTCCTGTACAATGTATTACAAACACAAATCAACACAGACCAAACAACAGAGTGTCAGGATACCACAAGTTTTCTCCTTCTCAACTCTGCCATCACAAGTATTCCCTTCTAAGTTCTGCTGTCTCCCAGCTTATGCTCAGCTTTTTGTCTGGTCATCAGCTCCTCCCTATTCCACCTACCTCTTAAGTCAGTCCTGTTCTTGTCTTTGGCAAGTCCCTCCCATGATGGGTTTCACAAATTTTGTTTCTTAACAAAGACTTAATATAATCATGGCAAAGTTCAAAAGAAACTTGAACTGAAACAATGTGCTAAATGATTAAATAGATGAAACAAGGTACTAAGCACTTCTTTGCTTGCCATTACAACCTCCCAGATTATAAAACAAAGATTCAGCTTCTGTTTGGCTCAGATCCAGAAAGCAGGAAACCTACTTGACTTAGCACAAACAATCACAAAAAGGATTGAGGGCAGGACCGACAAGTCCCCTACTCTCTAGCTGTTGCTCTGAGTTCCCTAGTACAGTCATCAGATGATCTTAACTGCAAGGTGTGGGTATGCTGGGAGAAGGGCAGCCCCAAATTTCCCAAATGTAGTTACACAATTGCTGGTTATACTTTGGTTTAAATCCTCCACATGGACTTAGGTGTAGCTACAGTTGGACTTGGATTGTATATAGCTCTGGAGAGTATTGCTGTAGGATAATGGAGAGGGAGTATGGTGTCTTTGTGTCTGGATAAGGTTAGTGATTGGTCATCATGAAAAGACTGAAATTCAAACCATCTTCTTCCCCTCTTTGATTGGTTACCCCAACCCACTAGAAATGTGCAACTCCTACTTTAGAGACCACGTTACTACATGATAGTGACTTTTCTAACTTTTATAAAAAAGAAAATATAGGTGTTGCTTATAAAAGTACATATCTTGACCTTATATCAAAATTCACAGGAGTCTAGGCAAATGACATACAGGAAAAAAAGTTGTCATTGTACAGTAGGAAGATCTCTGGGTCTGACTCTGCATTTATTAGCTAGTTATGCCTATTTGAGTGAGTAATGGCTTTCCTGAGCTTAGGTTTATTCAAAAATTGCTAGGCAATTCTGACTGCTTTCCTCCATTGCACCTCAGGGTAATAGGTGAAGTATAGGAAGGATTCTTGCTACTCAGCTTCCAACCTCATTAGGTTGCTCTGAGAATCAAGTGGTGATACACATGACAGTGCTTCATAAATTGTAAGGTACTATTCAAATGCTGGAAATGATCATTGTGATATAAGAAGTAACCAATGGGACAGTTTCAGAGAAATCTGAGAAGACATTAATTAACTGAGGCAAAGTGAGTCAAGAACCCTGAGAATTATTTATACTCCAAATACAACATTGTCAAAGTAAACAACTTGCAAAGACTGAAGAACTCTTGTTCAATGTAATGACCAATCATGATTTCAGAGGGCTGAGGATGAAGGATGCTAAGTCCTAATAGAGAGGTAATGGATTATACAGAACGGGACATATTTTTGGTCATGGCCAACATGGGAATTTGTTTTGTTTTCTCTCTCTCACCCTCCACCTTCCAGTATGAGAGAAGAGTGAGGAAAAAAATGTTCATTGAAAAAAAATAAAGTATAACTCAAAATAAATAATAGAGGGTAAAAAAATAAAGGTAACTTAGCAAAATGTTAAAGGACTTGTTACGGAGTCAGAAAACCCTGAATCTGAATACTGCTTTACTTAGTAGACTAGCTATATGGCTATGAATAAATCACTTAACTTCTCAGTGCTCTATGCAAACTGTTGTGTGGTTGTTTGTTGCTGCAGACCACACAAGGATACCAGAACAAAACAAGGTTTATCCATTTTCTGGCTTGTTATTGAGTTTTTCAGTGTACGACTCTCTGTGACTCCATTTATGGTTTTCTTGGCAAATATAACGGAGTAGTTTGCCATTTCCTTTTCCAACTTATTTTACAGTTGAAGAAACTTGAGGTGAATAGGGTTAAATGATTTGCCAAGGATCACGCAGGTAGGAAGTATTTGTGGTCAGATTTGAACCCAGGTCCACTTGATTCTGGGACCACCACTGCTCTATCTGCTGTATCACTTAGCTGCACCTGACAGAATAGTTTGCAACTGCATGACTTCCTTGGGTCTTATATTTGTCAACAGTAAAAGCATAGTTAGGTAGATATTTCATTTCTGTATAATGAGGTGATTATAGTAGATGATTTTTTAAGTCTTTCCCAGTTCTAAATGATCCTAAGTGATAAACAATTGGCTAATCTGTTTATGGTGGCTGGGAGGGGGAGGGAATCCCCACACAAGGAGCTCCCTACGCTAATGAAATATTGACTTTTTCCCGTATGAATAAACAAGGCAGCTATTCTCATGGTTGTTATTGTGATGTTATTTTCTCTGACTAACCTTGGAGTTACTTTATAGGATATTCTATTGGCAAGCCATGCCTAGTCTTAGTGTCATGGCCTGAGGAGTAATCATGTCCATGGAAAGTCCCCACACAAATGAATCTTGTTTTCTCAGAAAAAATAAAGAAAAAAAAGAAATTGGCCCCCTTTAAATCAAATTTATTAAACTATGCAGGCCAGGTCAGGTTGACCAGGCTCCTTAAAATGGATCATGAATAAAAAGGCAGGCCTCCATCATAGCTAATGCTCAGATCAAGCAGAAAAGGGAAATGCTGCCTGTAAAAGAGAGGGGAAAGCTCAAGGGGGTTCTGATGGGGAGTTGTCATGGCCTGCTACGGGCAGAGTGCAACCAAGGTTACATAAGCTGCACTGATTTTTGGATTGTTTTGTTTCTAGCAAATGTTTCTGCTGGAACTGGCCTTGAGTTTTTGGAGTTGCTTCATAAGGTCTGGCTTCACTCACATTTGACAAAATAAAGCTTGATTTAATGGAAAGAGTACTGGAATTGGAAGAGAGAGAGAGAGAGAGAGAGAG
>CM053594.1:84918188-84935464 GCA_028646575.1 Pseudocheirus occidentalis
TACTACTACTACTACTACTACTACTACTACTACTACTACTACTACTACTACTACTACTACTACTGCAATAGGGCTGGATAGAGGTTCAAGTCTTCCCCAAGACTAAATTATTAGATATACAGATAATGGTCCTCAAAGTTCCCCCTTCAACCAGTCACTCCAATTAGTCTTAACTTTTTAGCAAAATATATTTATGGTGGAGTAATTGGAGTTTGCCCCAGGGAAAGAAATATAAAGGTCAGCAACAGTACCATCTGGGGGATGCTTTCTCTTTTGCCAACCTCATTCCTATGTCAGTGGCCTGATGCTTGACTCCTACCCCTTCAGCAGATCAGGCACATCGTGCTATAACAGGGTAAGCTTTCTTGCTCTGGTGGTTGAATTTCAGCAGAGCTCTCTATGCCCTGGCTTCAAGAAATTGCTAATTGTAGCTCTGCTTTACAATCTTCACTGGAAGAGAGTTCCTGAATTCACAGAATTAGAGACTCAAAGAATTTCATTTGGAAGAAACTTAAGAGGTCCTGGAGTTCATATTCTATCACATCTAGAATTCTCACTACAGCATTACTGACCTCCTCTGAACACTTAATAATGGGGAGTTCAGTACTATTAGTGTTATTACTATCCCTTAACATGAATCTATTAAGTGCCAACTATTTACTGGGAACTGGATATATTTAAGAGGTTCAGAGACAAAAGTGAAATAATTCTTGACTTCCATAAGATTGCATTCTAATGAGGGAGAAATGTATGCCTATGTATAAGCAAAACACATGCAAGGTAACTTTGGGGAGTGCTACTAGAAGCTGAGGAGTAAAGTATGCTGAAGTTAGGATGTAAGAAGAAAACTGAAGGAAATCAAAGATTCCAAAAGGCAAAAATGGAGTGGAATGGCTCTAACATTATGGAAAACCACTAAAAGGAATAGAGATACAAGATAGAATACCGTGTGTGAAAAAGGGCAAGAAGGAGAATTTGACTGGGCAGTAGAGCATGTGGAGGAGGGTAATGTATAATAAGGCTGGAAAGGTAGGATGGGGTCAGGTTTTGAAGAAATTAAATGTCAAATGAATTTGAGGTAATAGTGGAACTAGGTGAACTTAGAGTGGCATCAGGGAGATACAATGGAAAAGTTTTTGGAGAGGTGCTATAGAAGACAGAAAAGAAGGAGCAAAAGATAAATTGAGCATGGAGAGAGATCAAGAGACCAGGTTTTCTTCTGTGATTGTCAGTCATTGTAGAGGTCTATCAGAAGCATAAAGCTTGGGTTACACTATGGAATGCTTAAGTTCAGTACATGCTTTGCCCATGAGGAGTGAACAAAGAGCCTTAACTGGGTGTCATCTGACTCTGTTATCTTCAATGTGGCCTAAAACTGTTGCTGTGGGAGATGATCATAATAGTGAATGAAGTCATATATTTGTGGAAAGCCTCAAGGAGGAAGAACTCAATGAATAGAGCGATCTAGGTTCCCCCTCACAGGGCTCAGAATGAAGGTCTCTGGATGACTGAAATCAGCTGACATAGTTCCACTCCTGGGTCTTACTTCCATGACTTCCTTTTTGTTGCAATAAAGGCATGATTGGGCATTGTGTATGCATATAGTATATTTATGGCAGTTGGCTTGAGAAATAGGCTCCTAGGAACTTAACACTACCAAAAGATCAGGACTTCCCCTATCACTGCGAAACTGCTGATTTTGGAGATGAAATACATAGATAGCTAAGTTTCACTTTGTCTGATTTCCTTCACTACCACTTCTGTCTCTAGTGTCTCTTACTGATCATCAGAATTGTTCTTAGCAATTGAGTTGACTAAGCATTCATTATTTCTTAATGAAAGGCAGCATGGTCTACGAGGGACCAGACCTAGGTTCCAATACTACCTCTGACACATTATATGGTCATGAAAAATAGTCATTTTGACTTCTTTGAGTCTCTGTTTCCTCATCAAGGAAGTGGGAAGTATAATATGTGCAATAGTCAGTCAACAAGCATTTATCAAGCAATTTATATGCACCAGATTCTGTGCTAATCACTGAGGATACAATGAAAGGCAAAAGGGAATGTCCCTTCCCTTAAGAAGCTCCATTCTAGTGGGAAAGACAACATGAGAAACATTATGTACACACAAGATATATTCCTTGTAAATGGGCGGTAATTTCAGATGGTGGGAATGGGGACAAAGAGAGGGCAGGACCATTGTAGAAGGTGGGATTTGAGACTGAATTTGAATGGAGACAGGAGGAAGACAAAGATTAGGAGAGCATTTCAGGATGAGGGATAGTTACTATGCAAAGGCAAGAAGTACTGGTATCATTAGATTGAGTAAAGGGAGGTGATTCAAGTATAAGAATACAATTAAGGTTAGAAGGGGCCAGTTTATGAAGACCTTTAAATACTAAACAGAGCATTTTATAATTGATCCTGGAGGTAACAGGTAGTCCGTGGAGCCTATTGAGTAAAGGTTTCCTGTGTTTAAGGAAAATCACTTTTGTAACTGAATAGTGGTGGGGGAGATTTGAGGTAAAGTTATACTTGAGGCAAGTAATACCTACTTCTAAAAATTGTTGTGGGAATCTGGTGAGATCATGGAGGTTTGCTTTGTGAATATTGGATGTCAACTATTATTATTATGCACCTCTTATGTGGAGAGCCCAGTGCTAGGTACTGGAGATAACAAAGACAAAACAAGATAGTTTCATTTTTAAATTGTATGTCACAGTCTTATATTTTCAATTCTTTTCAATCAACAAAAATCTATCTTTTCTTCCTGCCACCATCCCTTCCCACATTATGTTAAAATAATAATAATAATAATAATAATAATAATAATCTTATAATAAATGTGCAAAGTCAAGTAAAACAAATTCCTGTATTGGTCACATCATCCAAGAAATATGTGTCACAGTCTTCAGCTTGAGTTCACCTTTCTGGGTCAGGAGGTGAGTAACTTGCTTCATTATGGTTCTCTCTCTTGGTCGTAGTTTTTAGGTGGGTCACTGATTCTTAAATGATCTTTCCATGAAATCTTTTCTATTTAAGTTGTTTCAGATAACTTAAATACCTTATATTTTCTACCATTTTTCCAGTCTTTTGATTTTGTTTTAATATTTCTTGTTGTCTTATGTAATAATGTTTCTTTGATCCATTCTAATTTTCAAAGAGCCTGTTACTAAGGTTTTTGTATACTTGTACTAAGTTTTTAATTCTCTTTCCATATCTCTTCTTTATAATTCTCCTTTCCTTTCCTATTTTTTCTTCTAATGCTCTCATTTATGAAATAATTAAATTATTATAAAGTAAAATGAAAGAACTCTTCATTTCTTCCAGTAATTCTGATTGCACTTGGGTTCAAGCTATCTCATTTTTTGGTTGTTTTTGAGGTTTTGCTTTTAGATATTTTGGAGTGATTGTCTTCTTTCTGTTGGTGTCATGGGTATTATTGTAATCATAATACCTCTTTATGGTGAGATGTTTATTTTGCAAATTTATTTTCCTATCCTTTCTATCTAAACTGGGAATTTTTGTTTGGGTCAGGCTCTGAATGCTTCTGCAGGGAGCTGTTTGGGCCTACAATTGCTTTTGCTCTGTATTGCCTACTGTGCTCTTCAAGAATAGGCCCATCAATTGGGGAATGGCTGAACAAGTTATGGTATTTGAATGCAATGGAATACTATTGTACTATAAGAAATAGGAAGGAGATGGACTTCATAATTACCTGGAGAAGCTTATATGAATTGATGCTGAGTGAGAAGAGCAGAACCAGGAAAAATTTGTACACAGTCACAGATACATCATATGTGTGATAACTAACCTTGCTAAACTGGACTCTTCTCAGCAACGAACAGTTAAAAGACAACTCTACAAGTCTCAGAATGGAAGGAGATATCTACACTCAGAGAAAAATCTAGAAAGACCAGAGTTTAAATGGAGACGGAAGCAATACATGCTATCGTTGTTTTCCATGTTTGGTTTTCTTTCCTTTTTTTTTCCCCATTGTTTACTCAATTGGGTACAATGCTTCTATACAACCAGACTATTGTACAATGTGAAAGTGTGTGCAGATCCTATATATTATTGTATGCCACCATGATGGGGGTGGGGAGAAGGAAGGGGAGAAAATCTGAAACTCAAGTGATTCTGGAACTGAATCTTGTAAACTAAAAGTAAATAAACAATAAATTAAAAAAAGTGCTAATAAAAAAAAGAATATCAGGGGGTAACTCAGGCTGTAGACTTAAAGACTTCCTATTTACCCAAAGCTGGCTAGGCCTGGAAAAAGTCTTTTTAGCCCTTATGGACTGAATTTTGTAAGCTTTGAACATGCAGAAACTTCCAGTTAGTCTGATTGCTGGGGCTAACAGCAGTCTAGGAGAGCTAAGACAAAATACAAGTCCACAGTGGTGTTGTCCAATCTCAAACCTGGTTCAGAAAAACATAAATGAAGTCTTTCTAGTAGTATAAGTTCCCCACCATGATTATTCAACTGTATCCTTCAGTCGATGCTGGGTGTTGGATTGAATACCCTACTCTAGGGTCAGAATCATACAGCTGCTGTTATCTGCTTCTGTTTCACCTCCTTGCCCAGAATATAGCCTTATATCTTCATTGAGTCAGCATGACTCATTAACCTTAAACAGGGGTCCCTACTCACTTATACTGAATGTGACCCAATTCTTGAATACAAACAGCAGAGCAGCCAATTGGCACCTGTTTCTGCTCCCTGAATAGTTTTAATTCCCTAAGCTTTTTTTGCTCTAGTGCACAGCTTCAGGAGCAGTTCAATGTCACCACATTGGAAGGCTCTACTAACTACCCTCTGCACGCAACTAGGTCCCCTGTGCTCTCTCCTTATGCTTCTCAAGGACAGAAAAAAAGCAACTGTGATTTTACTTAGTTTTCTCCATCAAGTTTTGGTCTGGTGCTTTTTCTAAGTCTCTGGGAATTGTTGGAGGAAGAAAGATGGGTTGTAATGCTTCTTCCAATTCCAGCATTTTGGTTGGTCTTCTAAACACATGTATAGAGCTAATAATTGAGAAAGAAATGAGGATAAGTATGAACTATCTTAGGATTTAGATCTGAAAGTTCTCTGATAGTTATCCCTTTATCCAACACCCTCATTTTACATATGAAGAAACTGAGGCTCTGAAAGATTCAACATTTTAAATATATAATATATACATACATACACATCTAAATACTTTTTTCTGCTTTTTTGGGGAGGGGTGAGGCAGAGCAATTGGGGTTAAGCGACTTGCCCAAGGTCACATGACCACATGACTAAAAAGTGTTAAGTGTCTGAGGTCAAATTGGAACTCAGGTCCTCATGCTTCTAGGGCTAGTGCTTTATTCACTGCTCCATCTAGCTGCCCCCAAGATTGAAACTTTTTGAGGACAGGGACTGTTTCAACTTTATCTTTGTATCTCCATAGCTTAGGTTGTACCTGGCACCTGGTAAATGTTTAATAAATGTTTGTTCAATGTTGAATATTGAACAAATTAAGACATTTTATTCATCATCTTATTAAAGAGTGGCAAATAGTTTAGCTCAGTTTACTACCAGCATGCTATAATGACTCAGCACAGTGGAACTGAGAGAGGAAGGAAAGAAGATGCAAAATATGGAGAATGGGGAATAAGAAGGGAAAGGGAGGATAGTAAAAGTTCTTGCCTCATCATCAAAGCATGAATCACTGAGACACTAGTACCATAGCTGACCTTTACCCTCCTGCTTGAGAATTATGCTAGTTCTCAACCTATATTTTTGGTTGTTTCTAAGAACTAGACAAAATAACATAGATAAGACATGTCAATAATCAGATAGCTATAGATTATCCAGTACTGCCAGAAATTATTTCACACTTGATGGGCAAACCCCACATAAAAGATTATGTTCCTTACTCTACCACTTACTATCAGCATGAACCTGGGCAAATCACTACACCTCTCCAGTTATCTCTTTCTTCATCTGAAAAGAGTTGGTTCACACGACATTCGAGGTTCTTTCTCTTTCCAAATCTAAGATCCTATCATTTTGAAAGCGTACTCTAACAGGTGAAAATAAATGAGCAACAATTAACCATAATTACAACAATGATTATGATATGAATTTGAATTCATGTAGCCTTTTATGCATTTCTTTTTCAAAATGCTTTTCTTAAGCTCCCTAACATTATTATCATTGAACATTTATTAAGTGCTTCAGTTGTCACCACCTCTGCACCCGGTTTAAAGACAGATTGGTTCTGGCATCAGGAGTTTACTTTGAAGACAAGATGTCTCACACCTATATACTGAAGATCCTTTGGACAGTGCTCACATCCTCATAATTCAATTGCAAAATCATATTTGTCAGAGGGAGCGTTATGGGAGCAACCTTTGTCCTGGCAAAGAAGGTGCTATTTGCTAAACCAAGGTGCCTCAGGAGTTGCGTGCCCTTCTCTAACATTTGGAAATGGTCTTTGGGGCTGATCTACTGTCCCTGGCATTTAGGAAAGGGATCATCATTTAAAAAAAAACATTTGATATGATATCACATTGAGGTCATTTGGTTTTAGGTCTCTATGGTAGCTGACTGTGCTAAATATGACATTTCATTATGAGTTTTTTCAAAAAAATTCTTTCCTTTTTTTCTTTTCTTCCTTTCCTTCTTGTTAAAGCATTATGAAATACTGTTTCCAAATTGTGGGCTCTTAGAGTTAGACGAAAAGTGGTTTAACATGCACTATTTGGACATCAATGGCTATTTATTACATTCTTTTTATGTGTGAGACATTATATTAGGTACAATCAGGAGGCGGTTCCTTTTGTCATGCTACCTGTGTCCTAATAGGAAGATAGGGAACATATAGAAATCACTATAACACAAAATGACATGATAATCAGTTGATTGATCAAACAAGAAATATCTGCAAAGTGCCTACTGAGGATAAAAACACAAAGAGTGAATCAATCCCTACTTATAATGAACTTAAATTTTAATGGAAACTCTAAGGAAATACCTATAGATTATTCTATACCTATATAACCCACAGGATCAGATTACATGCTATGAACTTGCTCTTTGAACAATGATGGATGAATTTTCTCTAGCAAGCTCCTTTTCATTGTAATATCTGTTGTCTTTCAGGGAGAAGGAAGTATGAGTTGTCTTACAAAATTCTCTTGAATTTTGTTTACTATGTAGTAAAGAGCCATAGGGTGGATTTTTCAAATTGTTCAAAATATGGCCCATCAGTTGAGGAATGGTTGAACAAGTTGTGGTTTATGATCATGATGGAAAATTATTATGCTATAAGAAATGATGAGCTTGTTGATTTTTAGAAAAAATATGTATAGACTTGCACAAAATAATGAAGGACAAAATGAACAGAACTGAGAAAATGTATACAGTAATAGCAATATTGTTTTAAGATCCACTTTGAGGGGCATCTAGGTGGTGCAGTGAATAGAGCACCGGCCCTGGAGTCAGGAGGACCTGAGTTCAAATCTGGCCTCAGACACTTAACACAGAAACTAGCCGTGTGACCTTGGGCAAGTCACTTAACCCCAACTGCCCTCCAAAAAGCAAAAAAAAAAAATCCACTTTGAGTAACAAAGTCATTATGACTATCATAAATACCAAATTAACTACAAAGGGTATATGAAGGAAGATGCTATCTGCACCCAGAGAAAGAATTGATAAATAGAAGTATATAAAGAGAAATTATATATACATATATGATATTAATAAATTTTTTTTGTGTGTAATATACACAGATATCTATATGTGTTTATTGGTAGCCTTCTCTAGCATGGGAAGAGGGAAGAAAAAAAATGAAATTTACATCATAGCTATTCTATATTTATAAGGAATAGCGAGTTGTACATAATGGATTTGCAGTTTCATGTGTCATCATCTTTTTAGAAAATATTCTACTATGTTTTAGAAATACTTGTTTTATTTCATAAATTAAAAATAAAATAAAATAAAATAAAAACAAATATGGTATCCCCACTTCTAATATGTTTTCAGTTTGGTGCAATGAAGGGTGTAGAGACTTGAGAATTAGGAGACCTGGATCAAAGCCCCAGTTTTGTCTCTAACAAGAAAGTCCTTCTACTCTCATTTTCAAGTCCCATTTTCAAATTTATAAATGTATACAATTTTACTAGATAATTTCTAAGATGCTTTCCATTTCTAAAGTTCTGTGTCCTGTGTTTCAAAGTTCCCATCAGAATGCAAATCCTCTAGTGACCCTCTCACTTGGTCCTTAACATTACTGAGAAATTTCCTTACCCTCACTTTCACCTCTGATGCTTACTTCCTAAGTGACCACTTAACAAACCACTTAACATCCCTAGGCCTCATTTTCTCCATCTGTAAAATGAGCGCTAGATCTATGACTTATGTTAAAATTAGTCCCTTTTTTCCCCTGGGATTTTTAATAATAGTGCCTTATGTTGAATAAAAACTATTGACCCAGATATGAATACTCAGAACAAAGAAATTGCAAAGAATTATGAGCAGAAGCCCAAGTGCTATATCGGCATCTATGGTATTAAAAAGACCCAAAGAAAGGCCTCCAGGACATTGGTAAACCATCTATGGACATGAACAGGAATTATCCACTCAAGTCCTCTTTCAATGCCTTATCCTGTCAGAATGAAAGCCTTAAGTTCTCTAAGACTTGATTAGTAGAATATTATGCTCAGGAAGATTCCACCAAGACAAAAATTCTTTGATTGCAGTCCCAGCAATAAATTATAGATGAGTATAAGAGTAGGTCATGGTTTTGGAAAAATTGTATCAGGAAGGCTAAAGTTCTGAATGGGGGCAATGTGGGGAAGGGAAGCTAAGGATAGAGAAAAGGACCACTTTTAGTTATATTGGGACAAAAGTAGGATCCCAAAGAGGTGAGGACCTTTGGAGGGATGATGATGACTAATCACAGGAAGAAGAGAGAGCTACCCAATTCTTGTATTAGTTTTGTTTCCACTGAAAAGGACAATGAATTTACTTCTGGGAAAATGGAACAAAAATGCGTAACAGGAAGTTGATATCTGAAATAAATAAGGAGAAAGTAAGAAAGCACCTAGTTGCCCTTGATGAATTCAAGTTACCTTGCCCAGATGAACTACATCCTCAAGTCCTTAAAGAACTGACAGAAATATTTGCTGAGTTGATATACTTGAAAGAGCATAGAAAATGGTTGTGGTAAAAGGAGACTGGAAAAAGGCAAATTTCTTAATTCTCAGAAAAGGTTAGAAAGCAGTTTACAAACTATAGGCTAGTGACCTTGACTTTGTCATTCCTGGAAAATTCTAAAAGGATTGTTAAAGAAATGCCTAGCAGTTATCTAGAAAGAGAAGCAGTGATTACAAGAATTAACACAGCTTCATCAAAAACAAGGCATTCCAAACTTGTTTCCTTTTTGCCATAATAAAGCAATAGAGGAAGGGAATGATATATACTTTACTTAGGTTATAGAAATGACTTTAATAAAAAGAAATAAAGACCTTATGCTATTCTTATGGAGAAAATGTGTATGTATATATATACATATATATGTATATATACATATATACATATACAGACACACACACACACACATACTAATAATATAATTATATGCAATAGTTAAGTCCTTTGCTGGGCATCAGCAAAATAGGTGAAAATATTCTGAGGCTGGGAACACTTAATGGAGATCTAAAGTCAGAACTCTGTACAGCCTCTTCATGGACTCCATTAGAAAATCAGTATGAATAGATTTTGCAAAGATGTTTAGATCAGGTATATGGCTGCTGCAGACCTGGAAAAGAAGCATCCAAGGAAACACAAGTGCCAGTAGACTCATGATGAAGGATAGGATGATTATATGTGATGAGTGGATCAATGGAGCAAGGCATTCATGATTAGCAGCAGCAGTCTGGCCTCAGGGTCAGAAAGAGCAATAATGGGGGTAATCCCAGAACCTATTGCCCTTAACAGTACAAGGGGAGAAAAGAGGAAACACACTGATTCAGAGGGATTGCATTTTCATTGCCTCCACAAAAAGTTCGAAATGGATGTTTTTGGCAAATTACCCCTAAAGAAAAAGGTAAATATAACTACCAAAGAAAGCATGAAAATGGAATAAACTTTCAAATTTCTAGAGACTATTAAAGAAAAAAAAATGACACCTATTGGGTTGAAAAAAATCAGAGGTACTTATTTTGATTAAAATATTTCTTTCCAAAAGTACACAAGGGGATAAAGATGAAAGTTGAAATTTAGTAATTTAAAGGAGGAGAAATGACCATGTTGGAACAGGCCCAAGACAACATGAACTAAACTTCTTCCCAATCCCTAAGGTGACTAAATGGACATTGTGGAGAATAAAGAAAGACTTCATAAAGTGGGTGAGGAGAGTAAAGGATAAACAGGAATGAGTGATATATCCTAATCAAATCTTTGGTAAATAACAAAGGGAAAATAACTCCTGTACACTCTCAACAGGAAGCAGGGCTATAGGAAAATGTGAGAGATGGCAATGAGAAGGATTGAAATAGGAGGAAATAAAGGGGGAGATCTCAGCTCAGTGAAGAACACTCCATGGAGGAGAAACATATTCTATAATAGGAAATGAGTATCTTACAATCGGTCAAAGCTGGAGAGATTTGGTGTATAGAGACTACTTCCTCTAACTGGGAGTCCCTTAGTTTGTGAGCTCCTTGAGAACAGGGACATTTTGTTTTGTTTTCTTTTGTCCTGGTTTGTATCTCCAGGGCTTAGTGCCTAGCACATACTAATAAATGTCTGTTGACTCTTGAGTTAGTATTTTGTATGCATGGACAACATCCTAGAGGAGTAAAAGGTAAATCAGAGTTCCTGGAGACAATTGGGACCCAGAAGGGTAGAAGGGCATGGACCCAAAGAAGAGATGGCATAGCAAATGGGAAAGAAAATGATCATAGAGAATGCAGAGAGTAGAGTTGGATGGAATAATTTGGGATCCTGGGAAATTTCTAAGATAGGGCAATTCTTCTCTCCTTGTTATCTCTCTCAGGTACACTTCAAGAGTAAGATTGGTTCTTGTCCTTCAGTCTCAGAGAGGACCAAAACTACATTATTATATTGGGGTCAAGTTACAGTGTGTCCAAATGTGACTGATCTCAGAGCTTGGACATGAGCTCTGTTTAGCTCATGTATCAATATGATATATCAGTGATATGATATATCACTATCAAGAAGAATCAGAATCAAAGGGAATAACTATGAAAAAAATTTAAACTCCCCAAAAGAGAAAATATTGTGCTTTAATCTGCATTTGGATTCCATAGTTCTTTCTCTAGATGTGGGTAGCATTTTCCATCTTTATTCTTTTGGAATTGTCTTAGATCATTGTATTGAGAGGAGAGTCTATCAAAGTTGGTCTTTGGACAATATTGCTCTTACTGTGTACAATGTTTTCCTGGTTCTGCTCACTTTACTCAACATCAATTCATGTAAGTCTTTCTAGGTTTTTCTGAAATTCACCACCATTTCTTATGGAACAATAGTATTCCATTATGTTTATATACCACAACTTATTCAGCTATTTCCCAGTTGATGGACATCCCTTCAGTTTCCAACTCTTTGCCACCACAAAAAGAGCTGCTATAAATAATTTTGTATGTGTGTGTCCTTTCCCCAATTTTATTGTCTTTTTGGAATACAGACTCTGAAGTGGTATTTCTGGATTAAACGATGTGCACAATTTTATAGTCCTTTGGGCATAGTTCCAAAGTCCTCCCCAGAATGGTTGGATCCGTTCACAACTCTATCAACAATGCATTAGTGTTCCAATTTTCCAACATATTCTATATTTGTCATTTTCCTCTTTTGTCATATTAGCCAGTCTGATAGGTGTGATGTGATAGCTCAGAGTTGTTTTAATTTGTATTTCTTTACTCAATAGTGATTTATTTTCATATGACTACAGATCCCTTTAATTTCTTCTTCTGAAAAGTGCCAGTTCATATCTTTTAACCATTTCTCAATTGGGGAATGACTTGTATTCTTATAAATTTGACAGTTCTTTATATATTTAGAAATAAGGCCTTTATTGGAGGCAGTGGCTATAAAAATTGTTTCCCAGCTTTTTGCTTTGAAGAGTGACTGTTTAGAAAGACCAGTTAAGTGTTTGGTAGAACTGGCTTCACTGTGGGTTAGAAGAGAACAGGAAACATCATTTCTCTTTTCTTCTAGAGCAGAGGAATGACAGGATATTTCAAGTTTCATGATCATTAGCAAAAATAATTCCATTAGGATAATTAAAGTACTCTATCAGGCCTTGTAGATGATGCAGATTTCAATAAAACAAAAGCTTCATTGAAGTAGAGTTTGTAGTTGAGTAGAAAAAATAAGAATAGGAAAGAAATAACTATAATGGAAAATAGAACTTGAATGTACCTATGGGACCTCCAAAATACCAAGGACATTTAAGGAGTTTTAGAGATGGGAGAGATGACTTAGTTGGGGAAGTACAAAAAGATATGAAGAGGAGGTGGAATTCTTTTGGACATTAAAAGGCTGCAGGATTTCAGACATTAGAGATGTGAGGAGAGAGAATTCCAGTCATAGGTAATGATGTGGAAGAAATAAAAAAAAGGTTAGGATACTCTAGAGACAGCAACCAAACTGGTTTAACTGTCACACAAGGTATATACATGAAGGAGATTGGTGTCAGATTTAGGTGACCCTGTACTGTGAAGGACTTTGAATGTCAGTATTAACTTAAATCTATTGGCAATGGGGTTAAATACTAAAGCAATATAATATGATTCTGCAGTGCTTTAAGTATCTTCCATTTCATTGGTTTTGGCACAAATAGTCTGTTGGGACAAACCATAAAACTTTCCAATAGGGGTTCTTAACCTGACGTCTATCAACTTCCAAAAGGAATAGATTTCAGAGGGTCTGCGACCTTGGATGGGGAAAAAAGCAATCCTTACTTTCAGTAACCCCTAGCACAATATTAGCCTTTTCTTCAAGTTTAATGAAAAAACAAAAAAACTATTCCAAGAAGTGGTCCCTAGACTTCACCAGACTATCAAGAATCCATAGCACAAAACTGTTTAGGAACCCCTGGTCTGTGGTCTTTAAGTGATCCTTGTGATGGGGTTACTGAGTTCATCAGATAATTTCTTTCCCTCTTCTTTCTTCGCAACTGACAATCAGTCAATAAGCATTTAGCTGCAATTATTTTTTTGGTGGTCTTTTTGCAAATATTTATCCTCGCACTATGAAATGATTAAATATACCATGAAATGATGTTTTTTGGTGCCTATAGATATGCCAGTAACTCATTTATTTGTCTCTTTTAGGAGAATCTGTGAGCCATTCCTTCATTTAATTACAACTTTCTTATACCTTCTGATTTCATTTATCATGAGAATGTCAATTTTGACATGCCTGAGTTCCTCCAATAAATGTCCTCAAACCTAGCCTGAAAGAAGTTTCCAATTCCTAAACTGAAATCCAGAGATAGCACAGCATTTCTCTAGTTTACCAATGAAAGACTGTCAAAAATGAAAGAAGGTTTGACCTCTAATTAAAGAAGCTGGGGTTGGTTCTCAGTGTTTACTGCTTCTGAATCTAAGTGCTTACAAACAATACCTTTAGCAATTCATTAAAAATGAAAAACAGGAGATATGGTTACCAGATTGAAGAGGAATCAATATATTACTTTCAATACTATCATTAAATCAATCAATAAACATTTATTAAGTACCCACTATGTGCAAGGAAGGCAGGGAGGTGACCCAATGGATAGAGTTCTGGGTCTAAAGTCGGTCTAAACCCTCTGAAATCTATTCCTTTTGGAAGTTGATAGACGTCAGGTTAAGACTGACGTCTAGAAAGTTTATATGTCAGTCTTAACCTGACTAGAAAAACTGTCTAGAAAGTTTGTTTGGGACTGACTAGAAACTAGAAACTAGAAACTGTTTGTCCCACAAACAGTGGGACAAACTTTCTGTTGGGAAAACCATAAAACTAGACAGTTTTATGGTTTGTCCCAACAGACTATTTGTGCCAACACCAATGAAATGGAAGATACTTAAAGCACTGCAGAGTCATATTATATTGCATTAGTATTTAACCCCATTGCCAATAGATTTAAGTTAATACTGACATTCAAAGTCCTTTGCAGTACAGGGTCACCTAAATCTGACACCAATCTCCTTCATGTATATACCTATGTATATACCATATAATGAATCTTCCTGAGTTCAAATCTGGCCCCAAACACTAGCTAGCTGTGTGATCCTAGGCTAGTCACAAGCCTATTTGCCCCAGGTCCTCATCTGTAAAATGATGAGGATATAGAAATGGCAAATCACTTCAGTATCTTTGCCAAGAAAAGGGGTCAAGGGATTGCTAGGTAGCACAGCGAATACATCACTGGCTCTGGAGTCAGGAGGACTTGGGTTCAAATCTGGCCTCATACACTTAACACAAACCCTAGCCATGTGACCATCGGGAAGTTACTTAACCCCCAATTGCTCTCCAAAAAGCAAAAAAAAGAGAAAAAAGAAAAAAAAGGGGTCAAGAATAGTCTGACTTGACTGAAACAAGTAAACAACAGCGTGCCATGCACTGTGCTAAATGCTGGGGACACAATCCAAATAAAAACAAACTATCTCTGCATTCGAGGAGCTTACAATCTAATGGAGGAAGAAAATATACAAAAGGAAGCTGACAGGGGAGCGGCCTGCCTGCTGTGTCTACTAGATAACTGCTAAGTCTTTTCAGTTCTGAATCTCACTAAACTCATTTGGAATTTTCTTGGTGAAGATACTAGAGGGGCAGCTCTGTAGTACTGTGGATAGAGCCCCAGCCCTGGAGTTAGGAGGACCTGAATTCAAAGGTGGCTTCAGATACTTTCTAGTTGTGTGACCCTGGGCAAGTCACTTGACCCTAATTTATAAAAAGAATTCAAATCAATCAAGTAGACACTGTAGTGGCTTGTCATTTCCTTCTCCAGATCATTTTACAGATGAGGAAATTGGGGCAAACAGGGCTAAGGGTCACCCAGGTAGTGAATGAGGCTGGATTTGAACTCAGGCCCTTCTGACTTCAGGACTGGTTATCAGGCATTAATTAATAGCATAGAAGTGGTACGGTATAAGATTTGAACAAGGGAAAGTGAATAGTACAATTTAGCTAGAATATAGCTTAGATTAGATATAGATTGTATTAAAGATCAATTAATATAGGTGGGGAAAATTGTAAAATAAGAATCAGGGGCTGGGCAGCAGCAGTTTCTAAAGAATTTTGAATGCCAGAATAAGAAGTTTGACTTTTATCATCTAGGCGAAAGGTTTTGAGTAAAGATACTACATAATCAGTCCTGTGCCTTAGGAAGAGTAGTCTGAAAATGCTGTGGAGGGATCACTGGGGAGAGGAGAGACTAGAGGCAAAGAGACCATGTGGGAGTTTTTTGCAACAGTCCAGGTGGGTGGGTAGCAATAAAAAGATATAAAAAGGAAGTTGTGATAATGCAAAAAACAGTGCCATTCAATGAATATTGCACAGTTGAATAATATAATTATTTCACTGTGCATCTGTGTTTTTTCTTCTTTAGCTCATGTGAGGAGATGGAATTAAAGAGGTAGGGAGAAGGGATGGGGCAGGGAGAAGTAAGCTGCTCTAGTAAGGATGGGCAGGCAATAGCAATCTCCTTCCTAAATGGGTCCCCTTGTTCCCCAATGGCATTTTTCCTATGGTTCATTCCATTTACAGCTGTTCCTTAATGCCAATCAGAAGCTCTTGAATAAAAGAGCGTTGGTTTCAGCTCTGATGATTGGTGCTTTGGACATCTATAATTTCTGAAGGAAAAGAAATTGGAATTTCATAGACTAACCATGCAAAATCCATCCTTAAGCTCATCCCCAGATCTGCCAGGCCTATAAACTCGTTATCCCTGCAAACAGAGAAGCATCTACAGAAAAGCAGAAAAGGCCATAAATGGATATGAACTCATTTGACCAGAGAATATTTCTTGTTTCACTTAGCCAGCTGTGCAAACTCCTGGATTCCCTGGCCTTCACAGCCAGCTGTCCACGAAAGCACAGCTTCATGTTGTTTAAAAAAAAAGGTAAACAATTACAATCTCACTGGTTGTTAGTGGCTGGAAGGTTTTCTGCCCTGGATACAGCTACCTTCACCAATGGTATCTTTGTTTCTGCAGTTGTAGGGGTGGGAGGACAGTCAGATGATAATTAAAGTGAATTACATCTGTCTCTTTTTTTTAGAGCCATAATCCAGAGGATTTGAGTTCTCTGACAAATCAAATTTAGTTTTGAGTTCCATCCTTCTTACACAAAAAGATGGGTTTAAAAATAGCAGTTCATGCTTGGCTGATTGCAAACAAACATTGTAGTAGGAAGTCAGCTAAAGGGCAACAGACATTACAAGTCCCTTCTGGAATGTTGAACTTAATATAAATTGAGTAATCTCCATCCATATGCTCTGTGTCTGTGCCTCCATCTCTCCCCCATCATGGCCCTTGGGGAAGAGAATAAATGTTAGAGTTAGAAGGAGGATTAGAGTTCGTCTAGTCCATCCACCAGTATTTTCCAGTTGAGGGAACCAAAGACCATAAAGGTTAAAAAAATGTAAAACATGTACATACACCTGGGTATATATAATACAGGTCTGAGCATTTTAAAGTTGCCCTATTTCTTTCAATATGTTGATCATGATGATAAGACTTAGAAAGTGGCTTTAGCTGTCATTCAATTTAACCATTATCATTTTACACATGAGGAGCATGAGGTGCAGAGAAAGAAAGAGAATCATTCAAGGTCACATAGGAAATAATTGATCAGTTACTGGCCAAGAACCAAGGTTATAGGAACATAGATCTGGAGTTGGATGGATTTAGAAGGGAGAAGGAAGAAAAAGGAAGGGAATGCAGAGTGCCTACTACATGCTAGGCATTGTGTTAAGTGCTTTACTAATGAGATATCATTTGGTCCTTGCAACATCCATGGGTAGTAGGTACTGTTATTACCCTCATTTCACAGTTCAGAAAACTGAGGTGAAGAGAGGTGAAGTCACCTGCCCGGGGTCATGCAACTACTAAGTGTATGAGAGTGGATTTAAACTTGGATCTTCCTGACGGCAGGCCAGGCACTCTATCCATTGTGCCATCTAGCTGCTTAGAATCACCTTAGAAGCTACCTAGAAGAGTCACTCCATTTAACTGAGGAAAATTAAGGCTCCAGTTAAATGACTTTTCCAAGGTTAGTATAATAAGTATTTGTGAC
>CM053594.1:84935564-84952397 GCA_028646575.1 Pseudocheirus occidentalis
CATTTATTCCATAACAAATCAAGGCAAACTTTGGCAAGGCAAACCTCAGAAAATCAAAGTACAGTATAATATTCACAACATTACATCTTATCACAGAAAATCACAATATAGTGTTCACAACAGCTTAACATTAGAATGGCCACATAGTTTTCACCAAAATGGCCACAGTATTTGGAACAAAGAACAAAAGAATAATCATCTGGTTTCCCTAAGGGAGAAATCCTCCTTACTTAATCATTCAGTCATCTCACAATATAATAATCAATATTCCACTCATGGGGCAATCATATTTTAATTTAATCAGTCACTTATCCAGATTCACAATTACTAAGTATCATTAATCACTAAATACAATCATTAGAAAATTACACAAAACCTCTACCCCTTGGTGTCTAGTAAACTTCAATTTTATCACACCTTCAATATCCAAGGAGAGGCCTTTTCTTCATCTTGACACGGGGTGGTCTCTCAGATTCCCTGGATCCCCTTCCATGTTCCCAGCTCCTACCTGAATCCACCAGACACCTGGATTCAGAGGCAGAACAGCTCTTGTTCAGTCCTCCAGGCCTTTCTTGCTACACATCAAAGTTCACAGGGTCCAGCACATCTCGAAACCTTCACAACTTCTGTTGCTGGGAACTCAAGGATCAACCAAGCCATAATCAAACTAAGTATTATCCTGGTCATGCTTCTTCAGTCCTCTAGCAGTTCAGTTGGCCCTAGGCCCCAAAAGAAATCTCAGCCTTCCAGGAGGCAACAGCCACTTTGGCCTTCCAGGAGGCAACAGCCACTTCAGTCCTCTACCAGGAGCCACCAGGAGGACAATTCTTGATTCTGGCTGGCTGTCCTCTGGAGCTCTTCTTAAATACACACACACACACACACACACACACACACACACACACACACACACACACACACACACATTGGCTTCCTGTCTCAGCCAACCCCTTCCTGTTGTCAGCTACAGGAGACAGAGTTCACATCTTCTGTTTCTTTCACAGAAGTACTTAGCCCTAAGGGCTAAATTAATTACTGTTACACTATGCTAGAAGCAAAAGTATTTAAAGGTGGAAAGGACCTTAGAAGGGGCAGTTAGGTGGCACAGTGGATAAGGTGCCCACCCTAGGGTCAGGAAGACTCTTCTTCCTGAGTCCAAATCCAGCCTCTTGTTTACTAATTTTGTGACCTTGGGTAAGCCACTTAACTGTGTTTACCTCCATTTCTTCATCTGTAATGGTAAACCACTCCAGTATCTTTGTCAAGAAAACCCTAAATGAGGTCACAAAGTCAGACACAACTAAACAAGGACAAGGAAAAGGGGCCTTAGAAACTTAGTTCAACATTTTCATTTCACAGATGAGGAATATGAGGTAGGTCCAGAGATCCACCCAAGTTCACACAGCTAGTAAGTTATGAGGTCATTCAGATCTTTGATGGTAGATATTAACACAACATGCCCTTATTTCATGAGCCACTCTCTGGTACTTAGACCATCTCTTTACATACGAATGATGGTTGTTATGGCGGTAGACACCATTCTCACACAGTCTGGGCAGGGCAATCAGGGCTATACTCTGGCCATACTGTGTGTGAGGAACATAAGAGAACAAGGAAGGAGATACCCTTGTAGGAAGGAAGAGAAAGTCTCTTCTTATTAGGCTATCAGTAGTCACTTTGGCTGTACTGTGTTGGGGATGAGATGCCAGTTGCCCAAATTTCAACTCTGGAACTCAGAAGTTTTTTTAAAATATCCGGAGTTCGTATGCTCCACAGAAACTGTGTTGTTGATGATGGTTCTATTTCCAGGTTAGGCCACTAGAGCCCATATGATTCAGTCCACAATGTGGTGCTATGCAAAGAATGCTGGAGTTAAAGATGAACTTAGATTCAAATCCTGCCCCTGTCATTTACTAGGTATGTATTGATGCACAAGTAATGTGATATTTATGAGCCTGACTTCTTCATCTACAAAATGTAGCTCATGATATAGTTGCAAAACCTCTCTATCAGAGTCAAATGAGGAGCAAAGCAGACCATGTATGTGAAGCTATTTGGTAATTGAAAGCACAATATTTGCACTTTAAGTCTGTTATATTATCCAAGCTTAGCACAATCACTGGCAAATAGTAGGCACTTAAATGCTTCTTGACTGAGTGACTATTAGTACTATTACTCTAAGAGAGATACAGGGCTATAACAGGGTATGATTGACCTTCTGGCACATAGTAGGCACATGCTCTGTTTATTGGATTGAACTGAAGCAAAGATACACAATAGAATCCGAGTTAGCATAACTAATAAAGGACTTTAGAGATGATCTAATTCAACCCCCTCCTTTTACTACAGAACAGAGGTGTGAATGTTGAGTTGACCCAATTAGGTTGTGACAGAGATGGGTTTCAAATTCATGTTTTTGGATTTTCCATCTAGGATTTTCCTTTTGTTGAGTCTTCTGCATTGTGTCCTACTCTCCATGACCCCGTTTGTGGTTTTCTTGGTATAGACACTGAAGTGGTTCAGTATTTCCTTCTCTAGCTCATATTACAGGTGAGGAAACTGAGATAAACAGGGTAAAGTTACTTGCCCAGGATCACACAGCTAGAAAATTTCTGAGGCCAGATTTGAACATAATTCTCCTGCTTTGAGAGCTGGTGCTTTATGCATTGTGCCACTTTATACCACTAAACTATGTTCCTACCTCTCTAACACATGCTCAGTACATGAAATTAATTCTCTCCCATTGGGTCCTAATTAGACAATTGCATATTTTTATTTCTTTCACATATGACTTATCAATGGATAAAAATTGTAAATGATATGACTTTCCTGTGATTTGTTCCCTAATCTGTAAAATGTAAACTGAGGATAATTATGTTTGCATTGTCTGCTGTACAAGATCTCTTAGCTACCAACTTTAAAAGTATTTAAAAAAAAATCTTCATCCTCCTTGACTTCTCTGCTGCATCTGAACCATCTGACTCCACTCTCCTTCTAAAAGCTCTCTTTATTCTGTGAGTTTTCAGGACATTGCTCACCCTTGGTTTTCTTCTTGCCTTGAAGATCAGTCTTTCTTAGTCTCCTTTACTGATCCAACATCCACGTGTCACCAGCTGACCAAGGGCATCCCCCCAAATCTGTCAAACTTCCATATTATTGATGAGGACACCGCAATCCTTCCAGTTCTCTATATTTGCAACCTGGCTGTTACCTATTCAATCACTAGCCAATTCTTATTTCTATCACTAAGGCATCACTCACATACTAATGACTGTTAGATATGCCATATACCACCATATCTCCTCCTCCTCCCCCCCCCCCCACTCGCATAGCTAGTGCTCTTGTCCAGGCTCTCATCTCCTTTAGTCTGGACTAGACTCCTATTTGATCTCCCTACATCATTTTTCCCATGCCAATGAGGTCTTCAAGCAGCAGTCAAATTGATTTTTTCTGAAGAGAAAGTCAGATCCTATACCTTTCTAACTCAACAAACTCCAGGGGATCAAATATGAACTCATAGATCTGACCTCTAAAGTTCTTCACAAGCTGTCCCCTTCCTACCTTTCCAATCTTCTTATACTAAACCATTATTTCTTCACACTGTGCTTTCCATAAACACTGATATACCTAGTATTCTGCACATTGGCTACACCATGTTCCAATTCTGAGTATTTACATAGCTGTTTTCTATACCTGGTATAGTCTTCTTTTCTCTTCTTCTTAGAATCCACAGTTTTCTTTCAGACACAACTCAAGAGCTGCTATCTTCTTAGAACCTTCACTTTTATTCAATGGTTATTGAACTATTCTCATAAAACTTGTCTTGTATTCATGTTGTATATACTCTACATGCACTGCTATATATATTATGGGAAAGGGAACATAGGGAAGAGGTGTCAAACTCGCAAGTGGCAAACAGAATCTGGTTAAAATGTAATTGGAAATGTTTAACAAAATAAATAAAAATGCAACTTAAATAAAGCTCATTTGTCAATATGTACCCAGCAGGGATTGAAAAGTAGTAGTTTAACTTCTTAGTGCCTTAGGGGTCTCTTCCTTTTTTTTTTTCCTTTTCTTTTGGAGGCCAGTTGGGGTTAAGTGACTTGCCCAAGGTCACATGGCTAGTTTTTGTGTTAAGTGTCTGAGGCCGGATTTGAACTCAGGTCCTCCTGACTCCGGGGTTGGTGCTGTATTCACTGTGCCACCTAGCCACCCCCAGGGGTGGGGTCTCTTTCTAAGGCCATCACTTCTAGAGAAAGAGTCAACCTGAATTGATGAAGAGTTTCTCACCTGCGAGTTGCCCATACTTATAAAATTAGAGGTTCATTCTCTATCCCATACTTACTCAAGTATGTACATAGTATCTCACCTATTAGAGTGTAAACTACTGGAGTACAGGCTTTTTTTTCACTTTTGTCTTGTATTCTTAGCTCTTAGTACAAAGCCTGGTACCTAGTATGTACTGAATAAATATTCTTGGATTGATTAGTGTGTGGAAAGTCCTACTGGTGTTTTTTAACCACCACCAGCAAAATCTATTCCTTGTCTAGGAAACCTCTTCACCCCTGGATACAAAAAACACACACTATTCATTCAAGTCGCAGGAAACCACTCATTCAGCAACTGCTTATATCTAGTTGGGTAGGTGAAAGATGGCCAATTATTTCCCTTCATTCAGTAATCTTTAGCACAAATGATCTACTTTCACCACAAAAAATATAGCTATGAAGACACTGGACTTTCCCCCTCTCTTTAACAAGTTTTATTGATTATTTACTATTAATCATTTCCAAATCTACTTTTCCCTACCTGTCCCTCACCCCCATTAAAACCTTCCTCAAAAAAAGGAAAAAAAAGTTGAAAGAGTGATAAAATGAGTGAATGAGTCAACATTCCCACATCTCTGCTGAGAGGAAGGAGAGAATCTGAGTTCATTTGTCTTTTTATATTGTTTTCAGCTGCATTTTTTTTGAAAGGCAATATGACTTGATGGATAGCGCACAGAACCTGAAGTCAGGAAGACCTAGGTCTGAATCCTTCCCTAGATGAATAAATACAATTTGGGTGGCCCTTGTCAAGTCAGCCCTCTAACTCTCAGTTTCTTCATCTGTAAAATGGGGATAATAATAGCATTTACCTGACAGTGTTATGAGTATCAAACGACATAATACAAGCAAAATGCCTAGCAAACTACTATAAAAGTGAGTTATTATTATCATTTGTCATTATGTATATTGCTCTCCTGGGTGGTTCCATATGTTGTACTCTATATGAGTTCATAAAAATCTTTCTTCTCACTTAAAATATTTTAATTTATATGTTTTATTTTTATATGGCCTAACATTCCCCATAAACTTTCCTCTATCTCTTCTCAGAGAGCCCTCTCTTATAATAAAGAATTTTCCATTAAAAATAGACAAGAATCTTCATTGTTTATAGGCTTCCTTTACCATGTCTATTTTGGGTCTAGAATCTTCATGGAAATAATGAAGAACAGTATACATGAAATATGTATGCCATCACCTGTGGCAGCCATCTAAATTATTTGGTACTATTTAAACTACACACACACATACACACACACACACATGCAGAAAGAGAGAGAGAGAGAAAGAGAGAGAGAGAGAGAGAGAGAGAGAGAGAGAGACACAGAGAGAGACAGAGAGAGAGAGAGCAGATCAGTGAAACAGACTGGATGAACAAAAAAAAAAACCCTAGAAGTGATAGACAATATCAGTTTAGTGTGTGATAAACCCAGGAATGTGTGTTACTGCCTCTGTTTTTGACAAGAACTATTGGAAAAATTTAACCATATGATAACTAACTACATTTTCAGTTTAGGTAGAGTCAAAAGACCTGGATTCAAATTTCAGCTCTACCACTTATTATCAGTATGACTTTAAGTAGCCTACTTAACTGCTCTAGGAATTACTTTGATCATTTGTAAAATGAGAGTTTTGGACTAGATGGCCTCTGGTCAATTTCAGCTGTGTCTGTACTCCTATGACCTGTCAGGGACATATACCTAGAAAGTCATCTGTGATACAAGTCATACCTGGATCTTTTTGAACATAGGTTTAGAAGTTAGATTACTATGCTACCCAGATGCCTCAAGGTTGCAACTTCCAAAAGTATGATCAAAGTTCCATGATATATTAGAATGCATTGTGGACTGGGAGTCATTGAATCATATAGAATCATAAATTTAAAGCTAGCCAGAAGGGACCTTTAAAGAGCTCCACCTCCAACCTTCCCCCATTTTATAGTAGAAGAAACTGAAGATTGGAAAAGTTAGGGCTTGTCCCTGATCAATCAGCTAGTAAGTGTCACAGACCAGATATTCATCCATGTCTTTTGATTTCAAGTTCAGTGTGCTTTTCACTGTACCATGATGCCTTCCAAGCAAGCAACTTAGATTCTGATTCTGGTTCTGGCACCAACTAGATGTTGGGGCAAGATATTTCACCCCAAGGCATGAATTTCCTCATCATCAGTAAAATGAGGGATTGAACTAGATGGTCCAAGTTCTCCCCCACCTCTAAAACTATATAAGCTAACATATTATTAAAACTACTATATTTTGTTATTTATATCACATAAAAATATTATATTGATAAAAGTAATGTAATTTTATCAATATAATTATATGATACGGATTGTATTGTACATTATATAAATTAGTATGAAATTAATATATTATGATATTACTGTTACTATTATATTATAATTATAAATAAAAGCTATTATAAAGGTCTGTTCACTGAATCAAAAATAATTTTTCCAAACCACACTTTTCATGGCTGGGGATCTGCTTCTGTTCCCCCCTACACACCCTTTTTTTTGAACAGCTGATGAGTTGCTCCTGTACATAACAAAAGGAATGCTATTTAATCTGCATCTTTTATACAGGGTGGCTCTGGTGTAAAACCACATGAAGCTGTGCTCAGCAACTTAGTGCTTTCAATTAAACATCATGTAAGTTAAGTGGTAGTAAAGGGAAAATGATGTTAAGAGTATGGAAAAGAATCTCAAAACAGGTGCAATTACACTCATTTTTATTTCTGCCTCTTAAATTTGAGTGCTTTTTTATGGGCTTCTGAATAAATGGATTATATAAGATTCACAACCAATGAGATGCAATTCTTTCTTTTCCATAAAGACCCTACTCTTATAGATGATTTTGAGAAAGCAATCCAGAAAAGGAAATGTGCCTTCTTTGCTCCAGAAAAACCTTCCCTCATTCTCTATTGAGCCTCCTCCTACTTCTGGTATGTCCTGGGAACATTCTGAGTTAGAAACTTTAATCTCCCATAAAATCTCTATGATTGGCTCCCCAGTGCCTTTGGCATTAGGGCAGGAGAAATCTTCAGATACATCTGAATGTGATCTTGCCCCTCCCTGCAAAACATGCCTTTAATGTGGAGAGATAACCTCAGTTGGTGGGAGAAACCCAGGGGGCATGCATAGAAGTTGAGGAGGAGAGACTGGAAGTCTGGAATACTTCAGACACCAGGACAAGAGGTCACCTCTTGTCTCTATCACTGACTCTGTTTCTTCTGGTAAGACAGATAAACATAGCACACAGGAGTGCTGCTAGCACAGGTTGACTCTTGATCTGGTCAGACAGGAAAGAAACTAGGAAGGGGTTAATAATCTTACTTTATTCTAGTCTAGTTTTCTCATAAGAGGATTGCTGATAATGGGAAGACAAACTCCTACAGCATTCCCTAATCACCATTTTAGCATGGGCCAAAGAGAAAGGGGTGCAACTACCTCTATGTCTTGATGGGGTCAGTTGAAACAGGCTAGTTCTAGTGCATCCCTCTAAAGCCCCTCAAAGCTCAGTGGGGGCCAGTTGAGGCATGCACTGTATTCCAGCTTGTGCATTGAACCCTAAGGGTTCCCCATTCACTGACCAATGCCCACCTGCTTTATAGGGCAACAGACAAAGAAGGCATATTACCAGCAATAGCCTTACAAGTATACATCATCCCATCCCTGTATCTTACCATGCAGTCGCAATTAATGTTTATATTATTTATCATTATATAACACTGTGCAAACATAGTGGAGATGTTTTTAACCACGATTGTGGGAACTCATATCTGACATTTGGTAGTAAGAGATTGTTATAATTATGGATCCTGGGAAACTGAACTTTAAGAAATAAAAACAAAAAAATTACGTCACACACTAAAATCTACCTTACTTACACTAAAATTAATCTTACATATGCTCCTCCTTTGCAACCTGAACCTCATCACACCCAAGACCAGAACTGTATATGTTTCCACCCCTTCAGAGACATAATTGCCTATCTGATTTCATGGGAGTGGTCTCAAAGTATCCTTGATCTTTCTTTCCTTTTCCCTTTTCTATCTATTTCCTCTTAACTGTGTCTAAAGTTAAGCACCTTTAATATTTATGTGTGTATTCATATGTGTATATATTATACATATGTGTATATACATATGCACAGATACACCTGCACTCACCCATATACATATATGAGAGAAATGTACTGACAATGAAAAGGACTGTAACTTTTGGCATTGTATGTCATTAGCCATTCTGTGACTTAGGCACATCATCCTTCTTGCTGTTTCTCAAACACAAAAATCTATCTGCTTTTTTTTGTGCTTTTCCTTGCCTGTAATATACTCCCTCCTTCCTAATGCCATTTAGAATGTCCTTGTAATGTGTCTACATCTTAATTTCCTCATCTGTGTAACAGGAATGATTACACTGCCCTTAGATACCTCACAAGACAATTGTGTAAATCACATAAGATAACGGATATAAGCCCTATTGAAATGTGAGTTTTTGTTACATATCTCTTTTAAACATTCACAGAAGAGAGAAGGGATTTTGCTTATTGCCCTCCCCCCCGCCACCATGCATGTTGTAGACATACTGTCTATAATCTGTTCATAACAAGATATGATAGCTGTCTTCAAGTATTTGAAGGGCTATCATATAGAAGAGGGATTACATTTGTTCTGACAAGTTCCAGAAGGTAGGCCCATGCACATTTTATTGAAGTCATAGGCAGATTCTGGTCTTATACAAACCAAATCAAAGCTTGATGTATATGAAATGAACAATTATAGCTGTCTAAAAGCCATATGGGCTTCCTTAAGAGGTATTGATAGCCACTCATATTTGAATAGCACTTTGTAAAGTTGTGGGGAGTAGAAGTATTATTGTAAGAGTGGATGGGTGGAATAATTTATGATTTATCCCCTACCTGGAAAGGCAGTTTGGAACCAAACTATAAAGGACTTTATGTTCCTTATAGAATAATTTATTTTTACTCCTAGAAGTAATAGGAAGCCATTGGAGTTTATGAAACAGTGGAGTGACATGGTCAAGCATGAACTTTAAGAATATCTCTTTGGGATCATAAAAAAGGGAAAGGCCCTATATATACAAGAATATTTATAGCTCCTTCATGGTGGCAAAGAATTGGAAATTGAAGGAATGTCCATCAATTGGGGAAATAACTGAACAAATTGTAGTATACAAATGTAATGGGATACTATTGTGCTTAAGAAATGATGAGCAGGTGTATTTCAGGAAAAAAAAAAACCAAACTTGTAAAGACTTACATGAACTGATGCTGAGTGAAGTAAGCAGAACCAGGAGAACATTGTATGTAGTAACAGCAAAATTGTGCCATGATCACTATGATAGACTTAGCTCTTCTCAGCAATACAAGGATTCAAGACAATTCCAAAAGACTCATGATACAAAATTCTGTCCACATCTAGGGAAAGAACTGATGGATGAATTTATATTGATGAATGTTATTTTTACTCTGTTTTTCCCTTTTTTTCTATTTCTTTTTCCCAACATGGCTACTATGAAAATATGACTGCACATTTATAACCTATTTCAGATTACTTGCCATTTTGTGAGGGGAGAGGGAAAGGACAGAGAAGAATTTGAAATGCAAAATTTTATAAAAAATGAATGTTTAAAATTTTCTTTAAATGAAATTGGAAAAATGCTATTTATATTAAAAAAAGAATATCACTTTGGCAGTTGTTTGGAGGATGGAGTAAATTCAGGGAACAGAAAAATAATGCCATCTCTAAAAGAGTAAAAGAAGGAAATGAACATTTATTGAATGATTAACAAATTATTTACTTGGAAATATATCATTTCATAGGGATTCTTTCCCTGGAGTTAATGTTTTTTTCCCTCAATATCTTGACAACCCTTTCATTATTTGTTCTAGGCACCACGCTAAGTACTTTACAAAAAACATCCCACTTGATCCTCACAACAACAGTCAGAAGTAAGTGCTATTGTTATCCTCATTTTAGAACTGAGGATATTAAGACAGATAGAAGTTAAGTGACTTGTCCAGGGTCACACAGCTCTTGTCTGAGATCACATTTGAACTCAGATCTTTCTGACTCCAGGCTCAGCACTCTGTCCACTGTGCTGAAATGCGGCTGATTTTGGCTAATAGGCATGCTGGAGTTAATATGGCACTGACTTTGGAATCAGGTAAACCTGGATTAAAATTCCACTTCAGCTCAGACAAGGGACTCAGCATCGCTGGGCTTCATTTTCCTCATCTGTAAAATGAAGAAGTCAGGGACCTCTAAAGTCGTTTTTTACTCTGTACTGTAATCATATGATCCCCTCTCTGGGCATTCTTCTTCTTAAGGGGTTGGAGTAAATTATTTTGATGGTCCTTTCCAATCCTTACATGAGTCTAGGGCATAGAGTTTCATTGAGAAGGCACATGTAACATTATGTGCAGCACACAAGTTGTTCTGAAGGCAAAAGGAATGTGTGATGAATGGGTGGATTAGGTGTGCACAGGTGTTCAATGCCTTTTCAGTCAAATACAAGCAATAGAGAAACACAGGGCTCACTCTTGCACATGAGAATGTAATGTTGCTGCATCCATTCAACAAATAGATACATTGTCTTCAAGACAGTTCTGAGAATTATGGAAGAGACCTAGATGAAAAGCAATGCAGTCTCTACCCTCCAAGGAGCTTAGTAAAGCTCCCAATTTCCTTTAATAATAACAATTCACAGTTCTATAGCACAGTTAGGTTTACAAAGTACTTTCTTCATAAAATCCTTGTGAGATAGGTGGTGTTATTATCCCTATTTTTGTAGATTAGGAAAATGAATCTCAGAGAGTTGAAATGATTTCTCTATAATCAGAAAGCCAGTAAATGCCAAAGCTCAGATTGAAACAAATGTGGGAATTTGTTATGCTTGACTGGGCATATTTGTTCCAAGGGTTTTGCTTTTTCTTTCTTGCTCTCCACCTCCGCGCCTGCACCCTGAGGGTGTGTGTGGGGGAACAGAAAGTGGAAGGGAAAACATTTGCTAATTAGAAAATTTTAATTATTTTTTTAAAATTAAATTTAAAATTAATTTAAAAAAGAAAGTTTGTTCTTCTGACTTTGAATCTAGCAACTTTTTCAAACCACACTATACTGATATATTGTTACAGTAAAGTAGGCCTGAAGCAAATTAGAAATTATTTTCTTAGGAGCTATTTCTGGCAATAGAGTCTATAGCTACATTCCAGTGTAGAACCAACTCTTCTCCAACTGACCAGCCATGATGACAGCAAATTATTTGGGGTTGAAGTTTCCTTCACACTGTGTCTGGAAATTTCACTTTTCATGTAGTTGCTTCAACTTGGAAATATATCATGGAATAGGGGTTCTTTGCCTGGAGTTCATGATTTTCCCCCCAATATCTTGATAACTCTTTTATTATTATTGGTTTCCTTTATACTCACATGGATAGTACTTTGTACATCAAAAAAAAAAATGATTCTGAAGAGAGATTCATAGGCATCACCAGCCTACCAAAGAGGACCTACACAAAAGGGTAAGAACTTTAGAATATCAGGAATCAGATCACCCCTTCATGCTGTGCTGAATCGCTCAATTGACAAAGCTCACCCCCATCACCCCCTACTTGTACTTTTTCTGCCACTGAAGTGGATCTAGGGCCTTCAAGCTCCTTCCTGGATGCCTTTCTCACACTTTTCCAGCCCCATGATGCCTAAATCAATAATTCCCTCCCAAGAATTCTCCAGACCTTCTCAGATTCCTTGACTTCCATCAATAGCCAAGTACCTTTAATGTTACATTTGCAATATTTTCCCTCCTTTCTATACTCTTATGGTTACCATCCTAGTTCAGTTCCTCAACACCATTATAACAATAACTTCTTAATCTGTCCAGCCCTACTCTCCTTCAGTTCATCTTTTTGTTTGTACAAAAGTTGTTGAACTTTTCATTTAAACTATTCCTGTGATTTCATGGATAAAAGGAGCCCCTCTGAGGAACTCCCTTAACATCAATAGCCCCTTTTTCAACATACATCTTAGAGAATTGCCTGGGGCATTGAAAGATTTAATGACTTCAATAGGGTCACACGACCAGTATGTATCAGAAAGAGGATTTGAACAGTGATATTACTGACATGGAGGCCAACTCTCTATCCATTATAGCCCCTGACTTTTAGTGAGTGATTGTTTCAACAAAATGACCATATGTCAAGTAGTGGGCTAGGTCCTTGATAATACGAAGATAAAAAATGAAGTAGTCAGGGGCATTTAGGATGGCTCAGTGAATAGAGCACCAGCCCTGGAATCAGGAGGACTTGAGTTCGACTCCAGCCTCAGACACTTAACACTTACTAGTTGTGTGACCTTAGGCAAGTCATTTAACCCCAATTGTCCTGCTTTTTCCCATCCAAAAAGACAAAAAAATAAAATAGTCTCTTGCTTTGAGGAGCCCATGAACCCCTTCTAAGAACATTTTTTAAGTACACAAAATAAAATAAGTAGAATAACAAAGGAAATGAATGATATTGAAATATAGTTATCAAACATATAAAAAATGTTAATGGATGCCAGTCTAATTACCCCATTTGAAAGCCTGGTTTTGGTTCATGTTGCTATCCAGCTCAAAGTAGTTCCCAATTACTACCTGAACAAAGTCTAAAATCCTTAGTGTATGGTATGATGTCCTCCTCTGACTGGTGTTAAACTATCTTTCCAGTCTATTCTACAACTGCTCTATCCTCCAACCAAACCAGATGACCCAACATTTTCCAACATTGTCCAGATTTAAAAAAAAAATCTTTGGTGCCTTGTTTTAAATCTTCCTTTCCCTTCCCAGGCTTGGAATGCATGTACCATCCCTCAACTTTTGATATCCTAATCATCAACCTTCAAGACCTAGTTCAACTGCCTTCTTTTCAGAGTTTTCTGATAATATTACTGGAAATGGATTTTCTTCTATTCAGCCTCATGCCAGCTTGCTTTTACCTCTCTGACTCTGACATTTTTGTATAATAGTATATAACATATCACACAGTATTATATTATGAAATATTACATAAATATTATGAATATGATAATTTAATTTATTTATTATTTTTAATATTAATGTATATAATATTTAATTTAATTATATAGACATAAATATAAAATATTATAGAATACAACATAATACATTATACAGCACCTGCTCTGAACAAGTCATTTTGCTATTAGTTATACAAAGGTAAAACAGAATAATCTCTGCTCCAGGGAGCTTATACATTGTATGTATAATACTCAATAATTTCAAGTCAGAGAGAACTCTGAAAACTGAGGGGATCAGGAAAGGCTTCATTGAAAAAGCGACCCCTTAGCTACTTCTCAGAAGCTAGGGTGTTATATGGTAAAAGTGAGGAAGGATCACATCGCATACATGGAGACTTTCTGGGTTTGGATGATGGAATATCTAGAATAGAGGAACTGTTGAGCTAATTTGGCTGAACAAAGAATGTAAACAGGGGAGTAATATGTAATGATCGGAAAGATAGTTGACTTTAAATACCAAACTGAGGACTTTGTATTTTATCCAATAAAATAAGTGAATCTTAACCTTTTTTGTATATCATTTAACCTCTGTCAGTCTGGTGAAGCCCATGTACTCCTATGCGGAATAATGTTTTCAAATGCATAAAATAAATTATATAACATTACACGGGAAACCAATTATATTTTAATATACCTATCCTATTATTAAAAAGTTTATGGACCTGAGGTTAAAAACCATTACATGGCAATAAAGAACCATTGATGTTTTTCAAAGTAGTGTAGTGCACATGTCTTATTTGTCATTGTAGATTGTAATCCTCTTGAAGGCATTAAAATGTCTTACTCATCTTTGTAACTCATAGTATCTAGTTTTGCTAGTTCTAATTGTTAAGAAGTTGTCCTTTATAGTGAAACCAAAGTTTTGCCTCTATCATTTCCATTTCTCTCTGGGCATCAATTTATTTCTTTGTCAATAGTCAATAGTCAATGAACATTGATTAAACATGTAGTGTGTACAAGGCCCTTCACTCAACATTTGTAAAACAAAGGGGTTTGAGTAAGTGGTTTCTAAAATCCCTTCCAGCACTTATTTAAATCTATGATTTTAAGTCATAATTTTTTGGAAGACACATTTAATATTATATGTTGTGCATATAATAGGTATTTTTGAAAACATTTGTTTAAAATATTTAAATTAAATCAAAACTTATTTGTGCTATAGCCTACTCTTCTCTGGCCTCTCTTATCTCCCTACAAATAATTAATATAATTAATTCTTATTAATGTTATAATCTGTTATTCTACCAAAGTGTGCCTTAACACAGTAAGAAGCACTTTCTAGTGACAGCCCAAAGAAGTAACTAATTGTGGAAAGTTCATCTATCCATTCTAAAAAGCTCAGTGGGGGGGGGGCATAATTAGAGCCTCTATGCCTCTCAAATTACACCTTAGAGGCAGATCCACATCTTGATAAATTTTCATAGTGTGTACCAGCAGGTTTTATCTGATACAAATAGCAACAAAGTTCCTAATCAAATCCATTTGCCTAGCAACAATGTTTTAAAACACATAATTGCTTTTGTGGGTCATCTTTTTTCTCCTTCAAATTAGGATCGTAGTATCATAGTATCATAGTTTTAAGTCTAAAAAGAACTTTTAGGTTATATGGCCTAAGACACCCTCCATCTCCCTGTTTTTTAAACAGATGAGAAACTTGGAATACATAAACAGGAAACAACTTGTCTAAATCACAAAGACAATAAATAGAAAACCTGAGATTTAAAACTCATCTCATTTCATTGATGAAATTGGAACCATTCACAATGAACACCTTTTCCCCTTTTTATCATGCCAAAAATTATTGACACTGTTCCCTACTTTCCTATACATTAAAAAAAATTATTTGTTTTCTTGTTTACATCATTCATTTCCATGAGATTTTGGATTTACAAATGTTCTCCCTGTCCTTCCCCTACCCCAACCCCATAACAGCGATCCCGTCATAGAGCCCCTCCCCTGATCTGCTCTCTAACTTTCTGGTAGGGCAGGGAGGGTCTCCCTACCCCAGCCCCCATATATCTGAATTCCTAGTTGCATGTATTGCAGATCTTTAAATTCTAGATTCTTTCAGTTCCTCCATTGTCACCCACTCCCATTGGAAGGACAAGCAATTCAATACAGGCTGTGCACGTGTAATTACACAGGACATCTTCACAGTGGACATATTGTGACAGTCTGATCATATGTCCCTCCTTCCTATCCCTCCCCCCTTTTTCTGCTCTCTACCCTGTCCCTGTCCCTTTACTGAAGTGTGTGCTTCCAGCATCCCTTCCCCAGACCCTGCCCTCCTCTCCATCATCCCGCCTCTCATCCCCATGCTCCCTACTCTCCTGTGTGGCATGATACCCAGTTTAGAGTTTATGTCATTCCTTCCCTAAGCCAAATTCAATGAGAGTAATTGAGAGTGAAGTTGTAACAGCTATCACTTGCCTCTTCTATGTGGGATGATTAGCCCCATTTTGTCTCTCCCTGTCTCCTCTCATTCTAGTTCTCTCCTACCTCAGAATTTCACCTTTTAAAGTATCATCCCTTCACATTCAATTGATCCTATACCCTCTATGTACACATATACAAACATGCTCAGATATATATTCATATGCATATATAGCCTCTAATAGACATATGTGTAAGTATACATACATACATACATACACACCCACATATATACATATATACATATAAAATACACATTTGTATTCTCTTCCCCTATCTTCATACTAAGAAAAGTTTTATAAGTTACTATTATAGTTTTTTTATATTGGTATGTAAATAGTTCAATTTTGATAAGTTCCTTATGATTTCTTTCTCATGTTTACCTTCTCATGCTTCTTGTGTTTGATTGTCAGATTTTCTGTTCAGTTCTTGTTTTTTCCGCAAGAATGCTTGAAAGTCCTTCACCTCATTGAATTACCATATTTTCCCCTGGAACATTATACTCAGTTTTGCGGGGTAGGTGATTATTGGTTTTAATCCCAGCTCCCTTGATCTTCGAAATAACATATTCCAGGCCCTTCAGTCCCTCAGTGTAGAAGCTGCCAGATCCTGAGTTATCCTAATAGTGTTTCCACAGTATTCACATTGTTTTCTCTTGGTAGCCTATAATATTTTCTCCTTTAACTGGAGGTTCTGGAACCTGGCAACAACATTTCTAGTTTTCTTTTGGGGATCTTTTTCAAGAAGTGATCAGTGAATTCTTTCAAGTTCTATTTTGCCCTCTGATTCTAAAACATCAGGGCAATTTTCTTTGAGAATTTCTTGAAGGATGCTTTCCAAGTTCTTTTTTTGATCAAGGCTTTCAGGTAGACAGATAGTTTTCAAATTGTCTCTCCTGGATCTATTTTCCAGGTTAGTGGTTTTTTCAAGGAGATATTTCACATTGCTTTCTATTTTTTCATTTGTTTGTAGCTGTTTAA
>CM053594.1:84952897-85012897 GCA_028646575.1 Pseudocheirus occidentalis
TTTTCATGATTTTCTCACATCATTCTCATTTCTCTTCCCAATTTTTCCTCCAGTTCTATTTGTTTTTCAAAGTTCTTTTTCAGTTGATCTATAGCTTGTAGGCAATCTTCAAATGTCTTGGAAGCATTTGGTGTGGGAGTTCTGGCTGTGTTGTCTTCCTTCCATTCCATGCTTTGCTCCTTTTTGCCCACAAAAAAGGATTCTTCAGTTTTATTGCTGTTCTTATCTTGCTTCCTTTTCCTCATGTTTGCCAGCCAATTAATTGGTTGGTTTTTTTTAGCTCTGCTTCCAGGGGTAAAGCTCTGTCCCAGATATCTCGGGTTTTTAACAGTTGCTGGAGCTATTAGGGGGGTGCTGCAGCTTTAGCTTGCTGAAAGCACATCCCAGGACTACCACTCAAAACCACAATCCAGATCCAGGCCACTCAACGCAAGAGCCCTTAGCCCTGATCAGTTGTCTCAGCCCCCCTGCAGTGTCCATTGGACAGGAGCTCTGAAGCAGCCCAGTGGAGGCAGTTGCTGGTTGGAGCAGATCCTGCCATTCCCTCCCCCCATTCCTTGCCCTGGGGGCAGATTGGCCAAACTGCTATTCCTCCCCAAAGTTAGCTTGAAAGCTTCGCTCTCACTGACCTTTCTCTAATCCTTATTTTTCATGACTTGATAGATGTGGAGATTGCCTCAGGTGCTGTAAGTCTGTTCTCTGGGGTAGACTCACACTGCAGCTTCTTCTGACCACCGTGGGGCCTGGCCACGATTTCTGGCTGAGCTGGCCTTGGCTCCCAACCTGCCACGGTGAGCCCCTCCTGCCGCGCTGCCTAGTTTGATGATTCTCTGTCCTTTTTCTTGGCCTGCTTGATAGGTGTGGAGAATACCTCAGGTGTTGCTGATCCTTTCTCCTGTAGACTCTGGCTGCAGCTTTTCCCGACTACCTTGGGGCCTGGTCGTGGTTTTGGTTTTGGTTTCAAGCTGGGTGGGCCTTGGCTCCCAGCCTGTAAAGATGAGCCCCTCCTGCTGAACTGCCTTCAGCGCCAGATGTGTTTTCTGTATTTTTGTGGGTTTTGGAGCCCTACAATTTGTTTAGAGTCATATTTTCTGGGTATTTAAGGTGGCTGTGGGAGCTGTGGAGCTTTGCTGCTTCTACGCTGCCATCTTGGCTCTGCCCTGGAACTCTTATTTCTATACATTTTTCAATAATCTATAATGGCCCTTCTTGCCAAGGCAAATGTCTCTTTTTGTCACCTTGATACTCTCTTCCTTTATCTCCTTCAGAAGATTGCTTTCTCTATCAGATATAAGAAAAAACGTCCTAATAGTTACAGATATCCCTAAGAGGAATGGACTGCCTTGGGAACTAGTGGATTGCCCTCACTAAACGATTTTGATCAAAGGTTAGATGACCACAAGGTGAGTAAATTGTAGAAGGGATCCTTCCCTTTCTTCCCCTCCCCTCTTCTTTCGTCCCCTCTCTCCTCTCCCTCTTACCCTTCCCTCTCTTAACCTCCCCCGTTCTTCTCCCCCTCCCCTCCACTCTCTCCATCTGTCTGTTTATCTGTCTTTCCTCACTATCTTGAAGAAACAGTATTCTCTCAGCTTTTATTATCATCTTTATGGAATATCATGGCCTCTCATCCAAGTTTCTATTTTGCATTCACAAAGGCCTGCAGATGTTTCAAATTTAATTTCCCATCATCACCATAAATTCAAAATATTTCTAATCTAACTCATCACCTTCTTGGTAAAGTGATCATTCCTCCTAACCTCCTTGTTTCTGTCATACTGTACATCAGAGAGGCTTGAAACTCAGTCAGATCTCTCTTTTACCTGTTACACACAAACACACACACATTCATCATAATCTCCACATTAAAAATCCTTACTTAAACTATTGTCCCATATCTTCCTTTTCTCAGCTAAACTCCTGTTAAAACTTTTAAACTCTCTGCTTCTGCTTCCTTTACTCTCCTTAAAACTTTACAATCTGGCTTTTAACTTCATCACTCAACAGAAACTACTGTCTCAAAAGTTGTCACTGATCTCTTATTTTATTTTTTACTTTTTTTGGAGGGGGAAAGGCAGGGCAATTGGGATTAAGTAAGTTGCACAAGGCATATGGCTAGTAAGTGTTAAGTATGAGGCCGAATTTGAACTCAGGTCCTACTGACTCCAGGGCCTGCGCTCTATTCACTGCCCAACCTAGCCACCCTCACTGATCTTTTAATTGCTAAATATGATGATCTTTTCTCAGTTCTCTTCCATCTTGACGTCTGTTTAATTTTTTATTATCTTCCTCTCCCCTGGATACTTTTAACTCTCTGGGTTCTCATGATACTGCTTTCCTAGTTCTCTTGCTGGCTCATTACCCATCCCACAACCCTTAACTTTATAATGCTCTGTCCTGAATCCTCTTCTTTTCTCTCTCTAAAGTCTTTTTTTAACCTGATCATCTTATAAGAGTTTAACTATCACCTCTATGCATATGACTGACAAATTCATCTATATATCCAAACCCAGTCTTACCTCTGATCTTCAGTTCCATGGCAATGACTACCATTTGGGCATTTTAAACAGTCTGTCCTGGAAACCTCTTAAATTGAACATGTCCAAAACGGAACTCATTACATCCCCCATGCACCCTTTCCCCCGCCCCCACCCAAGGAAAACCTATGACTTTTCCAGACTTTTGAAGTTTGTAACTTTGGCATTATACTTAACTCATCAATGTCTCTTGTCCCATGTATTCAATCACTTGCCAGATCCTGCCATTTTAAATTCAATGAAGTGTTTCATATTGAATGAGGAAGTGTAGGAGTTATGATGTTGTGGACCTATGCAACTAGAAGGATTTTAATACTCTTTAGCCTAAAAGTAAGATTTATAAGGTAGATGAGCTTGAGGGAAAATATTGAATTCCACTTGGGGCATATAAAGTTTGAGATACCTTCAGGAAATCATTTCATATATATAGTCAAAAAGCAGTTTTAGCAGAGAGACTTGGATTTGCTATAGAAAAGTCATCTGTATGACAATGATAATATGACCCGTGGGAGATCTTGAGATCAAACAGAGAGAGGAGAGCCCAAGTCAAGGGCTTACACAATATCCATGGTTATTGGGAGAGGCATGGAATAAGATTCAGTGAAAAAGAATGAGAAACAGTCAAATGAGTAGGGGGAAATCCAAGAGAGAGCAATGCCACAAAATCTTTGAGAGAGTGTCTAAGAAAGCGTTATCAATGGTATTCAGTTTCAGAGAGGTCAAAAAAGTTATGGATAGAGAAGAGACCACTAGATTTATAAAAGAAATAACTGGTAACTTGGGAAAGAGGGATTTCAGTTGAGCAATGAGTTGGATAGTGAGTGTGAATAGAGTTACAAAATGTGAATAAGAGAGTTAGAGAAAATGAACTGGAGGTTTTGAGCATAGGGCTACTAAGTGGATACAGTGACACAATGGATAGTGTTGGGCCTGGAGTTAGGAAGACCTGAGTTCAAATCTAACTTACTGTGTGATCCTGGGCAAGTCACTTAACCCTTTTTGCCTCATTTTCCTTATCTATAAAATAAACTTAAGAAGGAAATGGAAAACTACTACAGCATTTTTGCTAACAAAGCCCAAATGGAGTCACAAAGAATCAGACATGACTGGAAATACTGCACAACACCTCAAGGCAGTGGTGCAATAAATGTGCACCATTTATTGGTGCAATAAATAAGGTATAGGGCATGGAGTCAGTAAGATCTGAGTTCAAATGTGACCTCAGTCATTTATTAGCTATGTGGGCTGTCTATTAGCTAATAAGTCTATATTAGCTAATTTAGAGCAAGTCACTTAATCCTGTTTTCTTTTGGTTTCTTCATCTGTCAAATGAGCTGGAGAAAGAAATGGCAAACCACTTCAGTATCTTTGCCAAGAAAACCCCAAATGGGGTCACAAAGAGTTAGGCACAACTGAAATGACTGAAGAACAACAACAAAACTGAAAAGCAGAGAAGATATTTAGAACAATAACCAGCAGGGATGGTAGTTTTAGTCAGTTTTTAAAGATTTGGGAAAAGTTGAATGTGTTTACAGGTAACAATGAAGGACCAAATGGTCAAGAAAAAATTGAAAATTGAGGGAAATGATAGTAGGGACAGTCTATTGGAAAAGACAGGAGGGAATGAGATCCAAAGTACATGTAACAGTTTTGGTCTTGGTGAGAAAGGCCAATTCTTCAATAGAGACTGGATTAGAGAAGTTGCGAGTGGGAAATGATGAGAGGGGGATGTGAGATGAGGAGAGCAGAGATGAGAGATCTTCTTCAATTTTCCCTGTGAAGTATGAGCCAAGATTTTCTGCTCAGGAGGTCGTGGACAAAGTGTTGTGGGAGTCTTGAGGACAGAAGAGAAATTGTAAAACAGCTGTTGACTATAGTGAATGAGATCAAGAATCAATTAGGGAAGAGAAGAAGACTTATTGTGCTATGATGATGAAAATCAAGTGAAAATTAGATTACATAAATTCATAATGGATCCATTCAAGGTTTCATGAATTTCTCTAATGCTATTCACAGAACGCAAAGAGGGACAATGGAGGTGGATGATGAGAATAAGCCAGTTTCAAGTTTGAAATGGTGTGAGATGTGATTGAACAAGCAATGATTTTCCTAAATTGCAATTCTGAATTTACTCAATAAACTCACAGTGGCTCCCTGTTACCTCCAGGATCAAATATAAAATTTTCCGTTTGCTTTTAAAGCCCTTCACAATATGGACCCTCTGTACTTTTCCAGTCTTCTCATAGATGCTCTCCTCCCTTTCTCATCTTTGCAGCCAAACTGGTCTCTGCCTTCCTCACTTATGACACTCTTGGCCATCTCTCCTGTCTTTAATGCAATCTCCTCTCCCTGTTCCTCAAAAGCCCCTCTCTTACTTTAAGAAATCACTGAACACCATCTTCTTTACACAGCCTTTCTTGATTTCCAACTGCTGATGCCCTCCTTCCAAAACTCTATCTGACTACTTTGTCAGATATAAATAAATAAAATATATTTTTATTTATTAACTTTATATTAATGCTCTACATTTTATGGATACTTGTTTTCTGATGCATTCAAATGTAAGTTCTTGGGATCAGGGACGCTCTTCTTCTTTATACTGGTATCCCAAGCACCTAGCAGAGTTCCAGGTACATTTATTGTAGACAGTTAATGAACTCCGTTAATGAACAGTTAATGAACTCCGTTGATTGATGCCTTTTCCCAGTTGATCCCCTTGTATGGACTGGTCTTCCTTCTTCTGTTTCTTAGACTACCTTCAAATCTTTACTCAAATGCTACCTATATAAGAAGCTTTCTCTGGTTTTCCTCTCCCTCCCTCTCTCCAAACCCCTATGATACTATCTTCCTCTTCAAAGCAGTATAAATACTTGTCATTTCTAGTGTTTTATAAATGTTTGCTGTAGCTGTCAACAAAAGCACATGAGATTTGAGAGTAGAAGGTAGAGGGGAGTGGAACTGAACATATTGCTTCACTTAGGGCTTGAGATTGAAAAAGAAGAGTTTAGCTAGAGTAGGGGTGAGGCCTAAGGAAGGATTTTGGGATGCAGAGATTGTGGAACATCATAGCGAGGATGAATAATAGTTTGAGGAGGGATAAGGAATAGGGAAAGGAATAGGGAAAATCACAAATGGATTAAAGCAGTGGTTCTCAACCTTCCTAATACCATGACCCTTTAATACAGTTCCTCATGTTGTGGTGACCCCCCCCCCAACCATAAAATTATTTTTGTTGCTTCTTCATAACTGTAATTTTGGTACTGTTATGAATCATAATGTAAACATCTGATATGCAAGATGCATTTTCATTGCTACAAATTGAATATAACCCACAGGTTGAGAACCACCGGATTAAAGAATCATGCTGTTCTTCACTATGTAATTGGGATATGTGGATGTTGGTAAGATTTTGTGTATGTGTGTGTGTGTGTGTGTGTGTGTGTGTGTGTGTGTGTTGTAGAAGAGTAGCATTAGAACTGAGTCAATTGAAGAACTGGAAAGTCAGTATGATTGAAAGAACAACATATATATTTATCTTCCTACAGTTAGGAGGGTTTGAAATCAGGTAATTGATACAAACTGCAGAGAGAGTTCTAGTGGTATACTTCCTAGCTTTACCATTTGGCTCCATTGTGGTAGACTTTGAAAAATTATTATTGACACACAACTTAGACATTCAGATCTATAACATGAGGACGACTCGAACTGTAGTCGATTTGTGGGTCAAGGGGCTTCTATCTCTTATGTTAGAATAGATTTGGGCTGCTTACTTTGCCATCTTCCTCATGTTGTTGCCTGACTCCGATTGCTAAAAGTGCTTCACTCTTTGCTTAATGGTGTAATGTTCTCATATTTTTCAACCCCTTTGATAGACTCAGACATTTCCCTGAGGTCTGTGTACCTTCAATTAAGAAACCAGCAAAGTTTCTGAAATACACAGATTGACTAATTAGGCCTTAATTAGTTGACAAATTGTGCATTGTAATTGCCCTAAGATGAATTGGTTGTCATCTGATGGAAGGAAGAGTTTGACTGTGATGTTTTGCCAACATTTGCATAAAGTTTTCATTAATATCACTCTGTTTTGGCTGGGCCTGGTGAGCCAGTTGGTGGTATTTATAAGGGGGAACATCCTCACTACCTGATTCATTCTTAAATGAGGTAAAGAAAAATGGATCTCGATCTAAATTACCCCAACTGCCCATAAGGTGGGTTTAAACATTATTAAGTAATTGTGTGGCCTTTTTCATTCTTCAGAGCTCATTATTGTTCTGTGATGTTAATTAAAAAACAAACATAAAAATGAAATATCAGTAGGGATCCCAAGAGGAGAAATCCTTCCAAAGACCTTGACGAGGAAAGAAACAAGGGGCTGAATAATTGTTTTCCAGGCAGGCTTGGCCAAAGTGTTTAATCAACTTTTCTCAAGGTTGGGATAGAAACAAATTTTCAGCAACTTGATTGATACAGCATATGTTTAGTAAGTGAAGTCCCAATCCTGCCTAGACTTTGCTGTTATTTTTCTTTTGAAAAAAGTTAGTACCAATCTGTTTTATTTTTATGTAACTTCCATTACCTAAGATCTCTGGGAGGTAAAACTCTAGCTAAAAGCCTGGATCCATCCATACCCAGGATGGTTCCAGGGAACAGAGGCCAATTTTCCAATGGGGAAGAGGTGGAGATGCTTTTGTGCAGGACCTACTTTTGTGTAGATTTAGTTGTTAGGAAGTTTCTTCAAAATAAGCCTAAATCTGCTTCTTTGAAACTTACACCCATTATTCCTAGTCCTGCCCTTTGGGAACACAGTATACGTTTATTTCCTCTTCCATATGACAACCTTTCAAACACATAAAGTGAAATATCATGTCCAGCCATGACTTAACCCCTTCATTTTATAGCTGAGACACCCAGAGGGTAAATGGCTTTCCCCAGACCATCTTTCTACAAATTGGTAGAGCTGTGACTTAAACCCAGGTCACAGAATACCGAGGGATATGTTCTTTCTATGACAATAGCTCTACTACATTGCTGACAGCCTTCTTAAAAATTATATATTGCTATAAGCATAAACTTAAGCCAATGGCATATATTAGAGCTGGAAGAAAATTTAGAGACCATCTAGTACAATCCCCTCAATTTACAGATAAGGACACGGAGGATCTGGGTCATAAAGCAACTTGTCCAGTGTCATACTTTCATCTCTGCTGGATTTCACTTTCCCTTAAATATAGGATGAAAATAGTGGAAACAGTATTGCACATGAAATCAGAATGCCTGGAATTGAGTTCTGACTGCCGCCTATTAACACTATGAATACAGGAAGGACTTTCTGAGTTAGCTTCTCAAAAAAAGTAACAGCAGCACCCATAATTAAACATAGTATTAAACATTCCTTATGATTAGAAAAGATTATAGTGAGATGGTCACCTTCTTGTAGGGTTAATAGAGCATGAGGTCTTCCTCAACCATTAATAGGCCTATGTGACCACATGTGTTCCTTTTTTTCCCTTGGAACATGGGCCATGTTCTCAGGTCTAAGGATGTACAGGTGTTTCAATCAGGGATGTCTTGCTGCTTCAGACTCTGACCCAGTTCACAACTGCGTCACATCCTGAGTCACATAGAGGAGCGTATCAGGTGAAAACTTTGTATATTCAGAGAGATTTATATTGCCTGGGGGGAGGAACTTGCCTATGGAGAAGCTGGCTTGGGGGAAGCTTGCTCTTGGAGAGGCTTGCTTGTAGAAAGGCTTTCACACCTTTTGGCACTGAGCCTATTAGACATCAGATCCCATGGGTTGTGATCCTGCTAGCTGTGAGCTTAGTAGTTGAAAACTCTATATAATAGGAGGTTGGTATTTTACTTTGGGGCTCACTCCTGGGAAGAATGTTTCTTTGTGATTTGGCCAGATGAGAGTCTGAGATAGCCCTAGCTTCTACAACTTGGATGTTGGTCGGTGGTTATGTATCTAATACTGTATCTAGAGAGTTGAATCCCTGTCTACTGGATTCTTTCTTGGATGCTTATTTTCTCTACTTATATATCTTTCTCATTAATTAAAGTAAGATTTCTAACCCTTTTGAAGCTTTTTTTTCCTTTAGAAAAGCAGATCAAGAACCTGTGTTAGCAGCCCTGCTGTGTGCTGCTGTTATTGGTCTTACACCCCCATAGCAGCTGCTAGTAGCATTCTCACTATACTCCATCATCGTGAAACTTAGTATGCATATAGAGAGTCAAGGTTTGCAAAGCTCTTGACATGTTTTATCAGCAAGCACCCTAGCATACCCAGAGTGGCTGTTAACACAGGTTCTTAGATCTGCTTTGCTAAAGGAAAGCAACTCAAAATGGGTTAACAGTCTCACTTTAATCAATCAGACATATATCATTTACCTAGTTCAGGGGAAAAAGTCAGCACCCTGAACTTCAGAGAATGCAAACACAGTTTACAAGTACAAGTTACAAGCAGACCAAGAAACAGATCAGCAGATGGGCTTCCAACCATCTGACCATTACATTCATATCTGTTCACTTACCAGAGATGGAAGCACCAACATCTGGGTTTTTCAAAGCCGGGGGTCTCAACGGCTTCCCAGAGTCTCATCTGGCCAAATCACACAAATCTTCTCAAAGTGAGGCCCAAAAGCAAAGCTTCACATCAGGGTGTATTATAGCCTTCTTCTGGATCAGAGAACGTCACAACCCTCTTGACCCACTGCCCAATCTCAAAGTAATAAGGCGTGGGTTTTGCTGAAGAACAAGCCTCCCGCCACAGGTTCCATGTGAACACATTCAGCCTATTAGGGGGCAGAGTATACTTTCAAATTAGGGAAGGTTCTCAGAGCCACTTAGGCCTATCAAAGGGCCTAGGGGCAGGAAAGATCTTCAGATTCCCATAACACATATGTAATCATCTTTGATCCTCACAACAACCCTGTGAAGGAGGTACTGTTATTATCGTCTCCATTTTATAGATGAGGAAACTGAGGCACAGGACTTCACAGCTAGTTAGGTTCTGAGTAAGGATTTGATCTCTTGTCTTCCTGACTTGGAGCCCAGAACTCCATCCACCATACTACTTGTCTGCCTCTGACTATTCTGCTTCACTTAACGCAGAATAAAAATGGAATGTGTGTGTGCATGTCATGTCATACTATTAATTCATATTGAGTTTAATGTCTCATTAGCTGTGTGACCTTGTACAAGTCACTTAACCCTATTGGCCTCAGTTACCTCATCTGAAAAATGAGCTGGAAAAGAAAATGGCAAACCAAACCAGTATTTTTGCAAAGAAAATTCTAGCAGGGTCAGAAACAGTCATACTCAACTGAAATGAGTGAACAACATACATTATATTATATATGTATATACATACATAGAAACAAATATATGTACATATACATATATTTGAAAAATCTTAAGGTGTTTTATAAAGGGGAGTTATTATTATTATTGTCAGACAGTTTTCCAGGATGATAAGTTTAGCTTTGATTTGTTTGATCATTTTTCAGACCTGTAGTCCTTGGCCATTTTCATTGTCAGTTAGATACTAGAAATGACAGACATCAAGATTCTTTGATTTTTTCTCCTTTTGTCTTGGAGGACCCTCATCTGTAGACCTCATACTAAGATGTCCAGGGAGAGGAATGAGGGAAAGAGCTTTAGCCCTGTATATTTTTGAGACTAAATTAATTTGCAGGTTTATTATTATTTTTTCTTAAAAGAACTAGCCCTCCATCTCAGCCATCTAATTTTTTTGGATCTTAATTCTGCAATCCATTCCATTACACTATCCCTTTCCTTTCTTTATGTTGTGTTTAGTATAGCTTTGACAAGCTTACCATCAGTGCCCTCAGACAAGTTACTAATAGAAGTATCAGCCAGTACAGGCACAAGGACAAAGCTAGATAATATGGCATCAGTGATTTCTCTCTAGTTTTGATGAGCTAACTAATTTTGGAACTCCCAACAATATTATGCTGTATCCCACATCTCTTCATCTTATCCACATTGACATCACGAGGACCTTTTTTTTTTCTTAGATGCTTTGTTGAAATCCGTGTGTACTATATCCATCACGTTCCTCCTGATCTGATCTACTTGTATTATCAATGAAGGGAACAAAACACACTTTTGTTAAGTAACTACTTTGTGCCAGGCACTGTGCTAAGTATTTCAGAAATATTATCTCATGCGATCCTCACAATGGCCTTGAGAGGCATATATTATTATTACCCCCATTTTATAGATGGAATAACTGAGGCAGACAGAGGTTAAATGACTTGTCCAGGCTCACAAAGCTAATAAATGTCTGAGGTCAGATTTGAACTCAGGTTCCCAGTGTTCCCCCTGCATCACCTAAGCTACCTGGGCTCATGTCTGTCTCATAAGAGGACTTGAGACATTTATCAAGACTTGTTCTTACAGAGTCTACCTAACTGTTATTGATTAATTCTTCTACTTCTAATGTACAAAAGCATCTCTTTAATAATCTCTTGAATTTTTCTAGGAATCAGCATTAGACTTCTAGAGTTTGGAGCACGTATATCTTTCCCTTAATGAAATTTAGAACAATGTTTGCCTTTCTTCTTTTACATAGCACCTCTCCTTTTCCTCTTTGGTCAGAGATAGCCAGAGGCAGCTCAACAAACATTCCTGCATAATCATTCAGAATCCTGAGATGTAATATATCATTATGTATTGGTGATGTAAGTTTATTAAATCTGCCTGAGCACTCTTTTATGTTCTCGTTTATCATAGTTTTAAGTTGCTTTTAAATTCTTATTTGGCCTTTCAATTTTAAAGAAAATCCTCAGTAGCAAAAAATTAAAGTAAAATATTTTTAGTTTAGGGGCAGCTAGGTGGTGCAGTGAATAGAGCACTCACCCTGGAGTCAGGAGGACCTGAGTTCAAATTCAACCTCAGACACTCAACACAAAAAGTAGCCATGTGATCTTAGGAAAGTCACTTATCCTGAATTGTCCTGCATTCCCTTCTCTAAACAAAAGGAAAAAATGAGTTCAATAATTAACTTTCTGTTTTTTTTTAAATCATCTTATGCATCCCCAATCAGTGGTCCTTTGGATTTCTTGGGATTCCTCTTGACTTCAGCACAGCTTAAGACAAAATACTATTTTGGCACGTTTAGCATTTTTTTCAAACCTTTGGGGTTTATAGAACCTTGTCACTCATTTATATTAATCCTCAGTTATCCACTTTTGCTGATGTTTCTCTGGTATATACTTTTGAAGGGGGCAGGGTCAACCAAACAGGGGAAGAATTGCTTGATAAGCTATCCTGAAGCATCGTGTGTGTGTGTGTGTGTGTGTGTGTGTGTGTGAGCATTTGAGTGTGAGAGTGTGAGTGACTGAGTGAGTGAGTGTGTGAGAGAAATCCATCTGCCTGCCTTGCAGCACTGATTCCTCTCTGGCCTGACTCTAGAGGTCAGGACTAGGAACATGTGGCAAAAGCTAGAGAATGACAAATTTGTGCTTGATTTTAGGAAAAGCTCCCTGACAATTTGAGCTATTCAAAGTCAAATGGGATTTCTCAGGAAGTTGAGTGCTTCCAGTCTCTAGAGCTCTTCAAGGATGGCTATGTGCTGTCAGGAGGACTTTCTCCTTCAGAAATCAGTTGGACTGGATGACCTTTGACATTTTTTCATCCCTGAGATTCTATTACTTTGTAATGCAATTCTATTAAAATCAGTAGGTGACTATTCATCATTTATTAAGTGACAAGGCATGGTAAGCTGCTGGGCATCCTGATAAAATAATGATCTATTTTCTGACCTCAAAGAGTTTGAGACATATGGCAGCTATACAAATAATTAGAATTTATATGTAGGTTAGAAGGCAGAATTTGATTGGGGAGGGAAAGGGAAGATAAAAAATGATTAGAACACTCCAGGGAAAATTATCAGGAAAGCTGACTTTCAATTGGGCAGGAAGGGGTACGAGAGCTTCATGGAGGAAGGGATGTACTATCTTGGCTCTCAAGGATAAGAAAGATAATTAGACTGTTGTATCCATAAGGCAAGAAGTCAATCTTATCCTAGCACTCTCATCCCCTAGAATGTGAGTTCTCCAAGATCAGCAGTTCGTTGAATTGAAATGGAAACTTTCAGCTTTTATAACATCTAGAAGCATGTTTGGAACAGTGTAAGAGCTTTTTTTTATGAACAGGCAGGGATGAAGAGAGACTGTATTCTCAACATGGTTATGGGAAAGCTACAAAATGCAATGAGAAGTCTTGGAAAGTTCAGGTCAGGCTAACCATTCAGTGCAGCCAGTATGGAGAGCACATAAAGATGAATGATGTGAAACAGAGCTGGAAAGGTAAGTTGGAGACAGATTTTTAAGGGGATTAAGTAACAGTCTAAGAGATTTATAATTTATCTTAAAGATTATAGAAAGTCACTTAAGGTTTTTGATCAAGTCATTGGCATCAGAATATTATAACCTGCGAAAGAGAAGGAAAATGAGTGGCATTTGGAGGCTGTTTTTTTACTTCATGGAAGGTTCATGGATATGACCTGGATGGTAATTCTTATACTCTTGTTGTGGAAGCCAAGATTAGTCAAACTCTCAGGGCTTCCTAATAGGGTAGCAGTAAATCAACACCCCTCCTCTTTGGTAATCTGAATCCTGTGTCCCCTTCAAGAATCATCTTGAAATCTCCTCCCTCTAGAACTCTACCAAATGTTTATTTCTTTCCTACTTGATCTCCTAAAAATCTTAGTATATATTTCACACAGTTTGGGGTTTAGTTATGTCCAATTCTGTAGGTTATCACAAACTATTCTCTATTTTTATTTTGCTTCATTTATAAGAGTTGTGTATACATGAAAAGAAGTGGGATATAGTACAACGGTAAGAGTGTGGGTTGTGGAAATCTTAGGTTCAAGACCTGCCTGATAATTGTTCTGTTTCTCCAACAAGATACTCCATCTCTCCTGATTCTGGATACCTACATTTGCTGTCCCCTATAACTACACGACTCTCCTTTGTCATCTCTGTCTCCTGACTACCTCCAAGTCCTAGTTAAAATTCCACCTTCTATAAGAAACCTTTTCCTATCCCTCTTAATTCTAGTCCCTTCCTTCTGTGAATTATCTCTGACTGATCCTGTATATAGGTTATCTGTGCATAGTTGTCTCCCTTATCAGATTGTGCTCTCCTCAAGAGCAGGGACTGTCTTTTGCCTTTCTTTGTATTCCTGGCATTTAACATACTGCCTGGCACATAGTAGGTTTATAATAAATGTTTATTGACTGACCAAATGAAACTTAGCAAATTGCATAACTTTGGGGAAATTACTTTCTGTTTTCTCACTGAAAAATGGTGGTAATAATACATGTAACTTTTAGCTCCCTGGGGGATATTATAGGGATAGTGCTTTGTAAAAGTTAAAGTTCAATATAAATGAAATAAGCACTCTCTCAGCTCCTCTTCCTGGACTTTGCATATAGTTGGCATTTAATAAATATGTGATGAGTTCAGTAGAATTAGCAGTCCCGAAAGGTTTCAAGCAACTTGCCTGGCAGGTACTGTGTCTGGTACCCCACTCCACCCATGCTGAATGTACTGATTGTCCCAAAAGTCTTAGTGAAGTTTTAAGTCATTAAAACCATCAAAGCTTTAAAGTGCACTAAGACTTTTGGGATACTCTGTATAACAGGTCCTAATAAAGGTGGAATTTATGTAAATAAGACCCCACAAGGAATTTTCAATCTTTATCCTTCCTGTAGTTTTCAGAATGGTGATGGATAATCATTCAACTACAGAATTTCACCAGAATCCCCTGTGTGGGTGAGATGTCTTATGTATTATATGAAGCTACAGCAGAATGAGCAGATCAGAACAGCTGTTATTAAATGCTATTTGGAAATGGATTCTTCATTTTGCATTCCCTTGCCAAAGTACTTTGTGAGCTATTCACTATTTCCTCCCATCTGGTTTTTTCAGTGTTTTGGGATGGGAGTGGGAGAGAGAGGAGGGATAGGATAGGATGGTGATCTGTAGAGATGTTTGAAGTCCTTCATTCAATGGTATGAATCATAATACTTTACAGTGTATCCAATTCTTCATGGAATCACAGGGTTTGAAGTGACCTCACTGATCATAGAATGCAATCCATACTCAAAAGGAATTTCCTCTGTAACATGCCTGACAAGTGGTCAGAGGCACCTGAAAGCATAACGGACAGAGTACTAGGCACAGGAAGACCTGAGTTCAAATCCTATCTCAGACACTTGCTATTTGTGTGATCCTGAAGAGGTCACTTAACTTCTGTTATGTTCAATTCCTCGTCTGTAAAATGATGGGGATGGACTTTATTGCCTCAGAGTTCCCTTTGAGCTAAAAATATGTGATCTGGTGGTCACTCAGCTTCTGCCTGTGGCTCTCCAAGCAAGGAGAAGTTACTGCTTCATAGGGCAATGCTTTCTACTCTTGGACATCTCCATTGTTATGAAGTTGTTTGTTTTTTTCTTCCTTGATATCAAGTCTAAATTTGAATTTGTAGCTTCCACTCATTGCTTCTTGCTTTGCCCTCTGGAGCTGAGCAAATAGAATCCTAAAACAAAATAAATAAAAAACCAAAACAAAAGTCAGCGTGTATTAGATTGGGTGCTGGGCTTAAAGTGAAGAGTATTTTAATTCAAGTCTTTTCTCAAAAACTTCCCCTGGACAAATAATTTGACCAGTTCCCTCAATGCCAAAATGGGAATCCTGTACTTGATGGCTTCTAAGGTTCCTTTCCGCTCTAAAATTAGGCAGGAGGCCAGAGAGAGGTTAAGAGATGCTCAAGATTAGGCATCTATCTGGTCAGTTGCAGAGCCAGGACTTCCTCCCTTGTTTCATTTAGTGATCTGAACTTTATCCTCATTGGCTTTTATTGATTGATTAATCCCTGCAGAATGATGAAAAGGAAACAACATTGAAATCCAAATCTGAAGAACTAGGTTCCTAGTCAGTCACTCCTTCACTGTGTAATCTCTGTGAGCTACAATTTCCTCATCATCCTAATGAGGATGATGGTATTTGAACTACTCTAACATGGTCTCTCAGGCAGAGCTTTGTAAAATATGAAATGTGAGCTGTGATTAAAATAGTTCATAGCAATGAATTGTTATTCCAGTGCCTCAGGGACCCAAGATTTTACAGGCATGAGCTCTAGAAACTAAGAATGCAATACTTCTAAGTCTGAGTAGATGGTTCTCAGGAGTTTTTCTGAACAAAACATTCATCTGACAATTCTTATCCTCCAATAAGATATTTTCTTACCAGGCCTGTACTCAGAATCTGTCCAGCTGGATAAGACCTTCTAGAACATGTGTTCTTTTGACCTTAGAATCATTGACATTGAGCTAGAAGTGGTCTTAAAGGCACCTAACTTAATCCCTTCAATTTGAAGATGAAGAAACTGGGGATCTGAGACTAAGGGAACTTGTTCAAGCCTTCACAAATAACAGGTGACAGAGATCTGGTCTCCAGATCATTGGAAGTGGCAAAACCTCCCAGACCTACTTCCAGCCCAGGCCTCACAACCGTGATCTGGGGAAGCGACTCCTGAGAAGGGGAAAGCCTTGTAGGCCAAATGCCAAGGGTTTATGATTCACAGAGAAGGCAAGCTGAAGCAGCAAGAAGGAAAAAAACAGGAGGCACCACATGCACCATAACATTGATGACCATCTCACCTCAAAATCTGGTTGAAATTGCCAAGGACCTTGGACCCAAGAGCCTCTGGAATGTTCCTGCTTCCAGCCCACTGCCCTCAGCCTGATTTTTTTCCTGGGAAGCAATCCCTGTGGAGATACAGACCGGCAGCTGCTCCTGCAGTTCTATAAACATGGCTACCAGGAAAGGACTGTTCTTATCACCAAAGTCACTGGCATTGTCAAATAGTTCATCATCAGAAACTGATGTGATTTTACCAATGGAAATAACATTAAAAGAAGAGGTATGATCATCAGCTTTGCTGCTATATCCTCAGGACTATGGAGTCTTTCTATCTGACTTGAAACTAAAGCCTTTCATAGGTGTTGTCTCCCTCTTTAGAATGTGAGCTCCCTAAGATCAGGAGTTGTATTACTTTTCTATGTGTGTCCTCAGCCTTAGTACAAGACTTTGAACATAGTATTTAATGAATGCTTTTCTTCCTTTCCTCCCTCCTCTTCTTCCTTCCCTCCTTCTTCCATCTTTCCTTCTTCCATCTCTCCCTCTCTCTCTCCTCTTATTTTCTTCATGTGGAAAAAATGAATGAGTAAGGTTCACTGATCTCTTTGGTCTCTTTCAGGTTTAAATCTATGATCCTATGACTATATGGCCTCTGGAGTCACTTCCATCTCTAAGTCTGTGGGTATTATTATCATCATCATCATCATCATCATCATCAATATGCTTATATGAAATGTTAAAAGAAGAAAGTCATGAATTGTCCCCACCGAAGGGCAGCATCTATACATAAGCATCTAGCCCTCACATCCCTAGTCAAGCTGCCTGTGCTTGGCTGAGTGCCCTGCAGAAGGGCAAGTGCCAAATGAAGAGAAAGGAGACAGTGAGAGAGCTTAGCTCCAGCTGATGCCTAATGTGAGCGCCAGATGTGGGGTTTGTCTGGCGGCAACAGGTGTGAGTCTTCCTGAAATGGGCCTCTGTACCCGTGACTGCCTTGTAGCCAGCAGAGATCAAAGCCAAGCCCTGGTCATTAGAGAGCAATTCATCTTTCGAGGAACTGGCCTGAAAGAGCATTTCCCAAGGCCCAGGACACACAGTTGAATGCCAGTTCTCCAACATGCAATGTCTGTTTTTGAAACCGAAGAGTCGGGAGAAGGTCCCAGTGGGGAAGGTTCTGCCTCCACGTGCCAGAATGAAAACGCTTTCTCTTCCTAGCGGATGCAACAAACTCCATCCATGTGTGGGCCAGGGCCTTTGAGTGCCCCCTTCCCTCCAAAAGAATGCATCACTTCATTTGCTTTCTAAATTATACTCTTCCTTGCTTTCCCTTCACCCCATCCCCCCATTCCTTTCTCTAGCTCTCATCCTTTGGATGCAGAGGGAAGTCTCTGTCATCTGTTCTGAGCTTTCATCCAGGACACAAAGAGACAGATGTGGAGGAATAGAGTCCACCCAATCACTGTGGCTCATTGGGAGTAGGGAAGGGGATGCAGAACCAGCGAAGGTGCATTTTTCATTCAAGTTATTTTCTTTTCATTGATGGAAATCAATGTTATGGAGTATGTGGTGCCTCCTGTTTTTTTTCCTCTTTGCTGCTTCAGCTTGCCTTCCCTATGAATGACAAACACTTGGCATAGGAAAGGAAGGATTGTACGATATAAAGGTAGAAGAAACAATAGACATGACCTAGTTCAACTTCTTTATTTTACAGAAGACATTAAGGTCCATGCAGGTGCCATGGGTTTGCTCAAAATGATACCTCTAGGAAGTAGGTAGCAGAACCAAAGGTCCAAACTATGTTGTAGGATCAAAAGATCATAGATCTGGAGCTGGTGCTCAAAGTGTCCTCTGAGCCCATCTAGTCCAACCCCTTCATTTTATAGATGAGGAAACTGAGGTGGTTGTTCAGTTATGTCCAACTCTTTATGACCCAATTTGGGGTTTCCTTAGCAAAGATGCAGAAGTAGTTTGTCATTTTCTTCTCCAGCTCATTTTACAGATGAGGAAACTGAGGTAAACAGGGTTCAGTGACTTGCGCAGAGTCATATAGCTTGTAAGTACCTGATGTTAAATTTGGGTTCAGGTTTTCCTGACTCCAGGACTGATATTCTATCAACTCTTCCATCTACCACACAGGCAGCAAGTTTCAAAAATAAAATTTTAACTCAAATCCTTAGACTCCAGAGTCTGTGTTTCTTTCGCCACATCTCACCTCTATTTTCATGCCAGGACTCATGTTACTCATAGGGTCAAAGGGCAAAATAATCCTGCTTCTAGAGAAAGAAGAGTGGATTTTACCTTCCACATAAACAACTGACTTCAAGAGCTGTTTGAGGGCTCCATCCTGGAATAGCCTTTGGGGAACATGGTCATATATCTTCTCCTTTCAGCCAAAGAACCTCAATCCCCCACTCCTAGAGAGGCACTGTGGTATATAGAAGAGAACACCAGCCTGGAAGATAAAAGGCAGCTGACGTATAGAAAAAAGAAAGAACAATCTTCAGTCAGGAGTCATGGTTCAAATCCTACCTCTCCTACTTGTTCACATGAAAACCTTGATATCTGCTTTTGGGCACTGGAGAGGTTTCCTAGCTAGTTACACTAAATTTCATTGACTGTTATTCAGTACGTTTTGAAAAACAGATTATAGAACTAGATTTGGAAAGCAGCTCAGAGGTTGTGGAATACAATCCTTTGTCTTTATAAATGAGGGAACAGAAAAAGTAACTTGCTTGGGGTCACATAGCTGGTAAAGCAGGATTCAAACCCAGGGCTTGTTGACTTAAAGCCCAATATTCTAGTAACTTTATCATGTTGCATAATTGAGCTACCTAGGGATACTGGGAAAGGGGTTAAGTAAAAAGATATGAAAGAATCACAACTACTGAAGTCACAAAGAAGAAACTGGGTCATTGCTTTTGGAGGGGTCTGGATTCACTGTAAGTTCCGCTGCTGGAGGGACCTTACACGTCTAGAAGGAGTACAGGGATCCTATAAGAGGCAGTCTCTTTACCTGGATATGAAAATGTCTTGGCAAAGATACAGAAATAGTATGCCAGTTTCTTCTCCAGTTCAATTTACAGATGAGGAACCTGAGGAAAACAGGGTTAAGTGACTGGCCCAGAGTCACATAGCTTGTAAGTACCTGAGGCTGGATTTGGATTCAGGTTGGCTTTTTTTGAGGGGAGAGGGCAGGAAAATTGGGGTTAAGTGACTTGCCCAGGGTCAGATGGCTAGTGTTAAGTATCTGAGGCCCGATTTGAACTCAGGTCCTCCTGACTACAGGACCAGTGTTCTTTTCACTGCACCACCTAGCTGCTCCAGATTCAGGTCTTCTTGACTCCAGGACTGGTGTTCTTTCAGCTTATTTATTTTACAGAAGACACTAAGGTTTATGCAGGTGCCATGTTTTGCTTAAAAATGATACCTCTAAGAAGTAGGTAGCAGAAGATCATAGATCTGGAGTTGGTGCTCAAAGTGTCCTCTGAGTCCATCTAATCCAACCCCTTCATTTTACAGATAAGAAAACTGAGACCAGGAAGACAGTACAACAGAGGTCACAGAAGTTGTTGTCCAACACAAATGTTATTTCAGCAGTATGGGACAATGGAAGAAATACTAACTCTGGAATGAGAAGATCTTGGTTCAAATCCTGCCTCTACCTATGAGACCTGGGACAAATCCATAACCTCCCTGGATTTCAATATTCTCATCCTTAAATTAAGGAGGTTGAATCAGATGGTTTTGATGGTTACTTGTAGCTGTATATCTATGATTGTATAAATGATGCAATCTCATTTCACATAACAGGGATGCTCAGTGATGTAGCTGAGGGCTAGGCATGTTGGGAATTTAGGAGCACATGTTTTCCCACTTCTGATGTTAGAATCAGATCAATCCCATCTGGCAAAGATGCACAGGGCATGGGAGATGCCAGTCAGAGAAAATCCTAGAAAAAGGAGTGGATCTTAGACAAAAGGGTTGAGAATATAGAGAGCAGAGGCACCTTGTCTGTAGGGAAACTAGACCCAGATAATGGGAGTGTTTCATTTTTTTCCCCAATTGACATTTATACCACATCAGGTGGCTAGGTGGTGCAGTGAATAGAGCACTGACCTTTGAGTCAGGAGGGCCTGAGTTCAAATCTGACCTCAGACCCTTAACATAAAAACTAGCCATGTGACCTTGGGCAAGTCACTTAACCCCAACTGCCCTACTTTCCCCCCTCCAAAAAAGCAAAAAAAAAAAAAAATTACATCTTGCTCAGGCAAGTCACTATCTCTTACCCAAGTCTCAGTTTTTCTTATCTGTGCAATGACAGGTTTGTACTAAGTGACCTCTACATCCTCTTTGAACATTAACTCTTATAGTTAAGAGTCTAAATTTTATTATCACTGAATCTAATTATTCATTAAGATTGTAGAAATCACATTGTCCCTGTCACATAGCTGGCAGGAGCAATGCTGTGCTGTATACTTAATGGATGATTTTGGTCAAGTCACTTCATATCACTGATATTCAGTTTACTGTCCTGTAAAATAGGAAAGTAATGTTCAGAATGCCTTAGTGTCACCATAATGTAATAGAAAGAGCTTTTCCCCCCAGAGAAAAATTGGTTTAAATCTCAGTTCCTCTGTTTACTACCTGCATTACCTCAGGCAAGTCAGTCTATCTGGACTGTTCCTTCTCTTTTAAAATTAGGGGTTTGACCCGGACTTCGATGGTCAATTCCAGTGCTTGTGGTATCTACCTTTAGTTCCTGGGTTTAAGGCATAACAACTACAAGAATCTTTCCTTAAAATGCAACATTTCTCAGATAACTGGGAAAAAATCTGCAAGTTTCTTTGATAAAGATCTCATCTCCAACAAAATATCTCATCTCCAACATGTGTAAATAGCTGATTCAAATGTTTGAGAATAAGAATGATTTCTCATGGGGCAGCTAGGTGGTTCAGTGAATAGAGCACCGGCGCTGGAGTCAGGAGTACCTGAGTTCAAATCTGGTCTCAGACACTTAACGCGCGCGCGCACACACACACACACACACACACACACACACACACACACAAACTAGCCGTGTGACCTTGGGCAAGTCACTTAACCCCAACTGCCCTCCAAAAAAAAAAGAATGATTTCTGGTTAGGGAAATGACCAAAGATTGTTAATGGGCAATTTTCTAAGGAAGAAATCTAGCCTAAAGATAGCAGGGATAGGATCAGTATCCCCCCCTTCCCTAAAACAGATTAGTTTTCTTTAAAAAAGACAATAGAGATGTCTCTGAAATCTTGTTGGTCCTTCTTTCCCACTTGATGCATGTTTAAATATCATACTAGTCACTGTGCCCTCTCCTGATGACCAGATGTGTTTCCATATGGATGTGAAGAGGCTTGGATCTAGTAAAGTTAAATTATGTATTCTTGTCATATGTCATTGCTGTGATAGGATGAAGGAAACCTTCTTAATAATAACTTATTAGTATCTCATTGCAAAACAAACCTGACCTAACAAAGGTACTGGTGCACTCTTAGGCTTACCCCTAACAATAGGTGTTTGGGAAAATGTTCCAAGTCATTCATAATTAGAGGAATACATATACACAAAAATATTTATAGCAACTTTATTTTTGGGGTGCCAAAGAACTGGACACTAAGGGGAAGCTCATCAGTTGGGGGCTCACTGAGCCAATTATGGTATACAAATGTAATAGAATATAACTATGCTTTGAGAAACAAGGAAAAGGATGATCAGAGAAAGCTAGGCAGACCTGTATGAAGTGATTGACACAGAGTAAAGTATGCAGAACCAACAGTGGAGATTATTCAATAAATCCTAGACAGATGATTTTGAAAGACCCAAGAACTCTAATGATTGCAGTGACCAACCAAAATCCAGGTGGATTGGTGATGAACCATGCTACACATTTCATGGCACAGTGGTAAGGGACTCGGGGTGCAGATTTAACTGTACATATTTTTGGACATGACCTATTCATGCATTTGTTTTGTTTGTGCATTTTTGCTACAAGAGTTTTCTTTTATCTTTTCTTTTTTTCATTGGGGCAGGAGGAAGTTAGGAGGGAGAGATATTGTTCATTGACTTTATTTTCTCTCCTTTTCTACACCCTATAATCAATTCTTCACCATATGCCTGAATTGCAGCAAAAGTTGTGCAGAGGCAGCCAAAAGCTCTACCGGGGGCTTGTACAGGCATTTGCAGTCGAGCCAAAAGGCCCTACTCTTACTTCAGCTGAAATGCAGCCCTGACAGCTAATTCAGACATCTCCCAAACAGCTGACAGGATGGAGTTACAGCTGTTAGAAACTACAGGATGGGGTAATGCACTCTTAAAGAGACAGCACAACTATCTTCCTTAACAAGGAAACAACTTAAGACTGGAGAAGAGTCCCTCCTCCCCCCACCATTTTATTTGATTTATTCATAATAGTGAAAAAGCAGAGTCAAAGGGATTGTTCACCATCAATATCAATTTAAGCTGGGGATAAACTGTTTCCATATCCTGATATAAATGACAAAAGCTAACCTGGGGCCTTCTGAATTGGCTGTCCCAACTTATACTGTCTAAAACAGAACTCCTCATCTGTCCTTCTAAATCCACCCATCTTTGGGACTTCCCTATTATTGTGGAGGGCATGGCCATTCTTCCAATAACTGGGGTTCCCATCTACAGTCTCATTCTTGACTCTTCTATCTCACCCCACATATCCAACCAGTTGCCATATATTTCTTGTCTTTCTCTTATCTCCACATTTCTTCCATATGGTTGACTGTTGTCCTTTGTTATTGAAGAGGACCAAAATGGCATCACTAAGATAAAGGCAAGATTCAGTGTGTTTGACTATAGGTGTGCAATGCCAATCAAGGCAGCACACTTGAGGGTTGCTGCTGTGAATAATTTTAAGGGTCTAATCACAAAGTATAATAAACACTCTATTTATTCAAGACTAGATTCTATTCAAGAAACTGAACCATTACATTCACAACAACATAATAACTTATTACCAGGGTGGCCAAGTGGCCTTAAACAAAACATTATTCAGTATATAACGTAACACTCAGTATGCAACATGACACACAGCATATATCATTGCATTCAATATATGACATAGCATTTCCCCCAATACTTGTTTATGCAATCATGCAGTCCCAGGCCAGCATCTTCCCTAGCACAACACATCCCCAGGGGTATAACACCTGGTTACAGTAGGTTACAATCCCCTCAATCAAAATAGAATGTCCAAGTAAAATCTTCTTGAGGGTGTGTCCTTCTCACACTGCTGTTGCAGGCTTCTGCCTGGCACTCTCACTGCTCCTGCCTTGCTGCAAAGTTTTCGTTTTGACTTGGGATTGACTTCTAAGCCCCTGGCTCCTCCTCTGTGGGCCAACCACTTCTAGCTCTTGCTTGGATCCTGGCACAGGTAGCTCTCTGCCCCTGCTCTTTGTCTCAGCTCATGGCGGAAGGGACTGTTCCACTGCAAGCTCTTTCTGCTCCTTCCTGACATCAGACTCCAACAACTCCTGCCCACAGCTTCTTTCTCTGGGAAAACAAAACTTAACAGGACAACAACAATTTTTACACACATTACCAGAACCACAATCTCGATTCATTTCAACAGTTCTTAAAAGGGGCTTAAATAATCTTCCTTCCCATGGGCAGGTCTCTGCCCTTTAGCTCAATTCACTTGCACAATGGGGAGGCTCCTTCAGTGAGTGTTGAGGCTACTGCTACTAGCTTTCTCAATGCTCGTTCTCTTCTTCATCTTCATTTTTTCTTCTCTTCTTCTGGGTTTGCCCTCATTGTTCAGGGATCCCTTAACAATGGCTACGGAGAGTCTTCTTCCAGGACATCAAGAGTACTCAGGAATGAGCCCCAAGGTGATATCAAGCTTCCAGCTTATATACAGTTTTACAAGGCATTTGTGTGGCTCAGCAGGGGAGCGCTTGTGTATACCCCATGTGCATAGGACCTGATTGACTGAGCCCATGTGTCAGCGCCCAAGCTCAGCACCTCACAGGCTTAGTGCCCAAAGGCATGAAAGCCCTAGAGTGTTACAGTTGTGGATTATCAGGGCTCAAAGCCCTTTGGATATTTACAATTTGCCTGAGACTGGGAAACTGAATTCCAAAAGAAAAAACAACAAAACCCCCACTTTGCTTTCAGTTACAGATTGATCAAATCAATCAATAACAGCTCAAGCTAGGAATGTTCTACCACAGGTCAGGCACAAATAGTCCATGTGTACATTTGGAGTGGATTCTTCAAATTTGTGCATCCTGCGTTTCCTTTGAGCTGTTTCAATTCTGCTTTGCCCATAGAGCAGAGCACCTTCTCTGACATGGGCATGCCATGTTGAGTGGTCCTGTGCCAGGACATTACACAATCAATTCCAAAATTCTTGAGAAAAACCCTGAGAGTATCCTTGTATCATTGTGTGAGTTCTCCATCAAATAGTCTTTGGCAGCCTGCATTTTACACTCAAACATGGCCAGTCCATTGGAGTTGTGCTCTGAACAAGAGTTTGAATGCTTCCATTTATCCCCTTCTCTTTACTCACATAGCTGTCACCTTAGTTTGGGCCCTCATCACTTCTTATTTGGACTATTGTAATAGACTTCTGTTCAGTATCCTTGCCTTCTCTCCTCCTATTAAAGCCCATTTTTCACACACTTACTGGAGTGATTTTCCTAATGTACGGATCTGATCATGGCACTCCTCTCCCCTAACTACAGGAAACCTCAGTGGCTTTCTACTAACTCTAGCGTCAGATCTTCTGTTTGATAAATAAAGCTGCTTAGGACCTTCTCAATCTTACACACTACTCTTGTAATCAGATTAGAATAGGTTGCAAACTCTCTGAGGGCAGGGACTTTCTTTTTATTAATTGTATCCCCAGAACTTAGTATAGTACCTGGCACATAGTGGGTACTTGTAATTCATTCTTATCTGACTCTTCCTGACTTGGCATGGGATTTTCTTGGCAAAGATAATAGAATAGTATACCATTTCTTTCTCTAGTGGATTAAGGCAAACATAAGTTAAGGGACTTGCTCAGGACCACATAGATAGTATCAGAGGTAAGATTTGAATCCAGGTCTTCCTGACTCCTGAACCAGGCTCTAGGCACGGAATCATAGCTACTTCACTAGGCAGTTGCTTAATAAATGCTTATTGGATTGAACAAGTCCCTTCCATGAATTATATGACCCAGTCATATTGGCCTGTTTCCTATACCCAGGGCAGGACAGTCCACCTCTGGACCTTTCTTCTACTTGTGCTCAATGCCTGAAATCCACTATCTCTTACCTTTTAGAATACTGTGTTTTATTCAAGACACAGCATAGTGACCACCCTATAGATGAAAACATTTGTGATTAACCCTACTCAGTGGCTTGTGCCCACCTTCCCCAACTGTGTTTGTATTCCCTTGATTAATTTTGTATAATTCTGTATATATTTACAAATGTTATATTGACAATTAAATAACAGTTTAAGGCTTGTAAAATTCTTTTTGCATATTATCTCCTTAATTCTCACAAGAACCCTATAAAGGTTATAGATGAGGAAAGTGATGATCAGAGACCTTACGTGACTGGTTGAAGGTTACACAGCTAATAGGTCTATCACTCTACTCGCTGTGCCATACTGCGTCTTCATAAAACGAAACATTTGTCACAGATGGTAACTGGGAGGACAATTTGTTTCCTTTGAAGCGCAGATAGGGTGCCACCCCCTACACAAGGCTTTACTTTCTTGACCCCTTCTTCAAACCCAGCCCTGGCCTATTGGTGTCTTCCTCCTGAAATTTCTTTGTATATTCTTATTTATTTGCTTGTGTTCAAGTTATATTTTCCCCCTTTAGTCCAATAGATTTCTATAGTTTATAAAGTGATTTTCTCACAACCGCTTTGTAAAAGAGGTAAGAGCAATACTATTATCTCCATTTTCTAGGTAAACTGAGACTCAGATTAGTGGAGTTACTTGTGTAAGGTCACACAGCTAGTCTGTAGTGGGAGAATTGAGTTCATTGCTTTTTTCCAGAGATTTTCTTTCTCTCTTGCTGTATTCCCCCATTCTAGGGGACTCATAACGTTTGCCATTCTCTAAAGGGTTAAGAAATTCTTAGGGGAAATAGTGTTCTTAGCCTTTACTTGTTACATTCTGAATCCCCAATGACATAGGAGCTTAACAGTGTCTTTGGCTCTGGGAACCAGCCTTTTGCAAATATCTGCCTAGTGTTCTAAAAAGGGAAGAGACTTAGTACAACCGAGCTTTATTATTTTTCCTTTCCTTTTGTTTTCTACCTTCTCTCTTTTTCACAATTTATTTATTTTATTTCTTAATTGGTGAGGTATCAGCTATGGAAATTGTTAACTTAAAAAAAAAGTATACTGAAACTTACAGACATTAGAATGAGGTTTTAGGCCAAAATGTTACAGTTTGGCCTTGAAGAGTTCCATCTATAGGGTCCCTGGGGCCATCTTGATTGAAACCCATTTGCTTCAGCACCATAATCATCCTGGCTAAACAATCCCTTCAGGACAGACAGAAGGCCAGTTTGCCACAATGTTGAGGGGGTCACCAGAGGGCTGCTTACAATGACTTCTTTACTACCTTTTGCAAGAATGACTCAGAGGCTCTGACAGACTTTAATATCTTGCCTTCACTGTGGTACTTGAAGCTCTGAGGTCTAAGTGTTACTTTCTGGTGGCTTAATTAAAGTTGTATGTCTAGAAATTCACAAGCCATTAATGGAGGCTTCTCAGCTGGCATTAACCTTAAAATGAGAGGCAACTGAGAGCTGCCAGGCTTTCAGAGATCATTATTTTGGAGGGAAGCTGAGACAAGAGCAATTTCTTGCTCTCCATTTCATCTGAGTCCAAGTTTATGTTGTCAATAACAGCCCTATGGAGACATTGGCAGCTGGGGAGTAACTGCATGATCCTTTGCCAGGGATGTAGGCATTATGTGGCATTGGGGAAGGGGAACTGAAGTGGGAGTGGTGAACTAGTGTTTGAGTCTTATCTCTGCCTCTTGATAACTGAGAAAGAATGGGCCAGCCACTTAGACTTTCTGTGTGTCACTTTCTTCCTTTGTAAAGTAAAGCTGCACTAATAATCATAGCATTTACTTAATTTGGTTGTTGTGAGGATCAGATTAAATAATACTTTCAGATGCTTTGCAAAACCCAGAGTGGTATATGTTGGCTCTTATGGTGTGGTAGAGAAAGTTTCTGATCAGCTATGCTTGGATTAAATAACTCTGAGGTCCTATCCAGTTTTTCCTCTTTGTGATTCTACATGACTTTGAAGACAATTAGATGGCGCAGCTGAAAGAATATTGGGCGTGGAGTAAGGAAGACATATGATCAAATCTAGCCTTGGATGCTTATGAACTGTGTGACTCTGGGCAAGTCATTTAACCTCTGACTGCCTCAGTTTCCTCAAGTGTAAAATGAAGATCATAGAGTTATTTTGAGAATCAAATAAGATAACAATAGTAATGAGTTCAGCACATTGCCTGATATATAGTAGGCATTTAATAAATGCTTTAAAAATAGAGAAAATGTATATGGGGACTTGACTTTTTAATGCTAGAGGCATAGAGGAGAGCAGGCTCTTTATTTAGTAGGATTATATGTTACAGAGGTAGCATAATTGCAATGAATCTAGGATGGGTTTCCTGGCCCACAAATACAATCCTCTTTATCCTTTCTTTATTTAGTTGTTTTCAGTCTTGTCTGACTCTTTGTGACTCTATTTGGAGTTTTCTTGGCAAAAAAAAAAAATTAAAGTGGTTTGCCATTTCCTTCTCCAGCTCATGTTACAGGTAAGAAAATGGAGATAAAGAGAATGAAGGGCCATGCCCAGGGTCACATAGCTGCTAAATGTCTGAGGCTAGATTTGAATTAGGCCTTCCTGACTCCAGGCCTGGCACTCTGTCTACTGTGCCACCTCACTGCCCAAACAGTCCTTTTGCAATGACTTAAATTCCACTTTTAGAAATTCATACCTCAGGGATTGATTCTATTTGGTATAATCATGCTAATAATTATTTAAGGCACCTAGTCCTTTAGTAATCTGTATTGTGATAAAGGGATAATATGACTTATGGGGTCCGATATATGAATAAGTGATGATTCCAACGCTCAAGTTGCTTATAGCTTAATAAAGTAGATTCTATTCAATTCCATTCAAAACACTACAATTATTTATTAAAAGCTTACCAAATTTTAAGTACAGTGCTAGGGACTGGATGTTTGCTGCTGTTCACTCCTTTCAGTCATGGCTGACTTAATGACTCTGTTTTGAGGTTTTCTAGGCAAAGATACTGGAGTGTTTTTCCATTTCATTCTCCAGCTCATTTTATAGATTAGGAAATTGAGGAAAACAGGGTTAAGTGACTAGCCCAGCATCACACAGCTAGTAAGTGTCTGAGGCCAGATTTGAAATCAGGAAGAGGAGTCTTCATGATTTGGAGCCTAGCACTGAACCCACTGTACCACCTAGATGCCCTAGTGGCTGGATATTTGAAAGCACAAATGAAACAGTACTTGACCTGAAAATAGCTAGGTAGTTAAAATTATATTAAGCACTTTCTATGTGTCAGGGATTGTATGAAGACCTAGAGACACAAATGTAGGAAAACAACTACTCTTAAGGAACATTCTAATTGGGGTGGGGGTGGAAGGGAAGAGGCAACATTGGAAAAGGAGATTGGTTGAGGGGAAGGGATGATGGAAGGGTGGGGCAAGGCAGCTGATGAGGAAATGAAGAAATTTCAAGAGGAACTTTGAAGGGAGTGAACTGAGCATGGCTGGGGCCCCTCCTAAGGGAGTGGTTGGGGTTAGAGACTTGCCAGTCAGGAGAAGGAGCCCCACTGCGTAGATGCCTTATCAGGATGGGAATGCAGCTAGTGAAGAGATGGTCAAATCTGGAGGGGAAGTAGAACCAGAAGATGGAATTTATACATGTCTCACATGCATAAACCAAAATCCAAGTTCATCATTGTAAATGGAAAAAGAGAGCTATAAAGTGCTCCAGTCAATTATCCAAAAGAAAGAGAGGCCACTTCAGCTGGGGAAGCAAGAAATGGTTGAGATGAGTGCCTAATAAGGAATAATATAAGAGAAATTTTGAGAAGTATTACCCAGATTGTGGAGGGGCTTGGGTGTGAATTAATTTAGCGGTACCAATCACAATTCACAAGGAAGGGACATAGATTTGGTTTAGTTTTGATGGGAGGAGAGGTGTCATAGGTCCAAGGCATAGTAAGAGTGAGGTCCTATGGACTGCCAGAAAAGAGCCCTAGGGTCCTGGGTTATTGAGAGCGGAACATTAGTAAATGTAAGACACAGGAAGAGGGAGAAGAGAAGAACCCTGAAAATATTCAGTTTTACTGAGGACCAGGACAAGATTTTGTTACAGATTGATGGATTCATCCATCCATCCATCCATCCATCCATCCATCCATCCATCCATTCATGTATTTTTGTTATATATCAAAGGAATGTTTTTTTTTTGCTCCAGAAATTCTACCGCATTTCACATTCAGTTGGTGAAAATACCACTTGTATTTTGCAGACCATCTTCAAAAATAATCCTTTGCCATTGCTCACCTTCCTTTAGTGGGGCTAACCAAGAGGCTGCTGAGTGATGCTGTGGATACAGTGATGGGCCTGGAATTAGGAAGACTTGATTTAAATTTGGCCTCAGGCATTTCTGAGCTGTGTGGTCCTGGTGAAGTCATTTCAGCTCCATTTGCCTCAGTTTCCCCAACTGTAAAATGAAGATGTAGTGGCATCTGTCTCCTAGAGTTGTGAGGATATTTGTAAAGCACTTAGCATACTTTACACAAAGCAGGCACCTACCAAACGCTTGCTTCCTTCCAAGAGTGGCGTATGTTTAAATATAAAGCCTGGTTTCCCTTTTTCTTCCTTTGTTTGTTCGGCAGGATCACGCTTCACCTCTGCAGCCTTTGAAGGAAAGGGAAGTATGGCTGCTACTATGTGAGCTTTTGAACTATAGTTTCTTTTGGGCCAACTCCAAGACATTATCTCTGTACTCTCCACCTGTTCATAAAATCTTAATGACCACTCATCCCAAGTGCTGTAACTGAGAACCTTGAAGGCTGAGAAACTTTAATGAACTAATAGGACCTCTGAGAAGGAAAAGAAGTAAACAAGATGTCACTCTTGATCCCAAGGGTTGAGATGTAAGACTATGTAAATTAATCTATGGAAAATCCAAAAGGAGTATTAGTTTCCACAGTCTGGGCCTCACTGAATCTATGTAGACAGGTTTAAATCCCCAAGTCTCTCAGCTCAAGGCATATTTCTTTGTTTTTATTAGCTACTCTGAATAATATGCCTGCTTATAATTTCTCCTTTTTTCTCATAACCATAATTCACATTTCTATGACATCTTAAGGTTTACAAAGCTGTTTCCCCATGACAACAATTTGAAATAGGTATTATTATTCCCATTTGGCAGATGAAAACAACTGAGGCTCAGAAATGTTATATGACTTACCTATGGTCAAAGCTTCCACAGACCTGTTTAAAACTGAATGAAAACTGACAGTTACATAAAATTTTACAAATATTATCTCCTTCAATTTTACAACTACCATATGTCCTAAGTAGAGCAAGTATTATCACCCACGTTCCACAGATAAAAAAAAAACAGGCTCACACAGTAAATGGCAAAGCTGAGACGTGAGTCTGGGTTTTCGGACTTCTGTCCAGGGTTCGTTCCATTATGCCCTAGTGGATTCCGAGTGCTGACAGTTTCGTATATGATAGCACATTTGTCATATTGATGTGACCAGTGTGACATGAGATTGGGGTGGGGAGAATAATGGCAGGGTGAAGTATAAGAAGACAAATCTAGGACTCATCTGAAAGATTATCCATTTCATACTAGAGGTCAAGGATTCAAAAAGCAAGTTCTTCGTGACTTTTTGCAAAACACCAATTCCAAGGGCATAGTTTAGGTCACCCCTATTTCTTTTATCTTCTACATCTGTCTATGCCAGCATTTAGAATTGCATTCATCAACATCCTCCAAAACAATTTCAAAATTATGTCACTGATTCACCAAGAATAATTCTAGTAACTCTAATTTCTATAGCTCATTAACTTTTTGAAAGTATTTTCCTCATAAATGCCTTTGGAGCTGTGAGTATTGTTGTTCCTGTGTACAGATTATACAGCTGAGGATAGAGAGGTTAAGTAAGGTCGTCAATCACAAAACTGGGAAGCATCAGTGCCAGTATTTTAATCAAGGGCTTCCCTCTCTGACACATGTTCTTTCAAAAGTGATGTATCATTTAGTTTAAAATACAAATGGAAAACAATCATCAGTCCTCTTACTGTTTTTCACTGTAGTCAAACTCTTTCTGACCCCATTTGGGGTTTTCTTGGCAAAGATACTGGAGTGTTCGCTACTTCCTTCTCCAGTTCATTTTACAAATGGGGAAACTGAGTCAAACAGTGTTAAGTAACTTGCCCAGGGCCACACAGATAGTAAATGTCTGAGGCCAGATCTGATCTCAGGAAGATGAGTCCTCTTGCCTTAAAGCCCTGCATTCTTTCCACTGTACTACTTATTTGTCTTGACTAAAAAAGAGTCTTAATTAAACTGCAATTGCAAAATTTCCACATCTAAAGAGTTAATGCCTTAATCTATCTGGTAATCTTAGAAATCCAGAATAGCCCATTCCCCGAAGTTTCTAAATCACTACAACTTTCATTGAGTGAGGATTGGCTTTACTTTAAAATAAATTCAGCAAGGAAGAAAATGAAGAGCACTTTTTTTTAGCTTTGTGAGTTCTACAAGTATATGCTTTGTGTTTTGGAACCACTAATTTATTTTCTTTTTAAAGCCACTCATTTTTTAACCACTTTGACTGAGGTTCATGTGTATTTATTGTATTTTCCCAGTGTTATACCATAGAGTCATAGGAAGGAAGGGAACAAATATTTATTAAATGCCTGCTATGGGTTAGGTACTGGCTAGAGCTTTCTAAATATCTTTCTGGATCCTCACAACAATTTGAGGAGGTAGGTGTTATTATGATCCCTTTGAGATAGTCAGAGAGGTCAAGTGCCTTTCCCAAGGTCACACAGGTAGAAATTTGACCTTGGGACTTCCTAGCATTGGGACCCAGCACTGTATCCACCATGCTTGCCCGAGAAGGACCTGCAAGGCATCTAAAAGATCCCCATCATCTAGAATAGGGTAACTAATTCTGATAACTCTGATATGTAAAACCCTTTAAGTTTTTAAAAACATGAACTTCTCAACCATCCTTGGAATTATATTATTGTTCCCATTTTACAGATGAATAAAATGAGGCATAAGGAAGTTGTTCGGTTTGCCTAAGGTCACATAGCTAGAAAATGACTGAAGCAGAAATTGAATCCAACTCTTCTTGACTTTAAGTTCTCTACCCTATCTATTTCCACCACACTGCTTTAGGATAGTGACAGAGCTATTATTTGAACCCAGGTCCACTGCTTCAAAAGCCAGCATTTTATATCTATATTTGTCTTTAGAGATATATACACTGTATCACCTTCTTACCTTTCCTAGTCATTCATTCATTCATTCATTCATTCGTTCGCTCATTCATTCGTTCATTCATTCATTCAATTGTTGCTTATTGATGGCTTCCTTTCAGCAATGATTATACTCAGATTCCTTCTAGTATCTATTATTCTTCTAGGGAAATGATGACAGATAAAATGAGGAATTTTCTAAAGCCTGAGCAAAAATTAAATGAGAAAACTCATTAGGAGTCACTTACACTAAGTGTAAAGTTATTCCAGTCATTCACTGATTCTCAGAGCTGGCAGAGTGTACTGAACTTAACTAACGACTCATTTGTATTTGTGTGATTGGTGTCCTTTTGTTTTACCTCACAATGGTTTCTAGGAATATTTCCCTCCTCTCTCCCAACTCCCCAGTGTAAGAAAGGTAAAAATCAATTAAGCAAATGTCTTTAATTAAACAGAAACAATTAGACTGTGTCTGACAATATGGATGACATTCTGCCCCAATAATCCCTTGTCTCTACCAGAAAAAAGGGAGATGTGATCAACTGATGAATTATGTTGCTGCATTCATTCATTTGTAATTACTTAGACTAGCTTCCTTTTAGTGACCTTTCAATAGGGCAGTTAGTGGTATAGTAGATAGAATACTGGACCTGGAGTTAGGAAGACCTGAATTCAAATCCAGACTCAGACAGTTTCATATGCTGTGTGATCGCGTGCAAATCACTTAACCCTGTTTAAGTGATTTAATAAGTGATTTAATAAACTGGAAAAGGAAATGGCAAACCACCCTATTATCTCTGCCAAGAAATCCCAAATGGAGTCACAAAGTATTGGACATGACTGAAACAACAATTTATACTGTTTGTATCATTGTGTATATTATTCTTTTGGTTCTACCAATTTAATTTTGCATCATTTCATATATTTTCTCATGAATCCCTCATTTATATATGCATACACACATACATGTATTTTTTTCACAAATTCTCTGAAGTTTCTTTGAATTCTTCACATCTATATTTTCCAGGTCAAAAATAATGTTGCATTATATTCATACACCACCATTTTCAGCCATGACACTTTGTTTCGAGCTCATGTTACCACTAAAAAAAAGTCACCATGACTATGTTGATACATATTAAATCCTTGTTACTCTATTTGATCTTCTTGGAGTATATCCATAGTGGTGTAACCATGTAGTGTAGTGGATAGAACTCTTAGCTTAGAGTGTAGAAAAGCTGAGTTCAAATCTTGCCTCAGCCACTAGCTCTGTCCTAGTTTCCTTGCCTATAAAATGCATATAATAGTAGCACCTCTTTCATGAGGATCAAAAATATCAAAGGTAAAGTGCTTTGAAAACCTTAGTACATGACATAAATTTTAGTCATTATTTTTATTAACTATTATTATCATCCCTCAGTTGAAGAAACTCCTGAATTTTGCAGACATGAAATTGGAGCCCAAGGAAGGTAAACAGAGAAACTTATGGAAGATAACAGATCTGGGAAATGTTTAATCCTGAGTATGGTGATTTTTCATCTAATATTTTGTCCACCATTACAAACTGTTTTCCATTCTTAGAGCTTGGGTTTGTAATTGGCAAACAATCAGATCCAGACATGACTATCCAAGACAGTGATCAAGACAGCTGGATATTGCTCAATTGCACACCAGGAATTTATTTGTCTTAGGAACAGGACTTCTGGACCTGGAGGAAAGAGATTACCCTCTTTATGTATTTGAAGGCTAGTTATGTGGACAAAGAATTAAATTTGTTCCACTCCAGAGGTTTGAGCCCTACAGGATGGACTATGAGAAAAAATTGCAGTTGGGCAAATTTATACTTTATGTAAAGAGACATGCTGTATCAGCAATGCAGTATTCACAATGCTTACAGCAACTATAAGTATGTTGATATGGTTATTAATCACAAAATACTACAGGCTCACTACGTGGAAAATATAGCAAGAGCATTTATTCAAATACCAGAAAACAGAGTTCCCAAACCAGAAAGTCAAAGCCAACACAGTAGTTATGAAGTTGGCACGTGTACTTAAAGTAGTAAACACCCACCTTCTCAAGCTTTCAAAACAGAACAGGCTACCTCAGGCAAAGATCCTTCTCTCCTCACTCACAACAACTGCTCAGCATCCAGGCAGCTTGCTCCCAGAAGCTCCAGGCCCCCCCCGCCCCCACCTCCACCCCAGCAGTTCCCGTCCCGGCAGTCCTCAGCAGGAGTCCTTAGCAGAGATTCTGGCTGGCTCAATGAAAAAGGAGTTCTCGCTGCAACAGCAGCTGCTGCCCCTGCCACTGCTTCCATTCACCACGGGCACGGAAGCTAGCTTGGTTCTGGCTTTCTCTTGCTCTACTCCTTCCTGCTACATCAGCAAGTTCAAAGGGTATGGAAGATCTTCAAATTCCAGTATCATTACACATGCCTTAACAATTCCAAAATGGGGGCGGCTAGGTGGCACAGTGAATAGAGCACTGGCCTTGGAATCAGGAGTACCTGAGTTCAAATCTGGTCTCAGACACTTAACACACACACAAAACTAGCCATGTGACCTTGGGCAAGTCACTTAACCCCAACTGCCCTCCAAAAAAAAAAAACCAAACAATTCCAAAATGGAGAAAGATGACTTAAGAGGAAGTGGGTTTCTCATTTCCTGTGACTTTCAGGCAGAGAATAGGTAGTATAGTGCCTATATGGTACAAGAATTGAGTTCAAATAGCTGAATATACAGTTTCTCCATCAGGCACTTACTAGTTGTATGACACTGCTTTTGCAACTTAACTTCTTTTGCTTTGAGAACTTGAGGATTTCAGCCTCAGTTTCCTAAACAGTAAAATGGGACAATAATAGCAATGAATCACATAGTTGTTATAAGGATCAAATGAAATATATAGTACATATAAATTGCCATATAAGTGTTATTATTACCTTCTCATGGATGCTGATGGCCCTAGGATTTCTGATTAGGTACTGGTAGAGGTTCTTTCTAAGTCTGAGATTCTATGTCTAGATGTGGAATTCAGGAAGTCTGTGAAGAAACCTTCCTCCAGAGAGAAGGTATTTATTTAAGTCAGACCACCTGCAAATGCACTTGGATGGCAAAACTGAGGAGAAGGAGAATGCTGACTTTCCCTATAGATGAACCAAAGGCTTAAAATAGACTCATACACACAAAAACATGCACAGTGGGCATATTAGTCTGGCTTTGTTGTCTTCATCTTGCAAAGCTTCTCAGAGGAGAAGTAGCAGTCGGTTTCTGATCATTAACTGAAAAGACATGGGAAACCTAAGATAACTTTTAATGTTGCTTAGGGTAGGGTAAGGGACTGGGTTTAAGCACCTGTCGAGTGAAGGTGCCATCCACCCACAGGCCATCTGGGATACTATTGTCAACAGCAGCCCCTCAAACCACAGAGATGGAGCCAGAGGACGTGGGATTGAGGATTCACGGAAGGAAGTGGCAGGTGTCTCCTTTTACCCTCCCTTCACCATCTCAGCTTTCCCTGGTCCTGAGCAATTTATAAAGATTAGGTTATCTTTGGCCTTGAGTACACCTGCCACTATTGTGCAATTCAGCAGGTGTGAGGCCCTTTTCTTTTATTTTTTAAATGGAAGACAGACCTAAAAAGGAATCTGATCTTGTATGTGCAGCTTTGGTCATTGAGTCCCAATATGTAGTGAAATACACAACATGCTTGAAATGGCCAATGGGCATAATGATGATGACAATGATGATGATGATGATGATACAATAAAAATAAATCAGATGAGAGCTGTGTAATTAACCAACAATGAGTGTGGCTGCCCACATTTCTTTTACAATTTTTTTTGGTCTTCTTGTCTCTTGGATTACTGGTAATTGTTGATATGTTGTCGTGCCTTGTCAGAGTACACCATCCTGTAGGATCACTTCAAATTTTAACTCTAACTGAAAAAAGTCAGTTTCCCTTTGTAAGGTCAGCCAGGAAGAGATCCATTCTCTACATGGAAGGAGTCATAAAATCAGAGAATCTTGAAGTTGAAAGGAAACTCAGTGATATGGTCCAACTATTTCACAATGAATGGAAACTCTCTACCCCATCCCTAATGTGTGTGTGTGTGTGTGTGTATGTGAGTTATCTAAGCTGTACATGTATAACTTCAGCTACAGGATGTTCATTCATTGTCTGCTGCAGAAACCAATTCCATTTCTGAACCACTCTAATTATTAAGAAACTCATCATATCACCACCACCACCACCATTACCACCACCACTTTATGGAAAACTTTAAAGTTTGCAAATCACTTGCATTGGCTACCTCATTTAATTTGCACAACAGCTCTAGAGAGTAAGTACTATTATTATCACATTTATAGATGAGGAAACTGAGAACCAAAGAGGTTAGGTGACTTGCCCAGGGCCACACAGCTAGTAAGTTTCTGAGGCAGGAGTACAACTCAGGTCTTCTTGATTCCAAATCTCACACACTAACCACTGAACCACCGAGGTACCTTTCTATATTTGTGTATATGTGTCTCTGTGCATATACATATACATGTATGTACACAAATCTCCATACACACATATGCATGTGCACATTTCCATGTATAGGATATCAGAGAAGGAAACAGGCATTTTTAAAGCACTTAGTATGTGTCAACTACAGTGCTAAGCTATTTACAAATATCTTGTTTGATCCTTGCAACAATGTCAGGAGGGAGGTGCTATTATTACTTCAATTTTATTTATTTGTAATATTTATTATTATATAATATTATTATATATTACATACAATATATATTATTATATAAATTATTATATTTATAATACTGAGCTGAGATTTGCCCCTTGCAATTGATATTAATTGGTCCTGGTTCTGCCCTCTGGGACTTAGTAGAATAAATTCAATACTCCGTTTATGAGACAATCCTTTACACATTTAAAGTCAGTCATCATATACCCCTTAAGTTATTCAGAATTTCTCAGTTCCTACAACTAATCCTTGGATGGCATGATTTTAATTCCTGTCAGTACCCCTGTCACCTTTCTACAGATCTATTCCACTTTTTAAATCTGTCCTTAAATATAGTTCCTGATTCCATTTATCAGTAATCCAAGAGACAAGAAGACAAAAACATCTTTTTTAAAGGAGAAATGTTGGCAGCCACACTTATTGTTGGTTAATTTTATTGCTATTCTCTGATTTGCTTATTTGTTTATTAATTTATTTCAGTTACTATGACCAAAAATAATATTGCCTATGTCATCTGGACAACATAGAGTACAGTGGAACCATTTTCTAACTTACTCACCTGTTCTGCACATTATTACTCTAATAATGTAGGCTAAGATATTTGCTTATCCTTATTCCCTATCCCTCTACCTCCATTTTTTTGACTGTGTGTTATCAATCCTTATCAACATCCTATTGTTGTTGATAGTTTATAGTGAATAAAAATTTTGGTAAAGAAAATAAAAGAACTAAAAAATAAAATGAAAAATTTTATAATAGAAATGATCTTAAGGAATCTTCTACCATTTTATAGGTAAGGGAACTGATGGCCAGAGAATTTAGGTGAATTACTGAAGGTTACATATAAAATGTGACTTAGTCATGACTAGAATACACATTTCCTAACTCCTACTTAAAAAAAGTTTTTCCCCTTATGAAACCACATCATTTTTTTCATCCCTTGATTTCACCTAGTATTCATTCCATACAATTCAATGAACCTTTATTAAACTAGAATTTCCCATGTTCAAAACTTTGGTGTTATTAAGTCTTCACACTCACATATCATGTAAAATTAGTTTAGGTATCCTGGCACATCTTTCTAAGAAACATATCTCTCATTCATCTCCACTCTCAATTTCTAATCTACTCTTGTTTAAGGCCCCCAGGAGCTGTCTTCCTCACTCTAGGCAGCTTGTTTGTTAAGGTAGTTTCTGATTGCTACATGTACTTTCTCTCCTGTCCAAACCATCACACACACACACACACACACACACACACACACACACAGAGTCATACTGATGTTTCCTATGCATGGATCTTTTCATGATACTATTCTGCTTAAAGAAACTTCAATGGCTCCCTATTAGTCTACTGAATAAAGTTCAAGCTAATTTGCCCAGCACTGGGGCCCTCTACAGTCTGGCACCACTCAGCTTACTATTCAGTGCACTATTGCCCTCCATATATTCTGTACTCCAGCCGAACTACTAGCCGCATATCACACATGCCTTGTTCTTTCATCCCTTTATGCCTCTTTTCACCCTTTTGCTTGATCCTTCTTTTCTCCTTCAATTCCTACCCATCTTTTAAAGCCTGGTTATAATGGGATAATAATAACTAGCATTTATAGTTTTACAAAGAACTTGACATATATTATTTCACTTGATCTTCACTACAACCCCATGAATTAGGTATTATTATCCTCACTTTGTACATGAAGGAACTAAGACTAATAGTGGTCTAAGTGATTTGCCTGCACTCACATAGGGGGTAATTGTCTAAGGCTTTGACCTCGGTACTTGTTTAGCCAAATCACATTACAAGGAGATACACAAAGCTGGAACAGGAAAAGTAAAGAGGGAATCTTAATTTGTTCTCTCTCTCTCTCTCTCTCTCTCTCTCTCTCTCTCTCTCTCTCTCTCTCTCTCTCTCTCTCTATCTGTCTCTCTCTCTGTCTCTCTCTCTCTCTGTCTCTCTCTCTCTCTCTCCCTTTTTCTCACTCTCTCCCTGTCCGTTCTTCCATCCCTCCCTCTCCCCATCTCTTTTTCTTTCCCTACCTAGTTGAACCCTAATCATTCTGTATTTCCATCTTAAGAAAGGAGATAATTGTATTCTCCCTTCTCTATTTACAGAGTTGTTCCTTATAAACTTTTAAATTTATCATCAATAGGAGATATTCCTATTACTTAGTAGCAGAACTGAGACCTGAATTTGGTGCCCTAATTCCTAGCCCAAGGCTTTTTGCACTTCTCTGCTGTGACCTCTCTAGACAGCACTATTGCTCAGCATAATCACAACACCTTGTGGAATAACTGAAGGCTGAGAGAAACAGTAAAATGACATGACGTTCATTAGGCCAAAAGCATTTTTAACATAAATGTTTCCATATTTCCTAGTTGGCTTTGAAGAGAGCCCCAGGCCAGTCTGGAACTGATGCCTAAGGCTAATTGGCAGGAGGAGATGAAGGCTAGGAATGAAATTTTAATGCATAGAAGTCCCTCTTACCTAAATTCCCACAAGAGGCTCACAAGAAATACCATGCATATGTTAAAGGTGACCTTGCCATCAGAATGTGAATAATACAGAAAAGATGACTGGTGATGTTTGCAATACTTACTTTCACAGTGAAGACATATCATTTAGCAACTGGTCATAGATGAAGTTGCTGCCCCTCAAACTCACTGAAGTCTGGGCTTTCTGATTTCTAGCAGTAATCAGATATGTAACTGTGCACAAGTCACCTCACCTTCCCCCCCCCCCCGGCTTTTCTGACATATAAAATGGACCAAAGGACTTAGAGATCAACAAATCAATTCCCTCAAACTTGCTGATAAGAATTAAGAATCAGAGAAGGGATCTAAAGTGACTTGAAGAGGAAGAAATGTGGTAAAGTAGAAATTGTGATTTACTTGGAATCAGGAGTGAAATGAACTCAAATCCCAGTTATGACCATTACTACTTTTATGATCTGAAATAAGTTAGCTAAGTCTCTCTGTTTCTGATTTCCTTTTCACTAAAGCAGGAATAATACTTTGTAGTTTGATAGGACCTGGCTATTCAGATCCTATAAAAAATCCATACAAAACAATATGTAATACAGAGAAAGGTGTAACTGAGAAACAATTGAGGAAATGTTGTGGAAAACTAGGAAAATTAGGGAAAGTTTGCTATAGCAGTAACTAGGTGCCATAATGGAAATTCTAAGGTCAAAGTTTATTTACTTTCCCTATTCTAGCTACACACACGCACACACATGTATACACACATATATGCACACATGTATACACACATGCATGTGCATATACATATATATGCATACACATGTGTATGTGTGTGTATATATATGCATACACATGTGTATGTGTGTGTATATATATATATATACACACACTATTCTAGCTCTGTGTGTCTCTCTGTAATGTCATTTGACTAAATAAAGGATTATTATAATTTTGTTGTATGTGTACCTTAGGAGTTATCTTCAGTGGCAGGGACAATTGAGAAAAGAGTGTAAAGGTTGAGACCAAATACACACTACATGGATAATTAAGAAAACTTTAAGGATCAGGTATTCAATACTTTCTTTAAACTTCGTGCTAAAGAAAGGGCTCTATTTCCCAAGATGTCTGGACTCAGAAAACACGTACTTTCTGAGAAGAACAAAGTTTCTATTTCCCATGAGGTGGTGTCCCCATGATGTGAGAGATTGGGGGAAGTCATCAAATAGATAATAGAGTAATAGAGATCTCTGATGGTAGACCATGAAGAAGGGGAGACTGATTGGGACATTATGGTGATGACCTTGACTGAGACTGATAAGTATTGCTTGAGGTAAATCACCTTGATAGCTAAGTAGAGGCTAGGAGCATACAAGGGTGATGAGTCATGCCTGAAGCAAACAGAGGGTAGAAACTGTACAAACATTGGATGCACTGTGCAAATGATGAAGAGTAGAATGTACATATGAGCAACCAGTAATTTCAAGAAGCAAACAAGACTGTCCAAACAGATAGTCTTCAACCCCCATATTCTAATTGCTGAAAGAGATCTGACTTTATTAGGGACATGAGTCTTTTTGGAATGACTTATTTACCTGGCTATTCTTGGGGTAAAGAGAATCAAACTAGAAACATTTGAGAATTGTTTTCTGTTACTTTGCTCTTCATTGCAGTTGTGATTAAACATGTGGCTCTGTCAGCATTATTTCCTTTCCGTGTCTGTTATCATGATTAATCATTAAATATCTACACCCAAATTAACATAGGGTATTTCCATTTTTTAACTGCAAGGAGTCAAGTGAATCACAGAGATGGGGTACTAATAAAAAAATCCCCAGAATTTGAACCACAGTCTATTAAGGTTGAAAGTAGGTAGAACCCAATAGGTTATGAGCCCTTCAAAAGGTTCATCCCCTAATAATGGAAATTTATGGAGTCAATCCTTCCCTCATTCTGATTCCTACTGGCCTTGAAACTATGGAGTTAGTAGGAGGCTGGTTTAGATGGTCTTTGCTATTGTGAAGGTAAGAGCTGGCTTTATTCACAATTCCTCTCCACCCTCACAGCTTCAGACATGGAGTCACTGGCTCCCATTTGCTTTCTTCTTTGTCAGGAACTGCAAAGCATTGAAAAATTTTCAAGACTTTGAACTTGGCAGAGGGCATTCAGAGACAGGATTTCATGCTGGCTTTAGGTTAATTCTGGTCTTTGTACAGAATTTGATGCAAGACCTATCTATGTTTATTAGGGAGGGAAAGATGTATGTATTGACATGCACTAAGCATTACAATACTTCATATATACAAATAGATGCTTTTGTATAATTCATGGTATTTACTAGAGAGATCTTACCAACCCTTTGAACACCAGTATACTCTTCTGTATAAATATGCATTTAGACCCTTTTCAAACCAAGAGTCATTTACCCAGCAGACCATAAAAGCAGTGTATCACGTAACCATGTATTAAGATGAAATTTCAAAAGCCTACCACTTAGGCAGTGAGCCTTGGCAGGGGTGGGGAGCTGTAACATTATCCATTTAATTATACATTTGGACACATTTTAAAAACCTGTATTATTTACACAATTGACTGTACTATTCTCTCCAAGCTGTTAGGGACCAAGTCAGAAGCTATTATAATGCTAATAGAGACAAATGCAAGAACTATATTACCTCTTGCAACTGTGGCAAGTTGTCCTGATAGTTCCATTTCAAGCTGCTTCTTCTATGTTGGTAGAATCAATGTTTTGTTTTGTTTTCTTATTCTGGACCTGTGATTTAATTGAGGTATAGAATTCCTAGTGAAGAAACTTTCTCCTCCACAGGATACAAGAAACTATTCCAAAATGTAAAATATTAGAGTTCCCTGGGATATTGTGGTGACTTGCCCAGGGTCTCATAGGTTGTAGGTGTCAGAGATAGAATTTAAACCGAGTTCTACCCAATTCCCAAGACAGATCTCTATGTAAGCTGTCTTTCTGGAAATCACCACTGCCAGTAGAAAACAAACAAAATAAACAACAAAACAAAACAAGGTTCAGTTTCAGTGCAAGGGTGCAGACTTCCAGTATATGTCTGAGGCCTTCTTCTCTTTATGCCTTTGTTCTTACTGGACCACCCCTTTCCCCGCATCTGATTTTTGAAATACAAGTCAGTTTTCAAGATCCACACAAAATATATAAAATCTTTCCTTATTCTTCCCATCTCAACACACACACACACACACACACACACACACACACAGATACCCACATTTTCAGACATCATCTCTCTTCCACTGACCTTGCATGCCTTCATGGGTGTATCTCTCTTATGCTTTTACTATGCTTTTTTTGTGTCACAGTTATTCATGTGTGGGATTTATCTCTCTTTCTAGCCTGCAAGTTCTATGGTGGCAGGAAATGTGTCTTCTTCAGCACATTCTTTGGCACACACTGGGTACTTGATAAATGATTGTTGAGTTGCACTGTGGATTCAGTTGTGGATATGCAATTCAAGCTTGCATCCAGAAATTACATGGTTGTGATTATTTTATGCCAGGGTTGACTTAGATAAAAATAAATCAAAGAAATCTTCCTCAATGGTATTCGAAATATTGCAGAAAGTTTGTTTGTTTGTTTTAGTTAAGATTATAAAAGAACACAAAACAATCAGAGCTACCCATTTTTTTGTTGCCATTTTAGGATTAAAACCTTGAGGACATCGAGTCATTTCATTTTTAAACAGTTTTAATAACATTTTCTTAAATAGCCTCCATCTCCATCTGTTAAATTCCCTCTCTTCAAGATTCAATTTAGCCTTCTTGAAGCCTTCCCTGATCTCCTCTGGGGAAAGCATCCTTCTTCTGACTCACACATTTCAAAGGGATTAGCAGGGGCCCCTTCTTTGCAGGCATCTCATTCTCTCCTGTATTAAAGTTATTTTTCTACATTGGTATTTCATGGATTTATTATTTTATCAGTCTGTTAATAAGTGCCTACTATGAATCAGCACTGTGCTAAGTTGTTAAAGATACAAAAAAATCTAATCCCTACACTCAAGGAGTTCATTAGTATGGGAGCTGTCTCTACTAACCCAGATTCCAACCTTGAGGAATTGGTAGAAGGTCTTTGAGAGTTGCAATAGCTACAAAATTCATGACTTTGCAAGACAACCTGATACTTCTGAACTTAACTACGTCTATCTTCAGTCATTATTCAGTCAGTTAACAAAAATTTATTGTCTCCACTGTATTTAAGATATTATACTAAGTGCTAGGGATACAATGGAAAGCAAAATCATTAAAATAAACAAAATTTCCTGTTTTCAATGTCTATATGTCAATGTCTAATGAAAGATACAACAGAGAAACTACTATCTCTGGGTCTGCATTCAAAGCCTTTCTACTGTGTTAGGACCTGCCACCTCTTTTGATCTTTAGTGATCTAATTCTTTTCAACACACATTCATCTGTCACTTGCTTTGTCTAAGGTATTGGTGACAAAATGTCAATGCAGAAGGGACACTGACCTTAAGAGGCTTATATTCTATCGGTGGTAGGGGGGACATGCAACTTAGATACATATATGTGTCATAAAGGGTAAAGTGCAGACAGAAATTGCACTAATGATTAGAAGGGCAGAGGGAGATCAGAGGAATCTTTACAGAGTCAGTGATACCTAAGCTAAGCCTTAAAGAAAAGCAAGGAATCTGAGAAAACAAGGTAAGTAGGGAATGAAATCTGGCATGGAAGATGACCTGTGCAAATGCACAAGCAAGTATTTAAGGGGGGAGACAGCTAGTGGTCCACTTTGGATGCAACGTAGAGGTGATGAGGGGAAATGCTGTGAAACAGAACTAGGAATGGATGTTCTAACTAGCAACTTGAAGCTATAGGAGCAGATTTGGCCATCAAAGCCGAAACAGGAGTGAATCAGGCCCAAGAATGAGCATGGGGGCATCCAAGCTAAGGGGACAGGCGTGACCAAAGTAACTGGTCCCAGAGGCTAGAACTAGCCTCAATACATTTGAACTATAGGGAAGCATGTTTCAGCATAGCATCTTTTTATTTTTAATTTGTGGAATAAAACAAGTATTTCCATAACATAGTATAATAAAAGAGATGATTCTATGTGAAACTAAAAATGTATTATGTACAACTTTCTATTCTATTCAAATATACAATAAAATCATCACATGCATTTCTTTTTTTCTTCCCTCCTCCCTTTTCAAATAGTATTTTATTTTCCCCCAGTTATATGTAAAGACAATTTTTCACATTTATTTAAAAAATTGAGCTCAAAATTTTCTCTCTTCCTTCCTCATCCCCACCAAGACCATAAGCAATTTGATATGGGTTTTACTTGCTCAGTCATGCAACACATATTACCACATTAGTCATCAACATAGTATCTTGGAAACCTTTCTAAAAATTGTGATTATCCAACAATGGAAATGGTAGATAATAAGCTTCTTGTCACTAGAAATGCCTTGTTGATTCAGGAATGAGCTGGAATAGAATGAGAATTTATTACATGCTTGTTATATGCCAGGTGCTATCCTAAACACTTTACAAATATTATTTCTTTTGATTTTTACAACAACCATGAGAGGTAAGTATTATTATCATCCCCATTTTACAGTTGAATAAACTAAGGTAGACAGCAGTTAGAGAGAGATTAAGTTACCTTCCCAGGATTGCATAGCTAATAAATCCCTGAGAATGAATTTGAACTCTGGGCTTTATGATCTCATATACAGTATTCAATGTACTGCACTACCTCTTTGCATCTACAACCTTCCTCCCCTCATCTCTTCTCTTTTGCCTACCCTTACAGTCACCATTCTACTTTATGTCTAATTACCTCTCTATTGCTACAAAAGTCTCCTAATCTGTCTTATATGTTTGCCAGATTTAACCTAAGGAGCAATCTGGCCCCAAAGAGAGTTTATTAGGTCTTTCCTCTTTGCTTTGTCATGTCACCAATCAGGAATTCTGGGGGAAATTTGTACCACAGAGTTTGTTTTTGTTGTTCAGTTGTGTCGGACTCTTCATGACCCTATTTGGGGTTTTCTTGGTTGAGATATTGGAGTGATTTGCCATTTCCTTCTTCAGCTCATTTTGTAGATGAGAAAATCAAGGCAAACAAAAGTAAGTGGCTTACCCAGGGTCACAAATAAGTGTCTGAGGCCAAATTTAAGCTCCAGAATTTTTCCAGACTCTGCACTCTATCTACTGGCTCACTTAGCTTCCCCCAACAGTTTAGATGTCTATCATCTGTCACTCCTTACCTCTGCCAAAGAAAAGCAAAAAGTTCCTTCCAGGAAAGATTTTCACTGTACAAAGCAGATATTAGGTATAAGACAGATACTTATTTACCCCAATGCAAAAGAATTGCCCTAAACAAGTGTGCAAAAGTTACAACATTTAACAACAGCTCAGCACAACTGTTGCACTCTTCCAGTCAGGGAAAACACATTGAAGGACTGCTTATCAGAGAGCTCAAATTCACCTTAGATCTTTATTAACTAAGCAATACAAACCCCAGATCTTCTGTCCAACCAGGAATGACTCTTTTGCTCTTTAGAGTTAGAATGATTCTGTTGAGAGTCATTTTATCCTCCTACAAGCAAAGTAAATTTAGACAGTACTTCTTCTGGGGAGAGCGCATCTACACTGGAACCTAGGAACCTCCCAAATTACAAGGTGTTTATGAAGGCTGAAAAGGTCCATTTTTCAGGATCACTGCTAAATTACCTGTGTTCTTGGAAGGAAACACAAAACAGAAGAGGAAGCTGTCTCTGGCTTAAGACTTTTTCCAACATGAAAGAAGCATTCAACCTTTGTAACTTGTAATAAGGATTAAAGTCTTTTATTGAGGATGCTCAGTGGGGGAGTTGGAGGAGCAGATATGATGAGCAGGTGAGTTTATGTGCCTGAGGAAAGAGAAGGTGGAGGATAGAGAAGCTGGAGGAGAGATGAGGATTTCCTGGAGTACTTGGACAGTCCCTTTTGACAGAGTCAATTTTACTGTAATGGGGTAAGTACTATTCTTTCTGGTAGGCCTCTCTTTATGCTAGGGAGATAAATGGGGTTAGGGAACCTGAAGACAGTTGGCAGGAATTAAGCAAAGCCTGCAGAGTCTTTCAATGTATGTATGTATGTATGTATTTATGTATGTGTGTGTGTGTATATATGTATGCATATATAATGTATATTTATATATAGATATAGATATACATGATATATATCTCAGTTAAAGTCCAAGTGTCACAGTTTTTCATGACTTTATGAATGACCAGAAAAAGTTCCCATTACTTCATTCAGTATAGTTCTTAGACAATAGCAACATTAGTATCCTTTAGGGATGGCCCAGATCTACTATAGATTATGGGTCTGGAGATCATAATTTCTCCCAAATACAAAGTTTAATTATTTTTACAAGTTCTCATAGTTTACCACCTGCCTGGGATTTATAGGGGGGCCTCAATCCAAAATGTTAAGAGGAATATATATATATATATATATGTATATATGTATGTATGTATACACACATATATGAAATGTATGGCTAGGGTAATGTTTTTGTTCATCTGCTTCTAAGTGAGAAGAGGATGGAGGCAGAGTGGACTTGGGGGCCCACTGGGACCATACTCTAAGGGTTTCTTCTATCTTTGTCTTAAGGCAGCAGACAGGGGCTTAAGGTCCAGTTTCAGGAACCCCCAGACAAATACATATCATCAATGGTGTGTGCTTATAGGCACCATTGCTACTGAGGGTAGAAGAGAGAATAATTCTTTCCTTTTTGGTGGAAATTTAAGGGAAACTGGTGATGGATTGCAAATCAGGGCATTTGTAAATGAAAAGGGATGGAGTCTTTTCTACAGCTCTTATAATGTCTTATGGGATGAGGTGGGGCAGGGCTTTACCTGGTTCAGTTAGTAATCATTTTTCAATCTGGTTATGGGCACCAAAATACCAACCTGGAACAACTGGGTTACATATGTCCTCTAGTACTCTAGTTCATTGCTTACTATACATCCCCCTCAAGTAAATGTGTTCTGTCCTCTGCAAATATACTGGGTTTCATGGCAACTTTGTCCATATCCTCATTTCTGAGTAGTTCTTTAGGCACCTGAGTAGGTCTTTGGGTGCCTGAGGAGGTTCAAACATTGTTCATTTAAGTATACTACCTGCCTGCCCTCCCTTCCCCCACCCGCCACTGTCAATGCCTGGCACTAGACAATTTCAATAAAGTCCAAGGGTCACAATTCTTCTTGACTTTTTGAATGATATGAAAAAGTTCCCCGTACTTCATTCAATATAGTTCTTAGACAATAGCAACATTAGTATCCTTTGGGGAAGTCCCAGACCTACCATACATTATGGGCCTGGAGATTATACTTTCCCCCAAATACAAAGTTTAATTATTTTTTACAAGTTCTCATAGTTTACCACCTGCATAGGATTTATAGGGGGCCTCAACCCAAAATAATGAGAAGGAAAATAAAATTTAAAAACATAGCCAATGATAAATAAAAATGAAAATAACAAAAAACAAGCTTTCCATGTCAAAGGAAAAAATCTTTTCCCCAAATGAACCCTGAAAGCATGTAGATATCTCACAACAGAGCTTGGAGATTTGGGGGTGACTATGAGTAAACCCTTACCTTCTGGTAGGTTCTTCTTTTTAGCACATGTCAACCCCTAAATTTTTCCAATGGCTCCTCTGTCAGGACTTAGGAAAAACCAGATGGAGGTCAATATAAAAATCCCTTTAATGGATCCCTGAAAAACCAAAGGTGATGCCCAAAAGAGACCTTAGTTCACCATAGAGACAAGGAGGCTAGCTCAGAAATAAATAGAACCAAGTTGGATTAGTATTGAAGATGTGTTAAGCTCACAAAAAAATAAATTAAGTCCTTGGAGTTGATTAGCATCAACCCTTCTCGTCCCATATGATTTGGGAATTAGTCCCAAAAGAACCTCCTGATCTGCTGGCCTGACCATATACTTGCCTTGGTGGAACACTCATGGCTAACATTTTAGTGAAGGTTTTTGTGGATGTGGACAAGGAGAAGGCGCCCAGAAAAGATGGATAGCAGATGAATGGCTGAACAGTGCTGTTCACCTACGTTCTCATACTTTTTTAACCCAATCAAATGGATGATTTCATGTACCTTCCAGGCGATATGTTCAACATATTTTGGAAACTGTTGTTCTGAGAAGGATTGTAGATTTGTAAGTTTTATGAACAGCAGAATGGGAACTTTGTTCAGTTAGGGTTTATTTTATCATTGTATCCTTATCACAATGCCTTTCATCTAGTAGGTACTTAAGGTTTTTTTTTAATTCATCCTTTAAGGGTGTCTAGGTGGCATAGTCAACAGAGCACTGGCCCTGGAATCTGGAAGACCTCAGTTCAAATTCAGCCTCAGATGCTTAACACTTACTAGGTGTGTGACCTGTGATAAGCTGCTTAACCCCAACTGCCCCTCAAAAAAGGCAAAAAAAATCATCCTTTAATTTATTTAGCTAATCTATGTGTTTTTCATTTAAAATAATTGTGAATGCTTTTCATTTTTATATTGCCATCTTTCCTAGAGATAACATCACTCATCCCCATCCATATGCACATACCACCCTATCAATCTTCTCTTATATCAAAGAAAATCAATTGATTGGTTCTTGCCATTTGTTCTTGAAAAGGACCAAAATGGTATATTACTATGCTGCAGTCAAGATATAATGTGTCTGACTATGGCTGATCAGACCAATACAAGCTCAGAATACTCTATCACAGGTTGAGCACAAATAGTCCACATGAACATTTGGAGAAGCGATGTCTCTAACATGCACATATCATGCCTCTTTTGAGCTACTGCAATTCTACTTCACTCACTGAGTACAGCACCTTCTTTGATGAGAGTGCACCATGTTGGGCAGTCCTTTGCCAGTCTCCCATTATATGCACTGTCTTTAAGCATGTGTTCATTTCATGTACTGATTGTGAGTGAATTATATTACCAAAAGTTTTTGTACATTTTTAAAAGAATAAGCCAGAGGGTGATGCCCTACCAGCTGGCGTAAGCAGGCTGAGGTTGGGTGAAGCAATTTTTAGGGCACCTTTTCTAGCCCCTTCCTCACACCAGGAGGTGAGCTGTCCAGTCTTTAAAAAATGGCTGCTCAGATACCCAGGAGGCTACTGAATCCTGTTGTTTCAATTCAGTGAGAAGATGGCTCTATGTCCTGGACCTATGTGCAGAGTTGTATGTGACTATGGCTTCCAGTGTATCCACACTTGCTGATTCTTCACTTGCCTGTTTTCACAGGTAGGCAAAAGTGGTAAAAATGATATGGATGATGTTTTTTGATTTGTGCATAAAATTAGATTTAAGTGAGGCAGAGTTGTGTGAAGTTGTGGGTCTTTCTCTTCTAGTCATTGGAGTACAGTGCTAAGACAAAGTCAAGATGACTGTTGATGGCTCAGGATATAGTGAATGACCTTGGCATCTTTGATGCCTAACCAAGGTCTCAGCACTCAGTAGCACTTGCTTCAGCTGCCTTCATGACCTTTGCTACAAATTGCTCTTATCTGCTCATTGTATTCAGGGGAGTCTTCACATACCTGGGGTAGACACCCCACCACTCCCAACTCATCAATTGGTTTGAGGCCTGTTGGTTACTGTCAACTTGGTTTAGCTTATCTGTCAAGACAGTTGACTGGGTTGTGGCCACAGAGCACAGTACAGTTCTTCCAGCCACATGTGAGAGTCAGGTGAATTAGGTAAACACCAAAGCAGCTCTGAAAATCCCTTGGCAGCCCTCACACTAGAGATACAAGTCTTCCCTGAACACAACCTACACCTTTTAGAAAACCAGTTAAGCAACAGTAAATGACATAACCAGATTACATTTATTAGCATAGACAACTTTCCACACCCAGCATGCTCTGCCCATTAAGGAGACAAAAAGTGACCACCTTTCTTCCCTTTTGTTTAGGATAGAGACTGGGCATTACAATAATAAATATTTGTTGGATTTTAACTTGAACCAATTATCAGTGCCTTATCTGTGAATGTACCACTGACTAATAACTAAAAACAAAAAGAGTGACAGATTGGAAGGGTCAGGGGAGAAGGAGAGAGAAGTTTTCATGGGCCAAAGAAAGCTAAGAAAATCTGAAAACATTTGAGAAGTCACATTTCTTAGTTTAGAAAATATCCTTCATTCATCTCTCAAGAGGAAGGTTCTGGAGCTTAGTTATGTTACAGGGACCTCAATCTTTTCTCTTTCCCTGCCTCCCTATCCCTCAGGATGCTGGTGTTTGTTTGACTAGTACTCACTTCAATTGTCAGCTGCTCTATTTGTGGGATTTTTATGGCAGGAAATGCGAAAAGGACTGTTGAATCCTGCTCCTTGACAGGTTTCTAGTATTTTTTTTTTCTTTAATAGGGTGACAATTAGTTAAGGACTATTAAGCTTCATGGCTGAGATCTGATCATGTTGCATCTACTTTTACCAGTTCTCAATCAGTACAATATAATGAAGTCTTGAAAATTTATTGGAACAATTAGAAGCAAACAGTTACTGTGACCCTCAGCTATTTCAAAGGCTTTTAAAAGGTAAATGCCTAGTAAAATCCTTCTTATCTTTTAAAACTCAGCTTGGCTATCACCTCACCAAACCATATTGACTCGGCAGCTAGGTGGTGCAGTGAATAGAGCACCGGCCCTGGAGTCAGGAGGACCTGAGTTCAAATACGGCCTCAGACACTTAACACAAAAACTAGCTGTGTGACCTTGGGCAAGTCACTTAATGCCAGCTGCCCTCCAAAAACAAAACAAAACAAAACCATATTGACTAGGTTCACCACAAATAAATGTTACATGATTTAAACTGGGCCCTCACTTTGGAAAGGTAATCCTTTTAAAACTCCAGAATCAATTTACTATTCCCATTTGCACCAACTTTTCCCAAACTTTCCATTCCTTCTCAAAACTCCCATGATTCTCCCTCCTCCCACTATCTCAGCTGAAAACCTCACTTGGTATTTCTTTCTTAAAATATTTTTTATTGATGTACTTTGTTTTTATATCACCAAAATTTCTCCCAATCACTTCCTTTCCCACCCCCACCTTAGCCATTTCAACATAATAAAATTTTTTAAGAAAAAGAAAAATAATCAGTATAACTCATCAGTACATTAAATACATTTGAAAATATATGCAATATATCCCATTTTTGGAACTTCCAAAGCTGCAAAGACATGGCAAAAGGGTATTTCTTCTTGTTTTCTTTTGAGCCATCCTTGTTCTTTGTAATTTTATAACATTCATTATTAATAATCGTGGATCGTTTATGTCAGTGGTTCCAAACCTTCCTAATGCAGTGACCTCTTAATAATCATATGTGGGTGTATCTGCATGTAGATGGACCTGACTGGAGATGGATAGAAGAGCAGTGTCTCAGTTTCTAAGACCATCTTAGACAACCCCTACAAAAGGATCATTTGATCCCCAAAGGGGTCGCAACTCACAGGTTGAGAACCACTGATTTATATGTATCATTTATATTTATTTTGATGAAGTCATTGTCTATATTCTATTTTTTTCTTTGCTTCCCTTATCTTATATCAGATCATGTAAATCTTTCTAAGCTTCTCTGTATTCTTAATTTTTTACAGTACTGCAATATTCTAATATATTGGTGTACCACCGTTTGTTTAGGCATTCCCCAGTTAATGGTCATCTACTTTTTTTCCTATTTCTTGTCATCACCAAAAAGTGCTGTTATAAACATTTTTAATGTATATATGAGGTTTCTTCTTATCAGTGGTGTTTTAGAGTATGACCCAAGTATAATCTTTGGGTCAAAGACTAGGGACATTTTAGTCACTTTATTTGAATATTTCCAAATTGCTTTATAAAATGGTTGCGGTGCTTCAAAGTTCCACCAATAACTCAACAGTATGCCTACCTTCCCAAGTCATCTCCAACAACAATATTTATCTTTTGTCAGCTTTGCAAATTTGAAGGGCATGAGGTGAAATCTAAGAGTTCTTTTATATGCACACACACACACACACACACACACACATATATGCAGTTTATTATTAGTGATTTGGAACTTTGTTTCACAGTGGTGTTAATGGTATTTAATTCTTCCTTTGAGTACTGTTCATATCCTTTGGCTATATATAATGCATATTTTATATACACACACACACACACACACACACATGCAAAATGTGTATACCACACATGTTTATATATGTATAGTGAATATCTTAGATTCTAATTCCTTATGAGAGAAATTTGACATGAAGCTTTTTTCCTTATTAAACCCTTTCCCTTCTTGTATGAGGTGCATTAATTTTGTTTGTGGAGGAACTTTAAAGTTTTATATAATAAAAGTTATCTACCTTTTGTAACTACTTCAATCTTTTGTTGGGTTAAGAATACATCTCTCACCCACAGTTATAAAAAGTTTGTGATATATTTCTCTTCTAATTTTTAAAGAATGATATGATATTTAAAAATAAGTGCCATACTACAGTTTAGAATGTATTGTGTAACATGGTATGAAATGTTGGTCTAAGCCTTATTTCTCCCAGGCCACTTTCCAGTTTTCCCAGCAGCTTTTGCCTAGTGGGGCATACCTTCTTAAATAATTAATTATTTTCAGGTTAGTCAATATTGGATTATTGAATTATATTGTTTTTGATTTTCCCTTCTTTAGACTGTTTCATTGATTTCTATACTTATTAACTAAATAAAGCTATATTGTTTTGATGACTGCAGTCCCGAAGTTCTGTACCTCTTTTTTAAATATTATTTCCCTTGTTAGCCTAGATATTTTATTTTTTCAAATGAATTTTCTTATTATTTTTGTTATTCATTTTATAATTTAATTGGTGTGGCATTAAGATTGTAAATTAACTTTAGTATAATTTCCCTTTTTATTACATTGGTAAAGTTCAGCTTTGAGTACTGAATATTCCTTTAGCTATATTATTTATACTTTGTTTCATAGCTTTAATAGATTGATTCTCAAATATTTTATTCATTGTGTAGTTATTTTTAATGGGATTTCATTTTTATTATTGTGTTTGATTTTGCTGTTTTTATAAAAAAATGCTATTGATTTTTGAGAGTATATTTTGTAGCCTTCGATTTTGCTGAAACTATTAATTTTCTCAATTTGTATCTTTGTTTATTCCCAAGGACTTTTGTTGTTGTTGTTCAGTCATTTTTTCAGTCATATATGACTCTTTGTGATCACATATGGGTTTCTTTTTGGCAAATATACTTCAATTACTTCAGTGACTTGCCATTTCCATCTCTAGTTTATTTTTACAGATGTTGCAGAAAACTGAGGGAAACAGGGCTAAGTGACAGCAAAGGGACTGAGCGTCTGAGGTTGAGTTTGAACTCAGGTCTTCCTGACTCCAGCCCCAGTGCTCTATCCATTGTGCCACCGGACTGCACCATGGATTTTCTCAGTATATCATCAGCAAATAAGGATAGTTTTATCTTCAATTCAATAAACATTTATTAAACACCTACTATATCCTTGGCACTGAGATACAAATAAGAAAAAGACAGTCCCTTCCCTGAACGAGCTTATAATCTATATAGTTTATAATCTTATATAATCTACACATTTTATTATCTATAATATAATTTAGGTAGAACAGTGGTGGAGGGAGTACCAGGATATACCTACCATGGGAGCATCAGGTTCTGTGGAATCCAAACCAAGCAGAAATACATATGGAAAGTGGGGGTATTTCCCTTTGCCTTTGTATTTACCTGTTTAATTGCTTTCTCTTATCTTATACCTACTACTAGAATTTCCAAGACTTAACAATATTAAGTTGAGTGGGCATCCTTGCTCAACTTCTGTATTTACTAGAAAAAGGCTCTAGTACATTCCCCTTTGTATATCATGCTTACTTACAATTTTATGTAGATATATTTTATAATAATAAAAAGGAATCTTTAGTACTTTTACCTTGTAGGGTTTTTTTTGCATATTTAAATGTTACATTTCATCAAAAGATTTTTCTATATCTTTTGATAAAATAATATGATTTCAAATGCTTTTTTTTGCCTCAATTATGACTAAATGTTTATCATTTCCCTTTTGCTGAACCATCCTTACACCCCTGCCATTAATTTACATGGTCATAATGAATGATGGTCTTAGATGAATCACAGCAGTCTGTTTGAATTGATTTTATCTAAAATTTGTTTATTATGTTAATTAGTGATATCTGTCTAGTATTCTGTGCTTTATCGATCTCTGAATTAGATATAACAACAATATTGTCTCATAAAAGGTACATGGGATGGTGCTTTCCTACTCAATTTTTGAGTTTAATATAGTACTTGTTACTAATTATTCTTTAAACATTCAATAGAATTCTCCAGAAAATTTATAAATTTATCATAAGTATTTCACCTTTGATATTTCTATTAGAACTTTTCCTTCCTTCGTTCCTTCGTTCCTTCATTCCTTCGTTCCTTCCTTCCTTCCTTCTTTCCTTCCTTCCTTTCTTCTTTCTTTCCCTTTGACTGAATTACTTAAGACCTCTATTTGGTCTTTCTATAGTTTCAGGATATTCTGTTTTTGAAAGTATTCCCCTATTTATTGTGAATTCTTAGTTTTGGTAACATATAACTATGAAGAGAAGTTTCTGATTATTCTTTTTATTCTACTGGTTTTGTTGAGATATCACTTTCATTTACTATTTTGTTGATTTGATTTTTCTGTCTTCTTTTTAATTAAATTGACTAAAGACTTGTGAATTTTATTAGTCTTCAAAGAACTGGTTTTTACTTTTATCTATAATTTCTAGTCTTTTTGATTTCTAGTTTATTTCCCCTCTAATTTTTATGTCATTTCTTTTGGGCTTCCTTTCATTTGCTTATGTGTTGACTTTTTAATTTATAAATTCACATTCATTTCATTTTTTTCCTCTCCTTTTCTATTTTTTTAATGTGTATTTTGGAGGTACAATTTTCTCCCTGAGCACTGGTTTAGCCACATCCCAGAATTATGGTATACTTTTTCATCATTATCGTTTTTACATATAATTGTTAATTGATTTATAATTTCTTCTTTGACATATATCATTATTTATAATTCTATTATTAAATCCGTATTCCTGTCTCTCTCCTTTGTGTTCTCTGAACTGATTACTATGATTGCTGCATTTTAGCCTATAAAAGATGTTTACTATCTTTGCCTTTTTACATTTAAGATATCTATATATCCTGATACACAGTCATTTTTTGTAAAAGTCCCATGTGTTGCTGAGAAATGTGCAGATTTTAAGTGACCTATTTAAAAACTATGCCATAACTTTTCAGTAGTAGTTCCTCCAATGGTTTTTTGTGTTTACATTTTCCTATTTGTTTATATATTATATTGTTAGATTTATCTGAAACTGAAAAAGGACATTAACATTTCCTATTATTGTTGTATTATTGACCATGCCTTCTTGTAATTAAATTAAAAAATGAATTTAAATGCTAAGACATTTGGGACATATAAATTTCTTATCAATATTGATTTGTTTTCCTTGGTTCCTTTCAGCTTAATATAGTTTCTTTGTTTATCTCTTTTTATGTTGTGAATGTTTGTTTCTGCTTTCTCTCACAGTTTAATTACAAACCCTGCTTTTTTTGGATTTACAAGATGTATAGTAAATTTTGTTCTAGCTTCTGATTTTAACTCCATATAGACTTTTCTTTTTTAGATGTATTCCTTGTAAGTAGCTGGTCAGCTTTTGTTTTTTTGTTCAGTCTGTCATTTTTTGTTGTTTAAGTCATTAAAATTTAAAGTAGTATCCCTTAGGTTTATATTGTCATCTTACTTCTCCAATATGGAGATTTTTCAAGTTAACATTTTTCCCATTTTCTGTATGTTCCTTCAGTTACTTGAATTTTTTAAAAGATGGTTCTGATCTCATTGGCTCTCCTTCTCCCTCCTGATCCCTTCTCATTTATTACTCGTTTCCCTTCAGGGATTTGTTTATCAGTTTTTTTTCTCCTGCTTTGATCTGTTTATATATTTCTTCCCCTTCTTTTTATTTGTATTTAATGTTTTTTTCTAAATTAGGAATTTTGTTGTTGTTATTCCTCCATAAAGAGAATATATTATTTTTGCTCAAATTACTTTTAGTCCATATTATTCCCACTGGCTCTTCCTGTCATCCTCAAGGCCTTTACCTCCTTTTTTGGTTACTCCTTTCCCTAGATTTGAAGTTTTAACTTCATTCCTTTTACTTTCTTCCTTTTATCTAGTTACATAATTTCTCTTCCCCCTCTTAATTAAAATAAAATTCTCTTCCCTTTTCTCACCTTCAATTTGCTTTGCTAGTTTTTAAAATTTTTCTGTGCTTTAAAAATATCTCTCATCTGTATTTATCTATGTCTATTTTTATTTATGTCCTTAGTTTTTAAATTAATTCTCTTACCTTTCTGTCTCTTCTGGACTTTTATTCTTTGGGTCATTGTTTTTGTACTTACTCTTTCTTTAGAATCTGCATTGTAGTCTTTATATTCTATTCTTTAAATTGTTAACTCATGGAATTAAAGCTTCTAAGATGTCTACCAACTTGAGTACTGTCTTCTAAACATTTTTATATGTTATTCACATATAGCTCTTTTCCCCTCTCATTTTTTCTTTTGTGTTTAACTCAGAACTTGGAGGAGATGGTGGGGATGAAATAATTACACTATGGTAGAAATTTTTATGTGTCCCTGATTGTGCAGGTCATTGCTACCCATTGCTGTCCCCATGAAATGGCATTTCTAGGTCATAGCTCTCCCATCCTTCTAGAAATCATTTTCTCCTATGACTCCTGATTCCCCTTATCCTGAGATAGGAAGTTGTCTCATGTAGGAAATATATTTTTCTAGAGGTAATGATCTATTTAAGCACAAAAATCCATATAGGTTATCTGCAGTAGGGCCTATTTCCCATGACAGAATATAGCCATTCCCCTTGGAAGATTCTTTAGTGTGACATTCTCCCACCATTGGATGGAGATTTCTTCCTTTCTTCCTTTTTAAACAACCCTCTTCACTTCATCATTTCTTGTTTTGTAGGCACTCTTTTTCATGAGAGACTTCAGGAATTAATTTCCCTTTCATTGTTTAACATCTACTTGACTAGAGTAAAGCACCTATCTCACTCTTTGTTTTTCTTCCTCTTTCTTTTATTTTTTCAATCTTCTATTACTTTTTGGAGGGAGGAAGGCAAAGCAATTGGGGTTAAATGACTTGCCCAATATCACAGAACCAGTTAAGTGTCAAGTGTCTGATGCCAGATTTGAACTCAGGTCCTCCTGACATCAGGGCTGGTGTTCTATTCATTGTACCACCTAGCTGCCCTTTTTCTATTATTGCTTAATTCTGGATGTGGTTTTTAAAGTCTACCCTAAATTTCCATTAGTTTTTTGACTGCCATATCACAGTTATCTCATATTAAACTTGATGTTGACTTACCTTCTAAGGTTTAAAACATTCTACCTATGAGTATCCCCATCTTGTACTTGTGAACTAAGCACTATACACAAATGGTATTATTACTAAAGTGTTATCCATAAAAAACCAATATTCCAGATTTCTAACAAAAATACAGATTATAGTTTGACTTTTTCACTAGATGGTGAAGCTATTTATAAGCCTTCAGGTTTAATAGGGTTGGGTGTAGGGAGAATGTGTAGGAATGAGAATCAATTTGGGCTATCCAATTCCTATCTTTTCAGCCTGAACTCTAATACTATTTTATTCATGTAGTCTTCTTTCTTCCTTCCTACTGAAAAATAGTCTTTCATTTCTCAGACCTCAAAAAGCCCTTTGTTTGCATCCCTCACATACTTATCATATTCTCCTTGCAATCCACTTATTAGGATGCCTGTCTTATCTCTCCTACAGGATTGTAAATTCCTAGAGGGCTGAAACCTCCCATATGTGTTGTTGTTCCCTGTTAGAATGTGATCTCCTTGAAAGCAGAGCTATCTTCTTTTCTATTTGTGTGCCCAACACTTCACAGTGATTTGCACTTAGTAAATGCTTAATAAATGCTTTCATTTAACCTGTTCATATTTTTGTAATAACCCTGTTCTTTCATTTCTACATCCACCAGTTGTCTCTGTTCTGAAAGAACTTAATAAATATTTGCTGAATGAACAATTTCAGTAATATATGTGAAGAGTTCACAAAACATGAAGCCTAATAAATTTCATTTATTAGATATAGTGAATAGAACACCAAACCTGGAAGAAGAAAGACCTGAGTTTGAATTCTGAATATTCTTATGTGTTTGTGTATTAGGTAATTTATTAGTAAATAAATATTTATCAAGTACCTACTATGTGCTAGGCACTTTACTAAGCACTGCGGATACAGAAAAGAGAAAAAAAACAATAGTCTCTCATCTCAAGGAGCTCACAATCTATGGGAGAACCAAGAAACTAACCAATATGTCCAAACAAGCCATATACAGGAAAACCAAAGCCAAAAAAACCCCAAACAAACCAGGAAACAATTAAAAGAGGGAAGGCACTAGAATTAAGGGGCATTCGGAAAGGCTTCATGTAGAAAATTTGATTTTTGTTGAGATTTGAAGGAAGATAAGGAATTAATAGGTAGAGATGTGGAGAAAAACATTCCAGTCATGGTGGATAGCCAGAGAAAATGCTGAGAGCCAAGAGATGAAATGCCTTGTTTGGAGAACAGCAGAGGGACTAGCATCTTGGGACTGAAGACTCTCTGCACTTGCAGAGAGTGAGGTGTAAAATGATGTGAGTTTGTTTGTGTGTGCTTGTGGGGCTATGAAAGGCTTTGAATACCAAACAGAGAATTTCATAATTGATCGTCCAGGTGATAGGGAGTCAATGGAGCTTACTGAGTGGTGGTGGTGGGATTAGCATGACCAAATCAGTCCTGAGTATTAGGAAAATAGCTTTGGTAGCTGAATGGACATTGAAGTA
>CM053594.1:85017897-85026768 GCA_028646575.1 Pseudocheirus occidentalis
TCACTTTATTTTTCTTGTATAAAAAACCCCTTTATTGTTTTATTTTTCCATCCTTTCCATTATTCCCTTTAGCAGTGAAAACAGAAATTAAATGAGTTGAGTAGCCTTTTTTTCTCCCCAGTCCTTTGTCAGTGCTACTCTCACCCCAAACTTTGACCTTTTTCCCCCTCCAATAGGCTCAAAAAATGAAAAAAAAAGAAAAATGAATGAAAGAAAAAAAGAAACACTACAGAGCAAAAGCGGCCCTTGAATCATATCCTGAGAGGTATTACATAAATTTCCGAAAACTTACTTGCTGGTAGTATGACATTTTGGGAAATGAGTAGACATAGGTCCAAGTCTTGTATGTAACACTCCTTATTTTTTTGTAGCTTAGAGCAAGTCATATAATCTCCCCGAAGATCATTTTATACATTAGTAAAATGGGAAAAATATAATTTCACAGGGATCATAAGACCATATATATGAAGCTGCAATACAAGATTTTATACAAGTAAATCACATTGTGGACATAAAATAATCTCTTTTAGACTATACACACTCTCACATACGTATACATACATACGCATGTTACACATATGTATGCATGTCTCTGTTTGGATATATGTATGTACACATGTGTATATGCATGTATATGTTAAGAAGAGATTTGATTTCATTGATGTAGGAATTCAAATAGAGAAAATCCACCTACAAATAGAAATTGGTGGCTGCTGAACAACTTATCACAGAGAGTTTCCCCAGTAGTGGTGGTGATACTGAGGGATTTAGTTATTTATCTAGAGGTTAAATGATGATTGTTATGGGTTAGAGGGGTCAGAAGGAACTTTAATTGAGAACTTTATATCTGAAAGATGTTTTTTTCTATTTATGCCACCATGTTACCTTTCAATAATAATTTACTTTGAAATATTTAATAAAAGTCAGATACCAGATCACTGGAAGTTGGAAGAGACTTCAGTAGCCATTTAATCAGTCCCATATCTGAATAAGAATTCTTCTACAATGTACTTAACAGGTGGTAATCCAGCCTCTGCTTAAGGACCTCTAGAAAGGGGGAACCCATTACTTGCCAAAGCAGCTCATTCTGCTTTAAGGTAGTTGGATCTACTCCAGAATATACCTGATGAGGATTTAACTTGGGCAATTCCACAAAAGAGAATTATTCCTCTCAACCAAAGGCTCTATCAGTATCTCTAGTGTCAGATATGGGTTATAGAATTGTTAGTTGATTGGGGTCATCAGTGGTAGTGAGATGACCTCCAAAAGGGCTATTATGGACTGTTATTCTTACTGGAATCCTAGGATTACGTGACTGTTAATATGATTTTTTGACACTGATAACCTCTACGGTCGTCTTATCATGCCTCTGTAACGTTTTCTGTGCCTTTACCATTGTTTCTGATGACCATGCTTGCATCTAGAAAGTACTTTCCTGATCTCCCCTCTTTGCCAACCATACACATAGGTTTAAAAGTGTGACTTAAGCAAGTGTGTGTGTTTGTGTCTGTGTATACACACATATACACATATTTACACACACACGAATATACTTGCATATACACATATGTATTGCTGTTAACCTGGGGGAGGGGAGGAATCTTATGCCCATTTTACAGAGAAAGATGCTACATCTCATAGAATTTTAGTACATTGACCAAGACTGCGTAGTGCATGAAGGGCCAAAACCTAGGTTTTTAAAGTCCCGATCTTATAATCTTTTTTTTTTTACTCTTATCACTGGATCTTCTCAAATCTAAACTTGCTGAAATACATGGGCTTTTTATTAACTTTGGTTCATGCTGGGGTGATATGTGTTGTGTGTGAGGTTTATCAGGAAGATATATCTAAATGTGAAGAATGGAGAGTTAGCATAATATGATGGTGGAGAGGTGGGGAATTGGTGCCTGGGAATAGAAGTATTTGCTACTTGTGCCTTAGTAAACTAGTATACATCAGTACCTTGGACAGCAAAAGAAGTTTCAATAATTACAATTCTAATATGATTTTAAGGTTAGCCACTGTAGAGATTACCGTACTGCCATTAATGACCCTAATCAACTAATAACACCCTCTATAACCCATTTCTGAAGCTAGAGATTTTGAAAGAACCTTAGTTTGGGAGAAATAATTCTCCTTTGTGGAGCTGGTCAAATTAAGTACTCTTCAGCTATATTCTGGAAGATTCTTCCTAGCAATTAGAACTACCCCAAAGCAGAATGAGCTCCCCCTCCCCCTTCTAGAGGTATTTAAAGAGGGTTTGGATTACCACCAATATTAGGTATGTCATAGAAGGATTCTTATTCAGATCTTGGACTCCAAATTTGGTTTTCTGATTCCAGGCCAATTGTTCTTTACATCATACACCATTTTTTTTTTGGTCTTTCATTCTTTTAGAATGCTTTAGGAATTGTTTTATTATTTAATCATGGAAGGTAAGATTATCTTAACAAATACGTCTTGTGTTCCTTTAGAAATCTCAGCATTCTCTATAGATATGTCTACTACCCACATTTCAAGCTGTTAGTATACTAAACCACAGGATATTGATGAGGAGGAACTTTGAATGTACTCTGACCAGGGAAATGCCACTGTCTCCAAAGATTTCTCTTTGAAAAATGGAGCTGCATGGGATAAAAAATCATACTGATTTCATTGGAAGAAATTTTAGCTAAAAAACACACATGCTCATCTAAGAAACCAAATAACTTCTGTGTATGGGGAATTTGCTTTTCACATGCAATCTTCTAAAAAAATCTATTCAAACCAAATTTTATTCATTTAAGATGGATATGGATTTTTAGCCCAAGCCTTGACTGCCAATGCTAAGCACAGAAAACTCCTAAAGGCCACTAAATCAAAGAGAATTCCTGATTGATATTTCAAATTTTCTAATCTCCACCTCTTACATCTCCTAGTAGCAGCATGACTTCATTTGGAGAGGGAAAATATTTGATTATATAACAATTATACTTCTATAAATTTTTGTCCTGATGAAAATATAGTAGTACCATAAATTAGATCTAGAAGGGACTTTAGGTTTAATCCAATCTACCCCCCTAATTTTTGTAACAGCAAACACCATAGCATACCCAGGAAGGCTGCTAGTACAGGTTCTTTTATATGCTTTACTAAAGGAAAGCAACTTTAAAGGGGTTAGCAATCTTTAATTTAATAAATGTGAATATATATGTAAATATATACACATATATATACATATATGCCTGTGTGTGCATGTGTGTATGTATATATAATTAACTTATTTCAGGGGAAAATGTCAGCACCCTGAACTTCAGAAAATACAAACAGAAATCATAAGCAGACAAAAAATATGGACAGAGAAAAAAACACAATTCAACAGACCAACAGACAAGGCTTCCAGCTGTCAGACCATTACATACATACATACATAGTTACCATTGAGAAAATCACTATCATCTGGGTTTTCAAAGCTGGGGGGTTCAATGCTACCCGGAATGTCATCTTGCCAAAACACACAACTCTTCGCATAAGTAAGCCCCAAAGCAAAACCTCACCTCAGAGTACTGATACCCTTCTTTTCGGTCAGAGGACATCACAATCTTCTTGACTCATTGCCTAATTACAAAATAACAAAAGGTGTGGAACTTCCTGAAAAACAAGCCTCTCCTTAAGCAAGCTGTTGGGTTCCACTTGAAGATCATTAAGGGGCAGAGAAGATCTTCAAATTCCTAACCATTACAATTTTCCAGATGTGGAAAATGATGTTCATAGACATTAAATGACTTGCCCAAGGTCAAACAAACTAGATAATAGCAGACATGATTCAAATCCTGATTGTCTGACTCACCTACTATTGTTGTTTTTTCATCAATGATAATATTCTATATTTAAAAACCCACTCTTTATCAAAAGTTAAAGTTCCTTCAGGAAAATTCTGGTCTAGAACCTTTGGACTTATTTTCTAAGTTACAACCACTTTCTGTTCAATAATATATGGTAACTCTCCTGTTTCTAATTGAAATCATGAGATAACCCCACACTCTGTGGCTTATGGGAGGAAGCAGATGTGATTCAGGGAAAAGAATGTTGCATTTGAATAAGAAGATATTGGTTCAGCAACAGTCAGTCAATAAACATTTAATAAGGGTTTGCTTTATGCTGGGTGTAATTTACCAGGCACAATTCTAAATGCTAGGATCTAAACAAAAGCAAAAAACAAACAAAAACCAGACCCTGCCCTTAAGTCCCAGATATTCCAGTTAATTGTAAGCCTTATGCTCCTCATCTGTAGATGAGAAATAATAAAACTTATGTTTGTGTTTGATTACACCCTACATGAAAATTCTCCCTATATTCCTACTCAGTCTGTGAGTGTAAATACAGGTTGGTAGGGGTAAGGAAGGATTACCATGCAGGCAATGATATTAAACTCAAATAGAAACAGGACTCACTAAACTGTACATGAGGATCCTCACAGTCTGCATAATGATTTAATTTTAAAACATAATGTAATTTATACTTTATTATATTTTTATTTATTTTGCTAAGTATCTTTCAATTATATCTTAATCTGGTTCAGGCACACTTAAGGGTTTTGCCTGCTGTTATCCTTATGTGACTTGTCTGATGAAGTGGGTAATCATAGTACTAGTGAAAGTATTATCTCCTTGATTGGAGGGCTAGAGGGTATCATACCAAACTCCTCCCAATACCTTCCTTTATAGAGGTCAGGAACTGTACTCAGTTCACTATACATGGCATCTGCTGCACTGCCTGGTTTCAACTCCAGGGAGCAAGATAAGCTTGTAATTTCTAAACTCACTACCATGCTGCTAACTCAAATCTTTATTGATGGAATTTCCCTCTGGTTCCTCTTACCTTTGAGTAGAGGGCTAGATAACAGGGTACCAAACTCTTCCCAATGCCTTTCTTTATGGAGGACAGAAACTGAACTCAGTTCATTCACTTGGCATTTTCTCCCCTGCCTGGTTTCAATTCCATAAAACAAGATGTCCCTATGCTGAGTACTTCCCTCTATCCCATTCCCTCTTCCTGATTTCCTGCCTCCTTTTGTGTAATGTCTCTGTTTTTAGATGTCAAGCTTCTTAAAATCAAGGACTATTACTCTTTTTATTAATTGGATCCCCACCTCTTAGCACAATGCTGTCACATAGTAGGCCCTTAATAAATGTTTATTGAATTGGATCAAATTTCTTGTTTACAAAGGTGATATAAATATTTTCCGTTTACATATAGGGTTCAAAATGGGGAAGGGCATGTTTAATAAGTTTCCAAGTTGTCTGTGAGTTTATACTCCTAAAATTAGAGCTCGTGAGCTCCCATCATAAAATTCCCTTTAATAGTTAGTATAAGAATAAGCAGCACAAAACATATTATGAATAGTACTTACATAATATCTCTGTAAACCTGCAGCAAAACTTTCCCAAAAATACCCATTTTCACTGTGAAGAGTAGAAACAAATTTAGAAATTGCTGGTAATAAGAGAACACATGTAGGAAACACATGTGACCAAGACAACACATTACTCCAGATAGTGAATAATCCTGATATCTTTTCTTGTTATGCTCTCATGCTGCTCACTTCTGAATGCAGCATGTTTAAGTAGAAAATTTATCAGAGTCCTTGGGTCTGCTCCTTTCTGCAGCTCAACTCCCAAACAGCAGGGTTTCTTGTTCCTCATTGGTTGATTCTTCTTTGACTCCAAGTTTTGTCTTCCTTCTCCATACCAGGTAGTATGTTACTTCAAGCCACTTCCTGCTTGAATCTTGATTTTCTGTGTCTCTATTCCTGCTTCCTGCTTGGTGCAGTGGCTCCTCTTGAGTCAATGGTTTTACTGCAATATGCCATGATCAGTGTTCACGGAAGTTAAGGAAAACTTACCTAAACTAAGCCTCTTAATTTAAAGATGTAGGAGCTAGGGTTTGGTAATGTGAAATAGTTTACAACAAAATATAGTAAATAGAGCAAAAGACATGAAACCAAGCAACCTGGATTAAAATAGTTCTTTTCTTGCATAGTAACTGTATAATTATGAGCAAATTAAGATATCACTTAATTTCTAATTCACACCTCCTTTAATGGGAAAATAAGGATAATGATATGTACATTAAAATAACAGATACTATATTTATAAAGCTCTTTAAAATTTGCAAAGTGTTTTCTTCGTGTTATTTCATTTGATCCTCAATCATGGAAGACAGTTACTATTATTACCCCAATTATATGACTGAAGATGAAGAATTTAAGTGACTTTCCCAGAGGTCATATACTAGTTAGTGTATGAGGCAGGATTTGAACTCAAGCCTTTCTGACTCGCAACCCAGCACTCTATCCATCATACCATGTACCTTTATCTAATTTTCCATATAAATGTGAATTTTTTTTCTGCTAAAAGGCAGCATATTTTAACCTCTCTTGTATTAAAAAGACCTAGATTCAAATCTACTTCTGATATACAGTTTGGATATCCTTCAGAAGTCACTTTTTAGCATTCCAAGAATCTCTACTACAAATTTTAGAGCAGTTAATGATCTTTGTTATCATGTAATGTTTCCTTATCTAAAACTCCTTATGCCAATGAAATCATCTGTGTTATCAAAAGTCTTACAGCTAGTGTTAGAGTAGGTTATTGAGCTCTAAGTCTTCCAACTCCAATATCTGTGGAGTTCAGTCAGTATTCATTAGCTTAATGCTAGTTATAGTTACATTGATACCAAGGTCCAAGATTCACAACAGGAGCACAGACTCTAGGAGCCAGACCTATAAAAGGTTTGAAGCAGCTATTCACTCCCTTAATTGAGCAATACAGGAAAACCAGCCCAAAGTAGGAATCTAACTATTTGGTAGGATATGGGCCCTGTCATGAAAATCAGAGCATACAGTGAAAAGCAAAAATTTTCAAAAAGCAACATAGACTCTGATAAAAAAAAATCCTCATTAGTTGACTCAACCAGGTCCTTGATTAGAAATAGAAATGTTTTCATAGGCTTGGGTTAGATTTTTTTTGTGTACTCTGCTGTTGAATTGTCTTTCTAGACAATTGCATATCAGGACCAGAAATCATCATGCCAGCAGGAAACTTTTCTTCTGGCTGCTTGTGACTGTAAAATGAATAAAAGTTGAAGAGATATCTCACCATGACATATTGAGGCCTTAAACAAATTGTATGTGGTACCTGGCCTATTGCCAAGAGCTCTTTATGTACCATCCTGTGAAGAAATAAATGACAGATTCAGAATGAAGGACTTTATACCCTGTAGACCAGTTTCTCATACATACACAGGGAGATCTTGTCACTTGCTTTGCTAGCTTGTTTGATTAAATGGCTTTTATTATGAACTAGCATGTTCTCTGATGGGCTGACAGAGGAAAATATCACTAATTACAGTGATATTGGGGATGAGAGGCCGTGAGTAGGTTCTAATCTGTACTGATAGAGGGGATATACCAAGAAGAAAACGTAGTATAGTGGAAAAATGTGAGCCTGGGGCGGGGTCAATGGATAACTGGGTCAAATCTTCTCTACCAGCTGGGTAACCTTGTAAAAATTCACTTAATCAGCCTGAGCTACATTTTACTCACTTATAAAATGTGAATGAGAACACCTGTACTACTTAATGTGTAGAGTTATCATAAAAGTCTAATGAAATGATAGTCATGCAACAATTTGAGAACCATAAAGCACTATATACATTGATGATGATGATGATGATGATGGTGATGATGGAGATGGTGCTGGTGGTGGTGATGGTGATGATGGTATGATGATGATGGAGAGAGCATTTCTTATTTTGTAGAAAGTACTTATACTGATTAAATTAGAGCCCTTTGAAGGATCAAATTACAGTGGTGAAAAAAAGAAATTGATGTCCAAAAAGAGCGAATGGGATGCCTGAGAATGTAATCAGTTACATATTACCAGTGGTCTTTAAATAGATCCTATGTGACAGTGTTTTAGAGACATGATAGAAATAAACTCTATTCAATGGAGGTAAAGATTTTTAGAATTTTTTCCAAGTCCCCAGCACCTAGCACAGTGAATAGCATATAATAGGCATTTAATAAATCTTTGATATCTGATTGATTCAGGGGATTTTGATTATGAGCCTGTTGGCTGAATTTTTGGCAATATGATAATTGTCAGGTGACAGTTTTTAATTTACTGATCTCAAGCCAATTGCAACATTTTGTTCATCGTAACATGATTTGATGAGAAAGTAGATACATTAATACTGCAGAATAATTGTATTATTAGAAAGAAATCAATTATAGGATTTCTTAGTCTCCCCCCCTTCACACTTGTGAGCAACATAAAATTGTTTTTCCTCTTGGACCCCAGATTCCTTTTCTGTAAAATGGGAATGCAAATTGCCTAGTCTATCTCAAAGTGCATTTGTTGAGCTACAATGCATCCATTTCTCCAGGATTTAGAAGAGGGGATCCTTGATCAGGTATAAGCATAGGTAGACTGTGAACAGCCTTTGACCTGTAAGATTTTATGATTCTGTGACATTAGCTTTTAGCTCCCAGACTTCCAACATTTGGTTACAGCCAAAACAATAGGTCTCTGAAAAGGTGGTGGCAATAAATCGAATGATTGGATAAAGAAGATGACTTTATGATGTTGATAGGGTTGGACTTCCTTCATCCAAAACTGAATTGGAAAGAAGGGGCACATCAATCAGACATTATAGCACAGTACTTGGAATACAGAAAGTATGATATTGCTTTCACCTTCCAAGGGTGCCGATAAACAGAGTACAAACATTCCTATAGTTCTCCTGCCCACTTTCTCTTGGCTACCTTTCTAGTTATTAGAGTGATAGACAGTAGTTCTATTCTTCCCCTCTTCCTAGGGAGGAAAACAT
>CM053594.1:85027268-85068163 GCA_028646575.1 Pseudocheirus occidentalis
TACACATATATACCCATGCTTAGATATGTATTCATACGCATATATACCCTCCTATATAGACATATGAGTAGGTATACATATATATGCATTTGTATTCCCTTCACCTATCTTTATACTGAAAAATGTTTCATAAGTTACTATTACCATTTTTCCATATTGGCATGTAAATAGTTCAACTTTGATAAGTTCCTAATGATTTCTTTCCCATGTTTACCTTCTCATACGTTTTGTGTTTTAATGTAAAATTTTCTGTTCAGTTCTGTTTTTTTCAGCAAAAATGCTTGAAAGTCCTCCACCTCATTGAATGACCATATTTTTCTCTGGAACATTATACTCAATTTTGCTGGGTAGGTGATTCTTGGTTTCAATCCCAGCTCACTTGATCTCCAAAATATCATATTCCAGGCCCTTTTATCCCTCAATGTGGAAGCTGTCCGATCCTGGGTTTTCCTATTTGTGTTTCCACAGTATTCAAATTATTTTCTCTTGGCAGCCTGTAATATTTTCCCCTTGATCTGGGGATTCTGGAATCTTGCTGTAACATTTCTAGGAGTGTTCTTTGGGGATCTTTTTCAAGAAGTGATTGGTGAATTCTTTCAAGTTCTACTTTGCCCTCTGATTCTAAAATATCAGGGCAATTTTCCTTGAGAATTTCTTGAAGGATGCTTTCCAAATTCTTCTTTTTTGATCATGGCTTTCAGGTAGACCAATAATTTTCAAATTGTCTCTCCTGGATCTATTTTCCAGGTCAGTGGTTTTTTCAAGGAGATATTTCACATTGCTTTCTATTTTTTCATTTGTTTGTAACTGTTTAATAGTATCTTAGTTTCTCATAAAGTCATTAGCTCATAAAGTCACTTGCTCCACTCTAATTCTGGAGGAATTGTTCTCTTCAGAATGCTTTTGAAATTCTTTTTCCATCTGGCAAATTTGACTTTTTAAGGCATTCTTCTCCTCATTGGCTTTTTGGGCCTCTTTTGCCATTTGAGTTAATTTGTTCTTTAAGGTGTTGTTTTCTTCAGTCAGGTTGTTGACTCTCTTTTCATGATTTTCTTGCATCATTCTCATTTCTCTTTTCAATTTTTCCTCCACTTCTCTTATTTTGTTTTCAAAGTCCTTTTTAAGTCAATCTATGATTTGTAGGTAATCTTCATATTTCTTGGAAGCATTTGATGTGGGAGTTCTGACTATGTTGCCTTCCTCCTGCTCCATGCTTTGATCCTCTTTGTCCCCAAAAAAGGATTCTAGAGTTTTATTGCTGTTTTTACTTTGCTTCCCTTTCCTCATGTTGGCCAGTCAATTAATTGCTTGATTTGTTTAGCTCTGTGGAACTCTGCTTCTGGGGGTGGTAAGCTCTGTCCCAAATTGCTGGGGTTTTCATAGCTGCTGAAGGTATTAGGGGATGCTGCAGCCCCCACCAGTTTTGGCTTGCTGAAAGCACACCCCAGGATGACCACCTTAGACCAAGACCTGGATCCGGGCTGCTCAATGAAAGAGCCCTTCGCCCTTATCAATCCCCTTGGCCCCCCTGAAATCTGCAGGCTAGGAGCTCTGAAGCAGCCCAGTGGAGGCAGTTGCTGCTTGCAGCCATACCTGCTGCTTCCTTGCCCTGGGGGAAGTTTGGCTGGACCACTTTTCACCCCCAAATTTAGCTTGAATTCCATTGACCTTTCTCTTAGCCTTATTTCTTCTGGCTTGATAAACGTGAAAACTCCCCCAGGTGCTGTAGATCTGCTCTCCTGTATACTCCAGCTGCCACTCCTCCCGATCACCCTGGTGCCAGGGCGCTGTGATTTTGGGCTGGGCTAGCCTTAGCTCCCAGCCTGCCACAATGAGCCCCACCTGCTGAGCTGCCTTCAGCGAGAGATGTTTTCTGTAGTATTGTGAGTTTTGGAGCCCTAAAATTTATTTAGAGTCGTATTTTATGGGTATTTAAGGTCGCTGTATGGGAGCTGCAAAACTTTGCTGCTTCTTCGTTTCCATCTTGTCTCCATCCCCTCAGCCTTGAACTTTTATTTTAACTAATATCGTTAGACTTTTTTATTCACTGCTGTCTTTTTGCTTTCTATGCCCATACCTTTCCAAGTTAAAAAAATCCTGTGCAAAGTATTGAATGGTATAAATAATACATAAAATCCTATTACTTTTTTGAGTAAGTTTTCAGCACTTGTAATCTTCTCTTCTATGATTTTAAGATTCAGTGTAGATCATTTAGAAGTATAGCATCTCAGACTTACAAGGGACATCAGAAATCATCTAGTACCACCTGTAATTTATTATGTGGAGTAAATTTATTTCTTAGGTTCATTCCAATCCTATGAACCTTTGACTATGTAGAGAAAAGTATGTTGTCCCACATGAATCAATATTATCAGCATTACAAATGATAAAAACTTTGAAAAAAACATCTAATGGTGTCTTTTATATGATTCCTTAGCAGCCCCATCCAGTACTCAGTGTGGGATTTTGGGACTTGGAAAGAGGGGAGCATAGAAAGGTAAAAAAATACAATGGATGAAAGAGTCTAAAGTTACTAGTTAAAATTAAGTCATTTCATACCATTTGGCCTCAGATCAGTTTTCATTTTGGAAGATTGGCCATATTGCAATTGAATGCTTCATTTTCCCCCTTTATAGACTTTGTCTGCTTTGAACTTTTCTTCTACAGGTGTGCCAGTTTTAAAGACTATAGTATCCAAACTGAGTTCCCCAAGCAATTGTTGGACAGTCCTTCTACCATGGTGATTCATTTTCAAACAATTCAGTTGGCTGTGTTTTAAGGCCACAGAATCTTTTTATGAAACTACTCAAGAGACCAATTAATTCCAATGCTATATAAGTAGGCAATAAAGGAGTAGCACAGCGTACCTTTTACAACACAAATATGGTTCTGATACTTAAACCAGGAAGAGCAAAAACAGAGAAAGAAAACTATAGCTCAATTTCCCTACTGACTATTGATGCAAAGCTTTTAAATGAAATATTAGCAAAGATATTACAGCAGTATATCACAAAACTCATATGCTATGATTACATGGGGTTTATATCAGGAATGCAGGGCTGGTTCAATATTATGCAAACTATCAGCATAATTGACCATATCAGTAACAATAACAACAAAAATTTTATGATTATCTCAATAGATATGGAAAAAGTCTTTGACAAAATACAACACTCATTCCTATTAAAAACACTAGAAATCATAGGAATCAATGGAATCTTTCTTAAAATGATGAATACTAAAAACAAGTGTAAGCATTATCTCTAATGGGGATAAGCTAGAAGCCTTCCCAGTAAGATTAGAAGTGAAGCAAGGATGTCCATCACCACCATAATTATTCAAAATTTTACTAGAAGTGCTAATGCTAGCTATAGCAAGGAGAAGAAAAAGAAATCCAAGGTATTAGGATAGATATTGAGAAAAATAAAACTATCACTCTTTACAGATAATAAGATGATGTGTTCAAAGAGACTCAGAGATTCAATTAAAATGCTAGTTGAAGTCATGAACAATTTCAGCAAAGTTGAAGGACATAAAAAAACCCCACATAAATCATCAGCATTTCTATATGTTACTAACAAAATCTAGCAGGGAGAGAAAGAGAATTCAATATAAATAGCTATGTACAACATAAAATACTTGGGAATTTACCTGCCAAGACAAACCCAAGAATTATATGAACACATAGGAGGAGGGAGGGAATTTTTTCTCAAAAATTATAAAAAAAGAATGATAATGGGCAGCTAGGTGGTGCAGTGAATAGAGCACCAGCCCTGGATTCAGGAGTGCCTGAGTTCAAATCTTGCCTCAGATACTTGACCCACTTACTAGACCTGTGACTTTGGGCAAGTCACTTAACCCCAACTGCCCTTCCCCTCCCCCCACAAAAATAACAAAGCAAAAAAATTAATGATAAAAAGGTTTTATGCATAACTGAGAAAAAATAAAGAAAAACATTCTAAGACAAAAAAAACTACTACAATATTTACTCTCAGAATACAATCAAAGTAGGCTCTTTGAATTAATAATATACTCATTGCATGGAATAGATCCTATCAACTAAAAATATCTTCATGTACTATGAGAGGCACTATGCTCAAGGTCAAATGAATCTTGCTTTTGGAGTCAGAAAAACTGGGCTTAAGTTGTGACTCTACAAAGTGACTGTAGACAAGCCATTTGAGACTTAGTTTCCTCTTATTTAAAATGTGGTTAATAATTCTGGCACAATATGTATTGAGAGTTTTTGAGGAATATTCTTTTCAGACCTTAATGCATGATGTAGATGTCAGTTACAAATATCAGACTGATCACAGCATCTACTGCTGTGATTTATTGGGAGGCAAGAGCTTTGGACCTTCAACTATTATGTAAAGAAAAATGAGGTATCATTATTATATGAGTTCAAAAAAGCATATATATAGACCTAGAAGGACCTTAGAGATCATCTTATTTATGTCTATTATTTCACATGTAAAGAAATTGAAGTTCGTGGAGGTCATGTGACATGACCAAGGTCTCACAAGTGGTAAGTAGTAGGGACAGGATTTAGATTCAGGCCTGTTGATCCCAGATGCAACACTCTTTCTACAATACCACATTATTTATCAAATGAGCTACCTCCATGTTCTGCTATGACAAACATAAAACATATGAGAAAAGCTCTTTGGGAAAGCAAACACTATGGCCCTATGTTCCAGAGAAAGAAACTCAGTGTACATAACAGACCCAATCTAAAATACAAATTGGTTCAGTTACTGCCCCACTGTGTGGCACAATGGACAATCCTTGGCATTTGGAGTCAAAGGACCTCATTTAGAAATATAACTAATATAAAAAATATAACTTGGAGGGCGGCAAGGTGGTGCAGTGAATACAGCCCTGGCCCTGGAGTCAGGAGGACCTGAGTTCAAATCCGGCCTCAGACACTTAACACAAAAACTAGCCATGTGACCTTGGGCAAGTCACTTAACCCCAACTGCCCTCCAAAAAAAAAAGCAAAAAGAAGACAATTTAAAAAAAGAAAGAAATATAACTTGCAAATTGCTACCTATGAGACCATGGTCAAGTCACATAAGCTCCTGAGGTCTCATTTCAATCACTTAAAAATGAAAGTATTGTATTCAAGGATTTTAAAGGTCTTTTCCTGTTCCAAATCTGTGATACTATGACTGTACTCATTTATATAGCTGTTAATTCTGTTTTCATATGCATAAGGGTGACTATACAATGGTCTAAGTCAGGGAAAGCTAGGTGGTGCAGTGAATAGAGCACCAGCCTCAGAGTCAGGAGGACTTGAGTTCATATCCAGGCCCAGACACTTAACACTTTTTAGCCATGTGACCTTGGGCAAGTCACAACACCAATTGCTCCAAAAATATAAAGTACAATGTTCTAAGTCATTATAGATCCTGTCTTCTGAGAAACTAAAACTGGTAATGATCAATAGGGCACAGAGGTCAGTTTTCAAAGAAAGTAAAGGCACAAATACGTGGTATTGTATGGTTCGGCAGAGTGTACATAGTAAATTTATTTAATTTCCTTAAACTAGCCAAGCTCTTACATTTGAGCTCTTCCTAGACGTTGTGACCTTAGCTTATTTTTGGCTCTTTGGTCATGCTAGTCCTCTTTTTTGACTACATACTCACTTGCATAAACTTGATTTTGGTATTCAATCAAGTCCCTTTCATTTATTGCTCCTTGAAATTCTATTTTACAGTTCCTAGCCATGAGATTGGTTTATTGCCACAAACAATGGTTATTCTCTTTTTCCATTTGTGATTCCTTGCCTCTTTTCAGAAGGCTGTTGTCAGTCTTCAAGCTTGGACAAGATTTGTCTCATTTTTCTTCAGGGTTTGATCATTATGCTCAGTCACTGAATGGCCTAAAACTGAGTTATGGGAGAAGACATTTTTCTCTTCGGTTTTATTCTTCCTCTTCCTTATCGTCTGTTATATATAGAGGAAAAAAGAATAATTATACTTCCTTGACAGGTATACTTGTATAATGGAAAGAACCCTGAAATAGAATTTTAAAAGACGAGTTAAAAATCCTTCCCCTTGACATTTATATTGTGATTCTATTGAAGTGATAAATCATCTTCATTTCCTCATCTGTAAACTCTGGCTAGAAATGCCTATAGGACCTACCACACAGGGTCATTGTTAAGGGATGTAGCTTCCTTAAAATGTGGAGGATTTAATGCAAAAGCACATCAGAATATAATACAATGGTAATAATACTTGGGGGTAAAAAGATCACATTCCTATCCTGAGTACTTCCAGTTATGTAGTAGGAATGTAGACACTCCTCTCTGAGCCACAAAGGTCCTATAAAATAATAAAGAGTCATGTAGGTATTGTAGGAAGAACCCTGAATTTGGAATCAGAAGACTTGGTTTCAAATCTAGGCCTGATATTTATTATTCCCAATAACACATTGGACAAGTTCTACTTAACAACTTTGAGTTTTGTTTTATTCATCTGTAAAGTGTGGAAACTGGATTTATGGTAGAACTTTAAAATCAAAAGGATTCTCAACAACTAGCTAGTTCAACTAGATCCACCACTATGGTCACTTTTAGCTTTAATTTCTGTTATTCTGTGAAATGAAAGGTAATATGTAGCAGGTAGTTTATAAATGATAAACTTCTATAGACTACTATCATTCTGTATTTCAAGGGTCTATTATTTGATCCAGGTAGATGCTTCCATTTACTGATACTTTTCACACAATAAATACTTTAGCTGGTAGTTGTATAAGTTGCTCTTGGTGAAAGCAATTCCAAGGTTGTCCACACTGTTCCTAATATAAAAGATAGAGCTTATGACAGCATACCTATTAAGCCTTTTTAGCTTGGTAGGACCCAATAGAGCTCCTAATGGCATAGCCCTGAAGACCCCACAGCTGCCTCCACATCACAACGTGGAGAATTGAGCACTGGCTCTGGAGTTGGAAGGCTTAAGTTCAAATCCTCTTTCAGAAACTTTCCAACTGCATGATATTGGGCAAGCTGTGACCTCCCAAGGCCTCAGTTTCCTCATTTATAAAATGATAAAAAGTTTTAAAATCTTGCTTTTTTTCCAACTTGTTTGCATCTGGTTTTAGAATAATAAAAGATCATAGTATTCTAGAGTAGAGAGGGTTTGGATATTATCTAGTCCTCTCACTGTACAAGTGAGGAAACCAAACTCAATTTGACTATGGCCATACACATAGTGATAGAGTCAAGATTCATACTCAGATTTCTTGATAACAATCTATTTTCCTCCTTTATCCTATTTATCTGCATTGCTGATGTATTCTATTACATTATTGTACCTACATATTATATGTCATATATATGCTGTGTTTACATGAGTATATATAGTGAAATAAGGAGACACTGAGTTTTCAATAGCATATACATTTTGGAAGATATAAGAACTATCATAAATAGTCCCATTTGAATGTACATTGTGATATATATACACACACAGAGAGAAAGAGAGAGAGAGAAAGAGAGAGAAAGAGAGAGAGAGAGAGAGAGAGAAAGAGAGAGAGAGAGAGAGAGAGAGAGAGAGAGAGAGAGAGAGAGAGAGAGAGAATCAAACCCCAAAGAAAAATGAGACATATCTTGTCCAAGCTTGAAGACTGACAACGGCCTTCTGAAAAGAAGCAAGGAATCACAAATGGAAAAAAAATAACCATTGTTTGTGACAATAAACTAATATCATGGCTAGGAATTGTAAAATAGAATTTCAAGGAGCAATAAATGAAATAGACTTGATTGAATACCAAAATACTACATATATATATATGGGTTTTTTTGTTGTTGGAAGGTGGAAGGCAAGGCAGTTGGGGTTAAGTGACTTGCCTGAGGTCATACAGTTACTTAGTGTCAAATGTCTGAGGTCAGGTCCTCCTTACTTTAGGGCTGGTGCTCTACTCGCTGTGCCACCTATTTGCCCCTATAGATTTCTTTTTAAACCAATATTTTAATTCTTTGTATTGTTGGCTTCTGAATTAAGTCTGGACACCAAAGGGTCTATTGACTTGCAAGGTTCTTGGTGAATACTTCACCAGATGGGATTACATAATCTGGAAAAATATAATAAAAGGTAGAATCCTGTGACATCATTACTGCAGTAAATTTCTTCAAAAAAATCGAAGATTCTGGAACATGTTAACTTAGTAGGTTTAGGGTTACTCTGTATTGGAATTATGCAGACTGTGTCAAGTGACAACACCTTTTCTTCAGTGCCTTCCTGGCTACCACCTCCCACCCCAATCAACTGTTAATATTCTTGTCTCTTCTTCAGTTATGAGTTCCTTATGTTCATATTAAAAGAAAAAAACAAACTAGCATGTAAGAACTGGAATCTGGATTTTGTATTCCTGGTACTTAAAATATATCTCTTGGACATACTGGCAGTCAATAAATATTTGTTATATTTAGTTGCTGCACTGAACTGAGCTGAATTAAGTTGAATAATTATAATAATAGCTTCTATCTAGGGCATTAAAGTTTGCTTACATATGTAGCAGGACCTTTAAAGCATACCCAGACTGATGAGCATTGGATGTTACCATAGTAGTCCCTTGATGGGCCTTTGGAATATTTCCAAATTTCTTAATATAAACCTGCTTCCAAGTGTCTGTTACTTGAGTATTATCTCATTTGATCTTTACAATACCCTTGGAGCTAGCAGCCATTATTATCCCTATTTATAGATATGGAAACTGAGACAGAGGTTAAATGATTTGTCAAAGGCCTTACAGCTCCTCAGTAGCCAGGTTTGAATTCTGGTCTTCCTGCCTCCAGGAATAGCACTCAATTCACTGGACCACCTTGCTGCTTCACTGAATAAATCAATGGACAGTCACTTAAAAAGTCACTTAACCCTCCCCCCCCGCCACAAAACCCCTTCATCTGTGTCAGTTTCCTTGACTGTAAAATTGAGATAATAGAACCTACTGAGTTGTGATGCTCAAGAGAATTAATATATGTAATGCTCTTTGTAAATCTCAAAGCACTACATAACAATAGCTATTACTATTATCAGTAACTATTTTAAGTGAAAGGTGCAAGGAAAACACAATTCCATGGTATTTATAATTTTTTCATTATGAAAATTCATTCTTGTAGAGAAAAATTTTGCCTTGAAGGCCCTCTTTTAACATGGATCTCCCAATCATGCATTAATATTGTGGTATGAATGAACACCAGAGATATCATTTTTGAAGTCTACTAATGCTAATATTCAAAAACCCTACAAAGGGGCGACTAGGTGGCACAGTGAATAGAGCACCAGCCCTGGAGTCAGGAGTACCTGAGTTCAAATCAGGCGTCAGACACTTAACACAGGCAAAAAAACTAGCCATGTGACCTTGGGCAAGTCCCTTAACCCCAACTGCCCTCCAAAACCAAAAACAAACAAGCAAACAAACAAAACCCTACTAATTGATAAATGCCTCATAGAAAATATAGCATTTCAAGCTGAACATTGCATAAATGTTTCACTTCTCTGACTCTAACTTTTATTTTGTCCATAAAATTCAGTAAGCTATTAATAATAGAATCATAAGATTTACAGTTTGAATGAAATACCCTCAATTGGAAAGTTATTTACCCAAGGTCACATAGTCCAATCATCTTCACACTCTGCTCCCTCATCCAGTCAAAAGTGTGGCTCTAGTTATGGCCCTGCCCTTTATGGTGGAATGATTGTGTACTTGTCACTTTGTCACCCTTACCTCATTTTCCTAATATGTAAAATTATATATTGAGACTAGAACAGAGGGTCGGACCACTTTTTGCATGGCCTGCAAGTTAGATTTTTTTTCAATTTGAATTAATTATTTTATTTTCTTGTTTACATCACTCATTTGGATTTTAGATTTTATAATAAAGATGTATTATATTTCAAAAATTAAAAAAAGACCACAATTGACTTAGAAAAACAGATCACTTGCTCGCTGTAGCTTGCCAGTCTCTGAGGAGATGATTTCCCAAGTAAATTTCATCTCTAATATTTTATGTGTGAAGGCACATCCCTGCTCTAGCATTCTGAATTCTAAGGTCCCTTCTATTACATTATCCTATTAAATTCATTGCACACTCAATAAAAATGAACAGTGGAGACAGTGAGATCCAGGGAGAAGAATTGGCTTTGCCCTAAGTTTAAATTTCTGTGACCTTGGACAAGTCATTATAACTCTGTAGACCTCAATTTACTGTTGTGTAAAATGAGGGGATTGGAATGAATGGCCTCTTTGATCCCTTCTGACTCTTGAGGACAGCAGCTAGGTGATGCAGTAGGTAGAATGCTAGTGCTGGAGTCAGAAAGACTCAAGTTCAAATATGACCTTAGGTGCTAGCTCTGTGGCTCTGGAAAAGTCACTTTATTCTCAGTATCCTCCTTTGTAAAATGAGCATAAAAATAATACCCACCTCCCTGGATTGTGAAGATTAGAGGTAGCATGTGTAAAACAAGTAACACTGTGCCTGGGAAACAGTAGGTCCTTAATAAGTGCTTATTTTCTTCCTTCTCCTCCCTGGATTTATGGTCCTAGGAGCCTAGGGTAAATGTAATCATAGGCAACATCATCTTGCCTAAATGAAAGGAAAGAATTTTCCACCTGCCCTTATTACCTTGACTTAGATTAGTTCTGAGCATCACATTGTAAAAGAAACATTGCTAAACTGAAGCATATCCATAGCACAGTGACCAGTGTGAGGAAGTGACTGAAAATCATGTCACTAAAGTATCATCTGAAGGAACTTGGCACACTAACCTGGAGGGGAAGACTTAGTGGTGACTACATCACATGTGCAGTTTTATAGGAGAAAATAGATGTATTCTATGACACTCCAGATAGCAGAACTAGGACAAAGGGAACAATATAGTAAGATCAGTTCAAAGAAAATCTTCCTCACGTTTTCTGTTGTTGTTCAGTTGTTTCAGTCATGTATTACTCTCTGTGAAACCATTTGGGGTTTTCTTGGGAAAGATACTGACATGATTTGCATTCCTTTCTTCAATGTATTTACAGATGAGGAAATTGAGGCAAACAGGGGTAAGCAACTTACCCAAGGTCCCATAGTTAGTAAACGTCTGAGGCAGGATTTGAACTCAGGTCTTCCTGACTTTAGGCCCAGCGTTCTATCCACTGTACAACCTAGCTGCCCCATTATTAGAGTTGATTAAAAAACCAAAAAACTCCCCCCCCCAATTATTGAGTTGCATAATGTGATGGAGAAGTCATCATCATTGAAGATTTCTAGGCTCATAAGATGTAGGACTGGCAGTGACTTCAGAGATCATTTAATGAAACCCCCTGGTTTTGCAAGTTAAAAAACTAAAACCTAGTGAGCAGAAATGGTTTGTCCCATGTCAGACAGGAAGTGAGGAAGAGACAAGATTTTAACTTGGGATTTTGGAATCTAAAACAGGCACTATTCCCATTATATTATGCTTCCTCAAAATGGTAGAGAAAGTATTCTTTCATTGGGCAAAAGCTTGGAGAAGGTGACCTTGTTCTCTGTCAATGCTGAAACTCCATGAATATCGATGGAAAGATATTTCTTGGAAAGAGCTGGTGCTCTTCCAAGTTTGGTTCCTGGTTGCTGGGTAAATGTTTTAAACCCAAGATGGTTAATGATGGGGAGCTTTGCTTCCTAGGGCAGGGCATGTAGGAGCATATGTTGCAATGGCTAGCATTGTGCAGATAATTAACCATGACTCTTTCCTAGACAGAATTCAACTGGTACAGAAGATCAGGTTTCCTTCCTATAGGTTCCCCCCAACGATTGAAAGAAAGATTCAAAAGCAGAAATATTTTGGGTGCCGAGATATGGCAATAGAATGGAAACACTCCTCTTGTTTCTAAATCTGTGCCTGTTATCTTTGGAATTGGAAGATCCCTTGTCAATCCTGTACATACGCTGAAACTGCAATATAATTATAACCTCTTCCTTGTAATTTTGGTGTCCCTGCAATGTGGCTTCATTATTATTGTGCTTTCAAATCACTGAGATACCACCACACATGCATTATCCATGCAATAGTCTCATTTCATGGATTACAATCTTCCACTGCTCTTGTAAGCTCTTGTCTATGAAATTCCATCTGGAGAGAGAGAAGTTTTTTTCTTCTTTCTCCTCGGCAATAGTTTTAAAAGTTCTTATCCCATAATTTGAAGACTGGAAGAGATTTTCCCAAATTTTTGACTGTCAGATATAGAAGAAAGAATGCTCCATTTTGATTAAGAAGCTTTAGCTTTGACTAGCTGGCTTGTGAGGTCCATTCCAACTCTGAGATTCTATACATATGAATTCCAGTTCTCAACTTTATTGCCCTTATGACCATGAATAAATTATTTACTTTCTCTGAGCTTATTTTCTCAGTTGTAAAGTGTCAATTATAATCATGCCTACCTTGTGGGGTTGCTGTGGGAATTTGTTTATAAATTTCAAGACATTCATTATTATATTCATGGGAACAGATATAGAAATGGAGGGAGGAAGGGAAGGGAGGAAGGAGAAAGCAAATGAAGAATGGAAGATGGAATGAAAGAAGGGAAGACAGAATGGTGGAAGGAAATAAGAAGGAAGAAAGAAGGAAGGAAGCAGTTATTAAGCATTATGTGCTGGTCACTGTGCTAAATCCTTTACAAATATCTCGTTTTTATCCACACAACAACCTTGTGAGGTAGGTACTGTCATGAAGATTCACTTTATAATTGATGAAATTTGGGTAGATACTGGATCACTTGTCCATGGTGTTATCTAACTAAATCCCTGAAGTCAGATTTCAACCCAAGTCATCCAGCCACCAGATCTAGAACCTTAACCACAGTGACTACCTGCAATAAAATGGCCCAGCTGCCAATGAAATTGCCTAGCTATCAATGAATAGGAAACTCTCATTGAGGAAACTCCCTCTACTAGTGTAATTTAGCAAGTTTTCTGCAACCTTTGGTTTAGAGAGTTGCTTAGTTCAAAGATAAAGTGTCTTCTAGTATGTCTAATAGACTGGACTTGAACTCAGATCTTCCTGATTCTGAGGTCAGCTATAAGATAGCTTCTGTTTCACAGAATCTCCAAATTGGAGGAAAACTCAGAAGTCACCAAGTCAAATCACACAGGATAAAATGATACATGATAAACATCTATTAAACACATACTATATTAGTAAGCACTGTGCTAAGTGCCGGGGAATACAAATAAGAAAAAGAACGTTTCCTGTCTTCAAGGAGTTTATAATCTTTTTTTTTTATAAATTGATTTGTTTATTTACTATTAGTTTACAAGATTCAGTTCCACAATCCCTTGAGTTTCAAATTTTCCCCTCTTTCTTTCCCCCCTGCCCATGGGGGCATGCAATCAAGTATAAGATCTGCAAATACTTTCACATTGGATGTTAGTCTGGTTGTATAGAAAGGTTGTAACCAATGGAGTGAACAATGGGAAAGAAGAAACAAAACCAAATATGGAAAAGAACGATAGCGTGTAGATTGTTTCAGTCAAGGAGCTTATAATGTAATAGTGGAAGATGATTCAGAAAAGAAATCTGAAAAGGAATGGAAGATCCAGAGGGTACCTGGCATTGGTACCTGGTACCAAGCCCCAGAGGGGCTTGATGAGAAGTGAAGCTGAAAGCAAACAGAACAGATGGTGGCAAATGAAGATCTATAAGTGATAGCCAGGCCTCAGAGTTGTAAACTGCTATTCAGCTTCTGTTTTATTCCCATCTGAAGAAAGGATTACTTCTACCACATGCCTAACAAGTAGGCACAATCTTCTTTTTCATAAGCAGAACATATTCCTTCCCTGTAGGAGAACTGGTTTTATAATGATTGGTTTCTTGAAGGAAACTTATTCTTCATTACCACCACTAGCATCTTGATTATAATTTCATATTTTAATATCACTTTAAAATGTACAAAGTCCTTTTCTCATCCCTCTACACACACACACACACACACACACACCACAATGAAGTAGGCAGTTTTTCCTTCTATTTTATAGCTGAAGAGAGGTTGATGCCCAATGCACTGAAATAACTTGCCCAAGGGTGTACAGCTTGTTCTCCTGTATCCAAGTCTAGTTCCCTTTCCCCTACACTCCTTTCTCAACTATTCACCACCTCCATCCTTCACATCTTTCCCCAAGATTGGCTGACAAAACAGGAGCCGATAAGTCCAGACACCAACCCAACTGCTCCATGGGTCACTTTGGAAAATTCCAAGTTGGAAGCTCTTTTACTGAAAGAGACATTACCTCAGAGCTACCAGATGCAGCTATTATGAAGGCTCTGTTTATATGAATGGATATTTTACTTGATATTGGAAAAATCATCTAGCCCAACTCCAATCATAAAGGCTTTTCAGTGAGCTGTTGACTTGTAAAATGAAGACTACTACTCTTTAAAATATCGAATCAAATAAGTTCTCCTCAGAGAACTGTGTCCAAAACATATATGTTTCTGTGCTTATATACAATCATTGTTCAAGAAACAACAGAATGCTGACTTTTTATTTTTTCAATATACTAGTATAATGAGCTAATGGGGTGGGGAACCTGTGGCCTTGAGACCACATGTAGCCCTCTAGGTTCTCAAGTGGGGATTTTGACTAAATCCAAACTTCACTGAACAAATTCCCTTAATAAAAGGAATTGTTCTGTAAAACTTATACTCAGTCCAAAGGCCATACTCAAGGACCTAGAAAGTCATATGTTGCCTCGAAATCACAGGTTGCCCACACCTCAAAGTACTGCAACCCTTTAATACTCGTATGTGGGCATATCTGCATGTAGGCAGACCCGCCTGGAGACAGAGGAGCGGTGTCTTGGTTCCTGAGATCATAGGAAATATGTGTTTTCCAATGGTCTTAGGTGATTCCTGTGACCCCTGTGAAAGGGTCATTAGACCCCCAAAGGGGTCACGACCCACAGGTTGAGAACCGCTGCCTTAGGGTTTCCATGTTATAACCTAGGAGATAATATATCTAAGCCAGTATGTAAACTAAAATGTTATCAAAATGTTGGAGGATCATAGGACTACAAGTGTAGACTTAAAAAGAGATCACTTAGTTCAATTACCAATAAAACTGTGGCCCATAGCTGCAGCATCATTTACACAAGATGAAAAGGTCTATAAGTAGTTAGTTGTTATTCAAATCAAGCTCCTCTGGCCCCCAAGTCCAATATTCTTCCATTTCCCTTTTGTTTCAATAGCATCAATTAAGAAATCAATGCATTAATTCTTATTATATATTGAGCATGTCTTTTGGACATGACACTACCCTAGAGACTGTGGGAGACTGAGTTGCGTGAGGAACTCTCATTCTAGTTGGGGAGATAGGTCTCACGCATGTGCAAAGAGAACTAAGGACAGCAGGCAGAGTATGTTGGGCACCATGAATGCAGGGGATTGCAAGGGCTGAAGCAATTCAAAGGAAGAACAATAATGTGACAGAATGCTTTATGGTATGGTGAATGGAAAGAGCCTCAAATTTGATGTTGGAGTACCAGTGTCCACAGCCCAGCCCTGTTGTGGTTCATCCTTCATTTGTGAATTTAGTCACCATTGGCAGTGCTGCACATTTTTATATTACTATTTACCTTCTTGGGAGCTATCTTTATTTCTTGTTTGCCATCACCATCTCTTGTAGAGTTCCTGCCAAGCTGTGTTCTCAAGAGAAAGTTGTTACTGTACTGCTGGGGGAGCTGCCCAAAGAAAGCATATTCCTGCCACAAGAAAGCTAATACTTGTGGTATTTTGGCTATGTTTGGAGGTAGGTGCCTTTTTTGGTGGCCCCACCGTCTGCCAGTCCTTGAAGCCTTGGGTTTTGCATGTGGGGCAGCGTCGCTGTCTTTAATTTCTGCGTCTCCAACTTGATGCAGTCAGATGTTCCTCGGGTGCATCCAGTAAAAGGCAACCACAAAAATGATCAGTGGCTGTTTGCTGAACTCTGCACATTGTTATGGGATCCAGATGACAGGGCAAGTGCGAAATGCTGTTAACAGACAGCTGCAACCACACTTCTCACACTTGCAGACAGTCAGGGTGTTGCCTGGGTGTCTAGGCTTTCATTAGGATGGTTGGCTGCTAAGGAAGGAAATTTTATTAGTGGTGTCTAGAGCACTGTGGATTCATTGTCCTAGAGAAGGGAAGATAGATGAAGGAGCCAAGCAATGAACTAGGAGCTGGGATCCCTGAGCCTGCTCCTTAGATCACAGCTTTCAGACTTTCAGAAACCTTTGTGTGAGCCATCTGAGCCAACTTCAGACAACTGAAGCCCAGGAAGGTGAACTAGCTCATTGACTGTCACATAGATAGCAAGACACACATTCAAGATTTAAACATCGGTCTCCTAACTCTAAATCCAATACTCATTCTACCCCATCAAACTGTCTCCTATAGCATTGGTGAATGATTGATTCTTCATCATTCACATGACAGTCTAGGCTATAATATAATGTAATGCAGCATAGCATTAAAAACATGTATTAGGTACCTACAGTGTGGAGAACATTTTCTTTGCAGCTCAGGGAGATAAAGATTAGAAAACCAGGTTTCTAGAGGTGGCTGGGTGGTGCAGTAAATAGAGAACAGGCCCTGGAGTCAGGAGGACCTAAGTTCAAAGCCTCAGACATTTAATACTTACTCACTCTGTGACTTTGGGGAAGTCACTTAACCCCAATTGCCCTGCCTTCACCCCTTCAAAAATCCCCTCAAAACACCCCCCAATCATGTTTCTGATCTTCAAGGAACATATGCCTGATAGGCAGATAAACCATGAAATGTAAAAAAAATATAAAACGATGTAGATAAAAATGATAACAGTACTATGTAGCACTTACAATGTACCAGGTACTGTGCTAAACACTTTACCAATAATATCTCATCTGATCCTCACAGCCACCCTGGGAGGCAGGTGTTATTAGTACCTCCATTTTACAGTTGAAACAAACAGAACTTAAATGGCTTGTCCAAGGTCTGAAGCCAGATTTGAATTCGGGTCTTTCTGAGTCCATCTAGTATACCCCCTAGTTGCCTAAACATCATTAGGATATATAAGGTACATGACAAGAGCTTCAAAGTGCAATGTGAGGCCCCTTAGAGAAGGTGTAAGTGAGAAGAATATTAAACTTGGATTCAGATCTGGAGAATAAGGGATTGGGTTAGAGTGTAGATTTGAACTTTTAAGTTTGTCACTCATCTGGAAAGGCAGCTTTATTACCAGATATCAGTCTTCACCCTTTTGGACCTCTCTGCAGCATTCCACATATATTGGTCACTCTCTTCTCCTGGATGCTCTGTTATCCTCTGTTGTTTGTGATGCTGCTGTCTCTTGGTTCACCTCCTGCTGATCAGCTACTATTAATATCAGGTCATAGCATCACATGCAGAATTCAGAATCAAGTCTAAATCTAGACTCATAGTGTCTGACTTCCAATCCTGGTTCTGGCATTAATTGCCGATGTGACCTTGGATGAGTGATTTAACATCCTTCATCCCCATTTTCCTTATTTGTAAAATGAGAGAGCTAGAACAGATGACCTTCACATATCCCAAGTAGCTCTAAAGATAATATTCTGTAATAATCATAGCTAGCATTCACCCGGTGCTTTAAGGTGTGCAAAGTACTTTACATATAATCTTACTGTATTCTCACAACAGCCCTGGGAGGTAGTAGCCTCCTGACTATTTTACTGATGAGAAAGGGAAAGTTGAAAGAGGCATCTCACTGATGAAGTGGACCAAGTGCTGGACTTGTAGAGAGGAAGACCTGATTCTGAGTCCTGCACCAGATAATTCCTAGCTATGTGACCCCAGGCAGTTCTTGAACCTCTCTGTGCTTGTTTCCTTGTTTCTGGGAGGTGTGATAATCGTTCCTACATCTCATAGTTGTTACAAAGATCAAATGAAATAATATATGAAAAGTACTTTTCAATCCTGAAAGTGCCATTTAAGTGTTACATATTATTAACTGACTTGCATAGAATCACACAGCTAATGAACATCTGAAACCAGATTGAGATTCAGGTTTTCCTGAATCTATCAGTCACCCTCCATCCTTCTCATCCTCATCATAGCTGAAGGTTTTCTAAGTGCCTTACAAATGTTATCTCATCTCATCTTCATAACAACAGGAAGGTGCTATTATGACACTTATTTTACAGATGGATAAACTGAGGCATACAGAGCATGAGAAATTTGCTCAGAGTAATACAACCAGGAAGATGCTCGATTTCAACTCAAGTCTTCCTGATTCAAGTTCTATAACTCTACTGAGTCGTTTATGTTGACCTAACTTAAAGTCTTCCCTCCTAGCACGCATACTCTGTCTTGGTCTCTGGGTCTCTTTCCATTTGTCTCTCCCACTTCCCCTACACATACACACATGTTGATATACATATACAAACATATAAACACAGCTATATATTTCTGTGTGTATATATGTATATACACATATACATGCATCACACAATGCACATGTGCATGTAGATATGTGTACATACACACATACATACACATATGTGTATAAGTATATATGCATGTATGTATTCATATGCATGTATGTATTTATATACATCCTGTCTGGGTCTCCAAGTCTAGTGCTTTTTTTTGTCTCCCCAGGGCACTGAGGTACAATGGAAGAATTGTCTCTAAAGTCAGGAGACCTGGGTACAAATTTTACCAGTTTTATTTGTTATCTGTGTAATTGTAACCAAGACATCTGTCTTCCACGACCCTTAGTTTTCTCTGTAAAATAATGGGATTAGAGTGGTCATGGTGGAATGTGCATGTAGTCTCAGATGACACTGGGACATCTTTTAAATCTGGGAGTTTCTGAATTGCAGTGGGTTAAGCTGATTAGATGTTCACAGTGAGTCCAGCTCCAATAAGATAAACTTCTTAGAGTGGGGGTGGGAATACCATGAGGCCTAAGGAGGGACAAAGTGAACCAGGTCAGAAATGGAGTAAAATAGAGGTCTCAACACAACCAGTAGTGGGATTGCATATGATTAGATATGCTTGATCCTTTTTTTTTTAGTCTTTTAAAAAAAGACATCTTGAGTTCTGAGATGTCTCTCTCCCTCCCTCTCTCCCAATTCCTCATTAGATAAGGCCAACATTTGACACAGACATATATACATATATGTAAATCTATGGCTCTCTCTCTCTGTCTCTCTCTCTCTACAAATATCTATCTATCTATCTATCTATCTATCTATCTAGATATAGATAGATTGGATAAATATATAGTTATAGATATCTCTCTGTGTACATGAAACTATATAGTACACACTTCCACATATCAGTTCTTTGGAGATGGATAGTGTCTTCCTTTATATGTCCTTTGTAGTTGATGTGGTGTTTGCTGCCCAACAACTCCAGAAGTGCCAGAAGTAGAAGAGAGGTCTCTATACCTTTGTCAATCTTAAAAAGGATTTTGATATGGTCAGTTGTGAGGGCTCATGGCAAAATTTGAGAGGCTGGAGAAACTTATCAGTATTGTTGATGTATTATTGATAATTCCAGGACACCATGCACTTTCTGAATAATGGTCAATGCTCTCCCATTTCACAGTCACCAAAGGAATGAAATAGGTCAGTCTGCTTGCTCCTTGGCTTTTTAGCATGATGTTTATCAGCAAAGTTGTCAGGTTCTTTCAAGAAGGACAAAAACTATGTCAAGATCAGCTACCATATTGATAGCAAATTATTTAACTTGAAAAGTCTACAAGCTAAGAGTAAAATGGAGGGAGAATCAGTGCGTGACTTTGTTTGCAGATGATTGTTCACTCAATGCAGCCTCTCAGGTTGAAATGCAATAAAGTAGTGATCACTTCTCTATTTATGCTAATTTTGGCCTGGCAATTAAAACCAAGAAACTAGACATTCTGCACCAGCCAGTATCACACTATGTATAAGTGGAGCCATTGGTTACAGAAAGTGGATAAACTTTGAATGCTATAGATATAAGATCACCTACTTTGACAGTAGGCTTTCTGGGGATGAACACATAGATGATGAGGTACTCTCTTTCCCTCTCCTTCTCCCTCTCCCTCTTCTTCCCTCCCTCCCACCCCTCTCTCTTTCTCTCGCTGTCTCTCTCTGTCTCTGTCTCTCTGTCTTTGTCTTTGTCCCTGTCTCTCTCTCTCTGTCTCTCTCTGTCTCTCTGTCTCTCTGTCTCTCTCTCTGTCTCTCTGTCTCTCTGTCTCTCTCTCTCTCTCTCTCTCTCACACACACACACACACACTGATTTTACTTAACTACCCCAGTGTATGGGAGGCTCCTAAGGAGAGTGTAGGAGGAAAGAGGTATTAGGTTGCCTACCAAACTTTACAAACCTGTTCACAGAATCACGAAATTACAGAATTGGAAAAAGTCCCAGAGGTGATCTATTCCAATCCAAATGTGAAGAAGAATCCCCTTTCTGGTAACTAATTTTTCTACCCTTTTTATTTCCCTTGCCCCATCCCTCCTTCAATCCTGCCCCCATGATGTAGCCATCCAGTCTCAGCTAGAAGTCCTTTGGTGATGGAATAACTATAACTTTCCAAGTAATTCTGTGTTTGGACAACTCATAGTTGTTAAGAAATATTTTCCGTGTTTGAATCAAATCTAATATACCACTCTACAACTTCCACTCATTGCCCTTCCAGGCCATGGAAAACAAGATTTTTCTCTCTTCTACATAACAATACTTCCCATACTTGTGTGTAGTTATAATGTCTCCTCTGAGTTTTTTCTTCTCTGTAAAGGCTGTCTCTTCTTAAATTATGATAAATATCAAATATAACCCTGTGTGAAGTATAAATGTTTACACAAATCAGAGGGAATATTATTAACATTATTATCACCCATTACCTTCATCCTTCATTACCTAATTAGGCAAAAGATAAATGTATCCAGAGATTTAAAGAATAGATATAAATCTTTTTAGAAATGCTTTTACTGTATGGGGCTCATCCAACCAGTTTTCTCAAAAGCTTACTCTTATGCCTCCAGCTCACACTGTCACATTGGATCATGACATCGTTATATACAGAAGTCTCTGTTCATTGTCTACATAACACAATTTCATCCCTTTATTTATTTAAATATTCTGCTATTCTTGTCAAGGTGCCTGGACATTATCTTGGAGTATAACCCAGACTCACAACATTGGAGCCTTTCTTGATTTTTCATTCTCTCTGCCCCTTTCATATTGTTCTTGTTCAGTTGTGTAAGACTCATCGTGACCCCATTGGCATTTTTGGCAAAGATATTGGAGTTGTTTGTCAGTTCCTTCTCCAGCTCATTTTATGGATGAGAAATTGAGGCAAACAGGTGTAAGTGACTTTTCCAGGGTCATGAAGCTTAAATCTGGGGCCAGATTTAAACTCAGGAAGATCAGTTTTCCTGACTTCAGGCCCAACACTCCATCTACGGCATGACTCAGCTGTCCCACTCACCCTATTTCCATATCTATATTTAGCTGCTAAGGGCTATTGTTTCTGCCTTCATTGCATCTCTGGAATCAAATTCTTTTCTCTGCCTGAACACTACCCAAACTACTTAGTTCAAGCTCTTATTATTTCTTACCTGGAACATTGCAGGGGTTACCTAACTACCCTGCCTCAAATCTTACTTTCTATTTCATTCTCAATATAGTTTACAAAGTGAAGTTCATGAAGAGCAGACCTGGCAATGCCACTCACCTGCTCATTAAATCCATTTGTTTCCATGTGATATCCCGAATTATATACGGTCTCATCTGCTTTTCATTTAAAGTTATTCAGTGTCTCCAAGCTACATTCTCAAACTCATTATACGTACTCTCACGCATTCAACAATTCTTACTGATTGGCAAATGCTTTGCATGCACAGTCCATTATAGCTAGATATCCCTTTCCACACTTCACTTAATTCCCAGGCCATAATCTCACCAACCCCCCTGCTGGAAGATCCCATCTACTTCTCCAGCTCTTGCATTATAATCATATCAATGCTACCACAGCTAGTGGAAAGGATTTGTCACCCTACTCACATTTGATTCCACTCATCATTCCTACAACTTTCAGAACCAAAATACCCCTCATTGGCCATCAGTCACTAATATTCTTTCATTACAATATAAACTTCTTGAGCACATGGACTGGTACCACTTTTGTATTTATATCCCAGCACTTCTGACAGTGCTTAGCACATTTTCTTTAGTTAATTCATAATTGATAGAGGACTCATCATAGAAGCAGGAAAATATGGATTCAAATCACGTCTTTGAAAAGTACTATCTATTTTGTCTTTGGAAAAGTCATTTAATTTCTCAGTGTCCCATCACTCTGTAAGAGAAGGATCCTTCATCATGTGTATTTGTGTGTGTGTGTGAGTGTGTGTACATGCACATATGCCTCATCAGTCTCATTGATAATTTAGTGAAGCCTATGAATGCCTTCTCAGAATGATGTTTTTAAAAACATAAAATAAAATGCAGAGAACTATAAAGGAAACTGATTATATAGAAACAATTAATAATGCATCAAAAATAAATAAAAAAATTCACAAGCTCTAGGTTAAAAATCCCTACCCTAAGGCTCTGAGATAATGTCAAACTAGAGATATCCATTAGTAGAAAGAATTTCCATACTGGAAGTCCCCTACATGAAAAGGGGAGGAAAATGGTTGGCATTCAGAACCTCTAAGTTTCTAGTTGGTCTTTCAGTCCAACTCCACTACATCTATTGCCATTGGAAAGATTGTTTCAAAAATATTCCTCTTATGGGCATATACTACATTCCACATTTATTTCCTTCTAAATTCCGTGCTAATCTTGGTCTAAGTGGCCAAATCACTTTTATGAAATGGTTCTTTACATGCAAACTTATAAACTTTCATGAATCAGTATCATGTGTCGCTTTTTATGAGCCCCATTTGAATTTTCTCAGTGAAATCTGACAATAGGAAGCTCTGTTTCAAGAGTTACTCACATCCAGCTGCTACGAAAATAATATGTTTGATATAATTCATTTGACATTTGATGGCCTTGTAGCTCTTCTGACAAGATATAATCAACTCATTACACAGGGAAACAGAAGCAGTCCTTGTGTAGATATATTATTTCAAGTCATGAATGAATTCCCCCAAAGTATGGCCATGAGGCTTCCAGGAATGACTGTGAAGTACAACTGACTTAAGGGAATGAAGGTAACTAAATTTAGGCTCCCTTTACCCTGTTACTCTCATTAATTGGGATTGGGGGCAGGGATTAATTTTTAAAGTAATGACCCACTCTCCCCTGAATTCTATATTTATAACAAGGGGTTCAAATTGAAAAGAATCTCCCAGGCTTCTTTCCACTCAGACATTCAGGCAACAGCTGGGCCAGTTCTCTTGGGAACATGATTAGAAGCAGGAAGAGGAACTCCAAATTCCTGATTTTTGTTCCCAGGCCTGTCATTTGTTCTCCGTGAGACTCTGAAGAGATCTTTCAAATGTGGGGCTTCAAAAGAAACCATTTCAATTTCTCTTTTCCTGAGTTTCTTTAAAAAAATTCTTCCTACTTCCCTCTGCCCCATTGTCTCCCTCTTGTCCTTCCTCCCCATTTGAAACCTGTATCTTTCTACTCTATTCCACCTATACTATGGGGGAAGAGGAAGAGAGAGAGCTATGTAGGCCATGGGTTTGAATTCTAACCCTACCATTTACTAATTGTGTGACCTTGTTTTTTGACTTCTCTGGGACTCATTTTTATCTATAGCTGAGCAGGATTAGACTAAATAAGGCCTAAATAAACCATCTTTTAATCCAGTTGGGCTGCTTTCTTAGTCTAACTTAAACTCAACTTCCTCCATGAGACCTCTGAGCAGCCCAGGCCATAATGGTGGTGTCATATTCTGGACCAGAAGGCTGCAAGTTGTGGCAAAACTCCCAGGTGTGGCCTAAACCAGATTAAAATGTAATTGGGAAGTGTTTAACAAGATAAATAAAAACACAATATAATATCAATAATATTAATTTGTGGTTCTCCAAGTCAATAATGCCACTGCAGGGATCCACTCATATTTGAATTTGACCCTACTGGTTTAAACCATCTCTTTTGGATATAACAAACCCTAGCTGCTTTCATTAAAATGTTCCATTAATAAGTCGTTGAATCATACAGCTTATTGTACATAATCCAGGTAATGCAATCAGGTTAGTAAACTTCGGAAGACGTTATGAAATGTTAAAATCTAACTGTCAGTTATTCTAGGACTAGACAAGTCAAGTTCAGGAATGCTCATTGCTAGAAGCTTGACCATCCATTGATTCTTTTAATTATTTTTTTTCAGCCAGAGAAAAACACACAAAAAAATTCATAGTCCACATAGCTGATTTTCTCAAAGAACTTCAGAACATCTTTGCTCAGTTCTAAGAGAGTGGCTTGGTATAGGTAAATAGCACTCTTAATCAGTTTTACAAAGCCAATTGTAAAGTCTTCACAAAGTGATTGAAGTTGGGTTCAGGGTGAGGACTGTGCTGACTAAAAGTGCATAGTAAAAGTCCCCAATCATCTACTCTTCCCACTTCACATAAAAATATCCTACTGGGGAGAGAGCTGATGATGTTCACTACCATATTTTTGGGTTCAAACTCCTAGAGAATGTTATAGACTCCTGCCCTTCAAATTACTTCAACACAATGTAGTAATTAAGGAAATTTCTCATGGCATTATCAATGTCCCCAAGGGAGCCCTGTAAACTTGACTACAGGTTCCCAGAGACTGAAAGTTGGACATTGAAGTGATCTCTTTGTACTTCTTTACCTACAAGTAGAAGTCATAAAACTGAAAGACATTTCAAATGGCTTTGTCTTATTGCAGGAATGTGGACCTGTCCTGGATCAGAGTCACTCCATTAACTGGTACTGAAAGTAGGATTCCACAATGGCTCTTACATCAATTTCTTGAGCCACTCTTTTGCTAATTATTATTGCTGCCTTCATACTTTTCTGTAAGCCCCTTTAGTATCAGTCTGTCTACATCCTCAAATATGGCATCTCCAGAAAGTCTGTTAAAGGGTAACATTCTATCATGAAAGTCTCTTGCCTAAGAAGACAAGTATCACGCCAAGCATGGGCAGCTTTCCAGAGCACTGCTACTGTGAACAGTTTTCAAGGTTCTTCTTACATAGTATAGTTAACTCTCTATTCAATAACAAATCAGAACAAAACACTCACAGAAAATCAAAATATAGCATCCACAATGTTATAACTTATCACAGAAAATCAAAATACAACATTCACTGTATCATAACTCAACAACTTTTCACTAAAATAGCCATATAGTTTTTACCAAAGTGGTCACATAGTTTTAAACAAAGTACAATCATTTAATAACTAAATCATTTAATCATCTTTTAGGAGGCTTGCCTTAGGAGAAGTGTAAAGAACAAATATTTTTCATTTACTCAATCAATTATTTGATTAACGCCTGTTGAGTGGAATTGATAGGAGAATTGGGACTTGAAATAATAATAATAATAATAATAATCATGATAGCTATAATGACAATGATAATTTTTGCAAAACTTTAAAGTTTGCCAAGTGCTTTACATCTAGTATCTCATTTGGTCTTCATGACAATCCTGTTGAAATGATAAAATGGGTCCCTGAACAATAGATATTTTACTAAAAGAGATATTAGAGACAAGATAATTTAATGGTGTCAATTTATAAATGAGGAAGCACAGACATTTTTGGTGACTGTTCAAAGTCACACAGATAATGGTAGTACAGTCAGGATTTAAATCTAGTTCCTCCAACACCAAATCTAGTACGTTTCTTCTGTACTATATTACCTTCTTATTTTTCTATGTTCCTCCCAAAGGAACTTATTCTTGGGATTTAGAATGCCTGGCTTATCTTGGTGTACTTGCTTTGGAATAACCATAAAATGAAATGAACCCTCTCATAAGGCTTCTTCATATAATCAAAAGCTTTGCAGACCAGGAGTTAGGTCATTTACCTATAGTGCTTGGTCCAACATTCATTCTACAACTGTGTGATATTGGGAAAATAATTTCTCTGGGTCTCTGGTATCCTTTATTTTTTAAATGAAGGGGTTGGATTTAGTGATTTCTAAAGATCTCTTCAAGCTCTAAGAAATTCTGTGACACAGAAGTGGCTCTACTAGGCCTATGCTTCTAAAGAGATTAAAGAAGGAAGAAAAGAATACAGATGTATAAACACATCTAAATCAGCTTTTCTGTGATGTTAAAGAGCTAGAAATTAGGGTTGTGCATATCAGTTGGAGTAAATTGTAACATATGAATGTAATGGAATTTTTTCCTGTTATATGTAATATTGAAAAGCATGAAAAATATCATGAAAATGAATGATGTAAACAAGAAAACAAATAAAAAAGAAAAGTTAAAAAAAAGAAAAGCATGGTGTTAAAATAAAACTGAGAAAATTTGTATGAACTTATGCCAAGTGAAGTTATCAGAACCAGAAGGACAAAGTATATAGTAACAAAATTGTAAAGACCAATAATTGTGAAAGAATTAAGAATTTTGAACAATGCATTGTCCAACCAAGATTTAGGTGGTTAGATGATAAAGAATGCTCAAAAAGGAAGAGGTAACTCTTCAAAAAGAGGCAATGGACTCAGGGTGCATAACGAGATGTGTATTTGTTGGACATGATTAATTTGGGGATTTATTTGGATTTTTATAAGGTGGTTTTTGTTGCTCTTTTGAGTGGTGAGAGCAGTAGGAAGGATAAAAAATAGACTAGTTTACTCAAAAAACTTAAAAATCAATTAAAAACAAACAAAAATATCACATTCCAAGGTCTCATTTAGCTATGACATTCTACATTCTAAAGTTTCTTCCTGCTTTGACGTTCTCTGTCCTAACATTTTTGAAGGTCTCTTGCAGCTCTAACATTCTAAGTTATAAGGTTCTTTTAAGCTCTAATTGTCTTCTAACATGTTATGTCTTAAAGTCCTTCTAGGTCTATGACTCTGTGCTGTGACTGATGCCAATATTTTCTAGGTAATCATTAAAAAATGTCTGTGGAGTGTTCTGTTTGTATTTATTTATTTATTAATTCTTAATCTCCTCCAATACTAAAGATCCACACCACACAGATTATCTTTGTCATCATCTCCTGATAGTTTCATGTGTATGCTTTTTATTTCTCCTGGTAAGCTCCATGAGTGCAGAACCTGTTTTTTCTCTGTATCTCTACATTACCTAGCCCAGTAGGCTGCTTCGAGTAAGCACTTAATAATGATTTATCTCATTCATATTTCTTATTTGTATTCCTGTTTTGTAGAAGGGAAACCTCAGATGTAGAAAGGTTAAATGACTTGTCAAAGGATGCAGAGCAATGAATGATCAAGTCAAGCCTTTGACTTGTGTCTTGTGACTATGTTATTCTTTCCAATCCAAAAAGATGTTGATTGAAGATAAACATATACATTGGCTCATGTATATAGGCTTTTGTATAGAAGGTAAAGTGAAGTAGTGAGATATTATGTTTCCACATGTATCCCTAAATCCTCAGCAATTATGGCACTAGTTGCTGCTAATTCAGGTCTTGATGCCAACAGCTCAGTAATCATAAGTTTTGCTAGGATCCAGAGGAAAATGGAAGTTCACAGATCCTATGATTTCCATAGTTGTATCTTTTGAGTAAGTTACCTGAGTTCAAGTCCCAGCTGTGACATTTCTGAGTGAGATAGTCAATCACTTGATTTTCCTCCCAGGGCCTTTATTTGGTCTTCTATAAAATTAAAATAACATTGCCCTCATGGGATTGTTAGGCGGTGTTTTGTATGTCTCAAGTTGCTACCTAAGTATGGATTATTATTATTATTATTATTATTGATTATTATTATTGTAGATTTCATTTTTATCATTATCAAGGGTATAGGAAACCCCAAATTCATTAATATTCTATGCTTGAAAGGTTAAATTATTTTTTAAATTTAGAATGCATTTTTAACCTTTCACATTAGATTCCATTTTACCTAATTCAGTAACCTACTATGTGTAAGGAATAGTTCTTGCCCCCAAGGAGTTTACATTCTATTGGGGGAGCTGTACCATTCATTCCTTCATCCATGCAAACATTTATTTGGCGTCTCTTATATCCACATTAAATATAACAGTATATAAGAGAGAATAGAAAGTAATTTCTAGAGGCAGAGTGATAATTGTGGGAATTAGGGAATCTCATATAGGAAGTGGCACTGGGATTGTTCTTCTTTGTAAATAGTTTCTACTTTTTTTTTTACAATTACAAGTAAATAGATTTATACATTAATTTTTAATAAGATTTTGAATTCAAAACTTTTTACCATCACTCAGTCCCACCTCACCAAAATGGCAAAATGGCAAGCAATTTGAGATAGGTTATGCATGTGCATTTGTGAAAATATATTTCCACATTAGTCATGTTGTGAAAGAAGCAACATAACAAAAGGGAAAAGTCACAACAAAAAAGTAAAGCTAGTATGCTTTGATCTGTATTCAGACTCCATAGTACTTTCTCTGGATGTAGAGAGCATTTTCCATCATGAGTCTTTTATAATTAATTGTCTTGAATCGAGCCAAGATGGCAACATAGAAGCAGCAAAGTTTTGCAGCTCCCACAAAGCCACCTTAAATACCCATAAAATACAACTCTAAACAAATTTTAGAGCTCCTAAACTCTAAAAAAAATACAGAAAACATCTCTTGCTGAAGGCAGCTCAGCAGGTGGGGCTCATTGGGGCAAGCTGGGAGCCAAGGTCGGCCCAGCCCAAAACCCCGGCCAGGCTTCAGGGTGGTTGGTCGGAGCTGCAGCTTGAGTCTACAGGAGAGCAGATCCACGGCACAGGAGGCACAGTTTCCACATTTATCAGGCCAGAAGAAATAAGACTAAGAGAAAGGTCACTGGAATTTGCTAACTTTGGGGGACAAAAGTAGTCTGGCCAAACTGCTCCCAGGGCAAGGAAGCAGCAGGAGGCAGCTGTGGCAGTAGGAACAGCCGAAAGCAGCAACTGCCTCAAATAGGCTGCTTCAGAGCTACCGGCCTGTAGACATGATATTAGCACTAGAAAGAAATTTAGTACTCATAATGGTAGAACCCAAGGTGTTAACCCAAGGTGTTGGTAGAACCTTAGAACATAGCTTGTCAGAGACAGAAACAATCTTAGAATATAGAATGTTGGAGCTTAAGAGGAATGTGAAATACGTTAGAACATAGGACATTAGAATGAGAGTTGTTGGGACAGCTAGGTGGTGCAGTAAGTAGAGCACTGGTCCTGGGGTCAGGAGTCAATCCAGCCTCAGACACTTAAGACTTACTAGTTGTGTGACCTTGGGCAAGTCACTTAACCCCAATTGCCCTGCCTTTTCCCCTTCTCCTCCCCCCCACCAAAAAAAAGAATGAGAGTTGCAGGATTTTGCCTTAGAACAACATTATATTTTCTGGGAAGAACATCAAGAATCATCTAGTTATTTTTCACTTCTAATTTTACAAATGGGAAAACTGCCATCCAGACCATCTAATAAATTTGCCCAGGCTACCTCAATGAGCAGGTGGCAGATGTTGCCTTTTGATCCAACTTGCAGCTCAGAACCAGACATCCATCTCTTCCAGTTGGTGAAAACAACTATCCTCCCATAAGAGGAACATTTAGGATATTTATGACTTTCTTCAGGTGAGTCAAGAAGGAAAGGACTACCTCACATGCCCTCATTGTTATAATGGGGAAAAAATGAACCAGTTAAGTAACAGAGTAACCAATAACATCACCAGACTAGTTCTTTATATGGGTCCTAATGCCTGAGAATTACTTTGCATTATGTCAGCAATGGAAGAAATCTCAGAAGCTATTTCATCTCACCAATACCTTAATAAGAGTTCCCTCTATAACATCAGTTATAAGTGATTATGCAGTCTTTGTCTAACGATCTTTAGTGACAGAGGACTCATAACTTCTCAGAGTAACTTATTCTATTTTTGGATAGCTCAGATTATTTTTGGAGGTTATTTTCCCTTATATACAGTTAGAAATTCTGTAACTTTACTCATTGTTCCTAGTTCTTTCCTGTGGTGCCAAGAAAAAATAACAACTCTAAATCCTCCTTCAAATATTTGAAGATAATTATCTGTTTCCACTGTCTTCTTTTTTCCTGGATAAACCTCGTCCATAGACTTGAGTGTCTACATCTATAAAAGGAAAAAAAATCTGGACAAAATGACCTTAAGTTCCCTTCTAATTATAAATTAATGATCTATCGGCTCATATCCAGTGTTCCCCTTGTCTTTCAGCCAATCATCATATAGAATGATCTCTAGTCCTCTCAGCATTCTGATTACTTTCCCTGGGACCTCTTTCCAAGTATCAAGGTCCTTCCTATACTGCAGCACCCAGACATGACACCATCTCCTCCCCATAATCTGATCCAATAAAGGATGTCACTGTTTTGGTTGATTGGATACCACTGTATTTATTTGGCACCATTGGGAGAAAGAAATATAACTAGGATTCTGAGTTATATAGAGTTGAAATAAGACTGATGATTTCACAATGATTGAATCCTAGCACTCCACACAGAAAGCTTCACACCTGAATCAAAGGGCCAAAGCAGCCTGATAAATTGGTCTGGATTTCTTACTGTGTTTCATAGAAACATGTATTATATTGATTACAGGGCATCAAGATGGGAGCTATTCTTTCCCTTGAGGCATGAAGTAAAACACTGGGCCTTATTCTCTCCAGTGACTGAGTTGTTCCCTGGTAATAAGGGAGGCATTTAGAGAGCAGACTATAGTCATAATGAACTGGAGCAGAGCCAGCCCTTAGCCAAATTAGTGTGTTTCAGTACAGCTCAGTTTGGTTTAGTTCAATTTAATTCAGTTCAAATACATTTTTTAATCTGCATAACCTTGAGAAAGTCACTTAATTCCCCCATATCTCAATTTCCTCACTTGTAAGGTGATGGGGTTGAATTAGATTCTCTTTTGGGATCTTCCACATCTTAATCTTCTGATGTTACAGTTCAATTCAGTTCAATTCAACATAATAACAATTTATCAAATGAGGAACTTGCAGCAGCATGCAAGTCAGGAAGACTGAATGACTAATACTGGCTTCATGACCCTGGACAAGTCCCTGTCTAAGAATATAAATTACAAAGTAGATGTTGATCTGCATTGACAGAGGAAGTTTCCTCATTGGTAGTTTGATATGGCAATAAAAATCACAAGATCAGTCCAGAAATATGTGCAAAACATACTCACTGTCAAGATTTACAAATCATAATAAATCAAATGTTCTATCCTCTTACAGCGTACTATATATTATGGTGAAAAGGTGCACGAATGGAAAAATTTCATGATTTTTGTCTCTAAAGAGAAACGGCTTTTCTTCTTTCCACGGCCAACTCTTGCTCACATTCTTTCTCATACCTTCTGCAAATGTATACCTTTGATTAGTTTATCTTCTTGTAAAACTCATTTTTGATGTTTCCTTATCCACTGACTCCTTTCCTACCAACTGCAAAAGTGATCAGACATGTTTTGTACATGAAGACAGCTAGGTGGCATGGTGGATAGTGTATTGAGCCTGGAGTCAAGATGACCTGAGTTCAAATTCAGCCTCAGTCACTTGCTAGCTGTGTCACCTTAACCTCTATCTGCTTCAGTTCCCTCAGCTGTCAAATAGGGGTAATATCAACAACTACCTCAAAGGGTTGCTGTAAGGATCAATTGAGGTAATATGTGTAAAGTGCTTACCACAGCACTTGACATTTGGTAGGTGCTATATAAATGCTTATTCCCTTCCTTTCCTCTTCATTAAAAAAACCCCCAAGAACACTTAAACTCTCCAACCCAATCTTCATTTCACTCTGATATTGTCTCAGGCTAGAAATGTACATCTCTGTTTTTACAACCAAACCCCTTAAAACATCTTCCTTCAGAGGCTCCTAGTCACCTCACTGATAAAATAAAAAGTCTTTGTCCTTTCACATAGTAAGTGCTTAGTAAATATCCAAGCAATTGAATTAAATTGGACTGGAGTAAACACTAAATACACATTTTTGAAGCTTAAAAATCAATTTATAGAAATACAGGGTCAGTTTTGAGCATTTATTCTCTTAATTACATTAGTTTTGACTGAATCAAAAAATTGAAAAACACTCGGCTGTTAGCTAACATAGAATAAAAGAATGAACTGATAGTTCAATAAATATTTACTAATTTGTCTACCATGTACCAGGCACTGTGCTAGGCACTGAGAGTGCAAAGGGAGGCAAAAGATAGTCTTTGCTGTCAAGGAGCTCACAATCTTGTAGGAGAGGCAACATAAAAACCACTATGTTCTGAGAAGATACCAGGAGGATAACTTGGAGGTATTTAGTAGACAGAAGACTATCTGTCAATGGGGTCCAAGAAAGACACCTCTGGGATGCCTACTGTTAATGAGCACTGACCTGGATCTAGATACAGCAAGGAAAACCTGGGAGTGGTTAGATGTGTAGGAGGAAAACCAGGTGAGAGTACTTTCCTTATAACCTAGGGAAAAAGGAGTTTCGAGGAAATAAGGGTGATCAACAATGTCAAAGACTTTGGAGAGGTCATACATAATAGATTTGTAGTGTCATGTGCAATCATCTTTTTATTGCACTACATTATGGAATTCTTGTTTTATTCCGTAAATCAAAACCAAAATAAATTTAAGGAGGAAGAAAAAAAATTGTTATTAACTTTGGAGAGAGAAATTTTAGTTGAATGATGATGTAGGAAGTCAGACTTCAGAGTTAAGGAGAGTGAATGAAAGGAAGTGGAGGCACCAATTGTAGATGACATTATTACTATAGACATGAAACTGTCAAACAATTTATTTAATGTTAACAGTAGATTATGTGCTTTTATGTTTGATAATGTGGTAATAATGCTGGCTTGTATTTTACCAGAGTTTTGATGCATCACCATATGGACTTGATGACTATATTGTAGTCATTGTGCCTAAACTTCTCTTGTGTCTACTTCCTTCACACTTCATTACTTCGTACCTGTCTTCCCATGTTTTGATGAAATGCTCACTATTACCATTTCTTCCAGTTCAGTAATATCTTCTTATTTTTATATATGATAATTTATTGAGTCATTCCCTGATTATTGGGTGATATTTTGTTTCCAGAATTTTATTTTCTCAAACAATGATCTTATGAACATAGAATCTATACAGATAGTTCTCTCCCAGCCCAACACCCCCAGTTGTCAGTAAGCTTCCTTACCAGCATTATGGTTCCACTACTGGATTCTTTGGGGGAAAGGGTCAAATATTTATTGTGTAATTAGAAATCGTTTCTAGAACAGTTAAAGCACTTACCCACTATTCAACATTGGTACATTAAAGAGTGTACCAACTCAGAGGTTTTTAAAGCTATTTTAGGGTAAAAAGACCAGGAAAAGAAGACCTACTACATGCGGGCAAATAGCTTTAAAGGAAGACAGAAAGTGAAACTACTTCTAATTTTGCTTCTGTTTTCTCTGTCAAGGAGAATGATCTTCTGGAAGAAAATGATGGAAGCAATAGCCTTAAGAGGCACCTGAAGCCCAAGTTATATCGAACATGGTAAGAAAGCTCCTGGCTTCTCTCAATGAGTACAAATCACTTGTTCCAAATGAACAATGTCCTGTAGATTTTATAATTGTGATTTCTGAACTGCTTGCTGCTGGAAATGTCTGCGACAAGATGGAGAAGATCAACTACTGGAGCCTGGCGTGTGTGCTAATTTTCTAAAAGGAGGAAGAGTTAACTCACAAAATGCAGCCTTTGTGCTTCATACTGTATCTCTGAAAAAGTGGTAGGGGAAATTGTTAAAAATGGATGGTTTGGGATCATTCAGAAAGGAAAACAATTATAACTAAGAGCCAATATGGGCTCCCATTTTCCCTAACTAACCTTATTTTCAGTTTTCATAGTTATTGGGCTGGTAGACCATGGGAAGGATATAAATATCTGAATTTTAACAAGACATTTCACAATGTCTTAAGGGATATTCCTGTATATAAGTTGGAGAAATGTAGGCTTGATTTTGTAGTTAAGTAGAGTTTTCAACAACTCTACTTTGAGTATTGATTTCAATCTGAAAGTTCTCCAAAGGCGTGTCACAGAATAGTAGCTAGATAGAGATCTAATAGTCTCACAGCATTCTACAGTAGGTGGAGTACATCTGGAATACGGTGTTCAGTTTTGGCAACCCATCTTCAGGAAAGTGATGAACTAAGCCATGGCCTGGATAATAAGAGCACTTGAGCAGAAGGAGCTGTCTTGTGAAAAAAAAAGTCTATCAGGATCTAAGAAAAGCAAAAGGAATTAAGAGGCCACCTATATGGACAGGAATTTCTAACAATGGTCACTTAGTCTCCATTTGAAGATCTTCTGATGAGAAATTTTCTAACTTCTGTTGAGATATTCACACAAAAGCTAGATGGCTATATATGTTCACATCACAGAGAAAAATGTATTCATTGGAAGGAAGGTTGGGATGATGTAATCCTAAAGTTTCCGTAGTAACTCATGAAGATCATTTAGTAAAGACATGATTTATGTTCCCTTCCTTCCTTTATTTTATTCTTCCATCTTCCCTTATTCCTTCATTTCCACAATTCCACTATATGTTTTATATATTCAGTATACTATGTCAATCCTCAGCCAGAACTTTCATTACATCATAAAGAAAATGGCCTAATCCTATATCCATTTAATTGAAAGTATGCACTATCAATCAATTAATATTTATTTAGTGCTAAGCACTGGAGAAATAAAAAGAGATAAAAAGTCCCTGCCCTCAAAGAATTCATGATCTAATAGGGAAAATAACAAACAATATAAAAAAACTGTACGCAACATAAGCAGGAGATAATTAACAGGAAAAGGTATTAGAATTAATAAGGATTGGGAAAGGTTTCTCATAGATGATGGGCTTTTAATTGGGACATAAAGGACACCAGGGAAGTCAGTAAATGGAGATGAGGACAGAGACTATTCCAGGTATGGAACACAGCCAGAGAAAATGCCAGGACCTGAGAGAGATGGAGTGTTTTATCCATGGAACAGCATTTAAGTATTAAAACAAAAAAAGTTGTAATCATTTCTCACCCAGCAAATTGTTCCCTGGGATAAAGTGGTCGATCTCACGGATGTATTGGAAATGTTTCTTTCCTCAGAAATGGTGAATAAATGCAACGAAGAATGCTTTGCAATATGTGAGCCGGACCAAGTTATCAGAGGGTAAACACAGCTGAAATGTCCCATGACAGAGAGCTTGTCACAGTTCCACTTCTAAGGAATTGATAAAGAGGTCATTCACCATCTTTCAGAATCATCTATTTCCATATGTACATGACTGAAAATTGACTGATAAATTTTGAAAGGCCTTATCAGTGAGGGGTCAGGATCTTGGACTGACTGAGCTCTTTTCAGATAGTATACACCATGTGCACTGAGGGAAGCAGATAACTAGATTTTATGGAAAACTCCCAGGTATGCAATTTCCGCAGGCTGGTTCCTCTTCTGTTGTCCTGCTCACCGGGTGGGAGTAGGAAGGGAAGCAAGAGACCTAGATGCTCTTAGTATGGGTAAAGCCATTTTGGCTGAGATGAGATAACTTGCTGCCCTTTTCTGCTATTTATAACTTTGGATGTAAATTGTTTCCTTTCAACTATGACCTTGTAGTCCCTTTGACTTTGATCCACAGTCTCAGACCTAGGGACGCCATCAGTTCCACTGGAGGAAACACTAAACTAAAGATCAGAAACCTGGACTTCAGCCTTGGTCACACTAATTGTGTGACCATGGGCACTCTTTACCTCTCTGAGGATTATTTTACTCATCTGTAAATAATGTCTATGGATATGTTGGCATAGGGACATAAGAGGGAAAGAGCTGAAGGGGAGGAGGAATCAAATGAAATGATTATCAAGTCAACAGATGCTTTAATAGTAGGAATCAATAATATTTACATAATACTTAAAATTTGCAAAATGCTTTACATGTTATCTCATTTGAACTTCACAATAGCCCTGTAAGGCACACACTGAATATATCATTTTAGCGACTTTATGGAAGAGGATACTGAAGATGTTAGTAGCATGCCTATGGTCAGTCAAACAGTTAGTAATTGTTATGGGTGGGATTAGAACCCATGTTTTCCTAATTCTAAATTTAGTAGGAAGGGTAGTTCCTATCACAACATTCAAAGCTCCCTTCTGAATTCTGTATTCTTCTTAGGCCAGAAGAATCAAACACAAGGCCATAGGCTGGAACACTCCTCAGTGTATCCAAACAGATGAAAATATAGTTGGGAAGTATTTGAAAAAAAAACAAACAAAATCCAGTAGAACATAGTCAATGTCAATATGAGGCAGCTAGGGGAAAGATACTTATCTTCCTGAGTTTAACTTTAGCCTTGACCCTGGGCAAGTAATTTAACTATGTTTGCCTCAGTTTCCTCATCCATAAAATGAACTGGAGAAAGAAATGGCAAATCACTCCAGTATCTTTGCCAAGGAAACACCGAATGAGGTCATGAAGAGTCTGACACAATTGAAATGACTGAACAACAATGTTGTTTTTAAGTCAATATGCAGGCCAAAAAAAAGTACACTTATGTGTACTTTAGTGGCATTATTTCTATTTCTATTTGACACCACAGGTCTATACCATGGACAAAAGAAGGAAGCAGGTAGCTTCTGTGCTTTTAGGTCCTCTCCTTTTAGTCTTCTTTGTCTATTCAAAACTACCCTCAGGAGACATTCACTACATTCCTATGGCAGTCTATAGAACTGAAGACTAAGAGACTGAGGGAAGTATTCAAGGACCTTATAATGGCGAGACTCTAGCTGACTTTCAATAGCAAAATGGTAAACTGAGAGCTTCCTTGACAGTTTCAATCCTGTTTGCTTTAAGATGAGATAGACCACTGGGGAGAAATTCTTTCTTACACTCCATATCAAATCCACTGCCAAGGCCTGTTGATTTTACCTTCATATAATATTTCTTGCATAGAGCTCCTTCTCTCCTTTGGTATTTCCACCATACTGGTACAGGTTTTCATCACCTCAGGCCTAAATGATTGTAATAGCCTACTGGGTGCTCTCACTGCCATGAGTCTCTTCCCACCCCAATCTACTACTCAGCTGTCAGAGTGATCTTCCTAAAGGGTAAGTGTGGTAATATCCCCCAGTCCCACTCAATAAACTCTAGTAGCTCCCTATCACTTGCAGGATCAAATATAAAATCCTTTGTTTGACTTTCAAAGCCTTTCATAATCATCCCCCCAATCTTTCCAGTCTTTTTATACCTTACACTCCTTTACCACAACTTAGTTTGTGATCCATATATACTGGATCCATATATACTGTGATCCATACATATGGGATCCACATATACTATGATCCACATATACTGTGATCCATATATACTGGATCCATATATACTGTGATCCATATATATTGGCCACATGGCCTCGAGGCCACAGGTTCCCCACCCCTGTAACTATACCAAATGAGATAATAATTGTAAAGTGAGTGCTTAGCACAATACCTGACATGTATAAGTGCTATATAAATAATAGTTATTATTATTATTTGTCTGCATGTTCCTTGAACAAGGTATCCTATCTTCCAACTCTAGGCATTTTCCACTGGTTTTCTTTTATGTCTTGAATGCTTTCATTCATCATCTGCCTCATGGATTCCCAGGATTCCTTCAAGTCCCTGCTAAAATCCCGACTTCTTTAGAAATCTTTTCCTGATCTCCCTTCATTTTAGTGCCTTCTTTTTGTTTATTATTTCTAGTTTATCCTGTCCATATCATTTGTGCCTCTGTTTTTTGTTGTCTCTTTCATTAGAGGGTAAGCTTCCTGCAAGCAGCTACTGTCTTTTGTCTTTCTTTGTACCTGCTCAGAGCTTAGCACAGTGCCTGATGCATAGTAGGTGATTTGATAAAAGTTTATTGCTTGATTCACTGAATGATTACTGATGTGTAGAGGCCAAATAGAATTTGAAAGGTAAAATAATTTCTGTGAAACTTGGAGATCAAACTGTTAAAAGGGTAAAGTACTTTCCATAAGTCACCAAAAGCAGTGGGCACATATGAGCAGGGAAGTCTGTACCAATCAGTCCAAAGGAGAAAGGGAACAAGCTGGATGGGATGGGTGGAAAAAATGTCAGTTAGTACTATGCTCAGCGTTCTGGGTTAACTTCAGTTATTGTAGTAGAGTTAGCAAAGTTTCAAAAGAATTGGCAGAGCCATTGTTATGAATTTAAGAAGGTTCAAGGAGAAATAACATTGTAAATAAAAACACAGATCTAAGAACTGTGCTTAATGAAATGACCCACTGTATCTCCATAGAACTGACTAGGAAATGATGGACTGACTCAAATTTCAGAAGACATGCATTTTCAGATACTGTCATTGTGGAAATTTATTTTTCTTGACTATGGTTGTCTGTTACAAATTTTTTCTATTTCAATTTTTTGAGGGGGATGAGGTTGGAAGGAAGTAGGGATCTAGGAAGGGAAAAGAAAGCAAATAAACACAGTGAAACATTCTTTAAATGCACTGAAGGGACCAGAATAAAGGTCAGAAGGAAACACAAACTAGGACAGCTTTAAAACTTGGAATTTTAATTTATCAAATATAAAAGGAAGAGCAGGGTATGAATAATAGAGAAATAGAGTTTCATGTGCAATCCTATTTTTTCTTCTATTTTGGATATGAAAGTATTCATTTTATTTGGTATTTTTTAAGTTCAGAATTTTAAAAAGGCTGGGGGAAGACAAATAAATGAGGACCTATGAAATGCCAGAGAGACCTGAAACATGGGAGAAGTGAAAATTTCTTGACATTCAAAAAAGGGGAAAAAAAGAAAAGTATCTGAAAATTATAGACCAATGAGCTTGAACCTGATTCCTGGAAAACTTGTAAAATGTATCAGTGAAGGAATGGTGAGTCATCATCTTAAAAAAATTAATATGGTCACAAAAATCCTGCATGTATTTGTCAAGACCAGCTTATGCCAAACTAACTTCATGGCCTTTTTTGACTTAATTATTACACTGGTAAAGCTAGAGAAAACTATATATTGAGTTTATCTAGTTTTACCAAAAAATTTGATAAAGCCTATCATTCTATTCTTGTGAAAAAGGTAGACAGGGGCAGTTAGGTGGCACAGTGAATAGAGCACTGACCCTAGAGTTGGGAGAACCTGAGTTCAAATCCAGACTCAGACACTTAACACTTAGTAGCTGTGTGACCTGGTACAAGTCACTTAACCCCAATTGCCCTGCCTTTACCTTCCAAAAAGCAAAAAATTAAAAAAATTTAAAAAATAAATGAAGATGTTTGAAATTATTTTAAAAAAAAGGTAGACAGACATAAGTTAAATCCGAGGCATCAAACATGTGACTTAAAGGTTGCTTGTGACCTACAACACTTATGAGTGTGGCCTGAGCCAGATTAAAATGCAATTGGTAAATATTTAAAAAAATAAATAACACATAATAAACCATAGATTATATTAATATGTGATTTTCTAAGTCGATATGCAGCCCACAGGAATCCTTTGGTAAGATTTAGCGACACTGATTCTATTTGAATTTGAAACTGCTGGCGGATGTGAAGCCAAGATGGTGGCATAGAAGCAGCAAGCTCCCGCAGCTCCCACACAGCCACCCTACACACCCATAAAATATGACTCTGGACAAATTCTAGGACTCTTAAACTCACAAAAATACAGAAAACACATCTCATGTGGAAAGGCAGCTCGGCAGCAGGGGATCATTGAGGCAGCCTGAAATCAAACCATGACCAGGCCTCAAGGCTGTCAGGAGGAGCCAAGCCAAGCCGTGCCACAGCCAGTCTACAAGAGAGAAGATCTACAGCCTCCAGCAACTCCACTTCTACTAAGGTGTGAAAAATATGGATTACAGAAAGGCAGCTTAGCAGGAAGAGCTCATCGAGCAGGCCTGCAGGCCGGGAGCCGAGACCAGCCCAGTCTGAAACCGCCATATGGCCAGGCTCCAGGGTGGCAGGAGGAGCTGAGCCTCCCAAGCCACAGCATGAGTCTACTTCAGAGAAGATCTAAAGCACCTGAAAGGATATTCACATCTACTAAGCCAGGATTAGAGGTCAGTGAAAGAGAGTGAAGCTTTCAAGCTAAATTTGGGGGAGGAGAAGCTGTTTGGCCAATCTACCCCCAGGGCAAGGAAGCAGTGGGGGAAAGGCAGGAACTGCTTCAGAGCCCCTGGCCTGCAGATTACCGGGGCAGGGCTAAGTCAATTGATCAGGACCAAGTGCTCTTGTGTTGAGCGGCCTGGATCTGGATGGTGGTCTTGGGTGGTGGTCCTGGGGTGCGCTTTCAGCAAGCCAAAGCTGGTGGGGGCACACCCCCCTAATAGCTCCGGCAGCTGGCAAAATTGCAGCAATTTGGAACAGAGCTTTTCCCCCTGGAAGCAGAGTCTCACAAAGCTAAAAAACCAACCAATTAATTGACTGACCAACATGAGGAAAAGGAAGCAAAATAAGAACAGCAATAAAACTCTAGAATCCTTATGTGTGGACAAAAAGGATCAAAGCATGGAATGGGAGGAAGACAACACAGTGAGAACTCCCACACCAAAGCTTCCAAGACACTTGAAGAAGTCCTAGAAGCTATAGATAATATGAAAGAGGACTTTGAAAAACAAATAAGAGAAGTGGAGGAAAAATTGAGAAGAGAAATAAGAATGATGCAAGAAAATCATGAAAAGAGAGTCAACAACTTGACTGAAGAAAACAAGCAGTTAAAAAGTAGATTAACTCAAATGGCAAAAGAGGCCCAGAAAGCCAAGGAGGAGAAGAATGCCTTAAAAAGTAGAATTT
>CM053594.1:85068663-85089877 GCA_028646575.1 Pseudocheirus occidentalis
CAGAGAATTTGACAATCAAACACAAGACATATGAGAAGGTAAAGATAGGAAAGAAATCATAAGGAACTTATCAAATTTGAATTATTTACCTTCCAATATGGAAAAATGATGATAGTAACTTATGAAACGTTTCTTAATATGAGGATAGATGAAGGGAATACAAATGGATATACATGTATACTTACACATATGTCTATATAGGAGGCTATATATGCATATGAATACATATCTGAGCATGTGTATATATGAGTATAATGAGGGCATAGGATCAATTGAATACGAAGGGATGATACTTTAAAAGTCAAATTCTGAGGTGGGAGAGGACTAGAATGAGAGGAAACAGGGAGAGAAAAAATGGGGTTAATTATCCCATGTGGAAGAGGCAAGGGATAACTGTTACAACTTCAATTTCATTTACTCTCATTGAATTTGGTTTAGGGAAGAAATGGCATAAACTCTAAACTGGGCATCATGCCACACAAGAGAGTAGGGGGTGTGGGGATGAAAGGAGGGATGATGGAGGGGAGGGCAGGGTCTGGGGGAGGGATGCTGGATGCTCGCACTTCAATAAAGGGACAGGGACAGGGTAGAGAACAGAACAAGGAGTTCTTAATCTTGTTTGTCTCATAGTCCTTTTTGCAGTCTGGTGAAGACAACAGATACCTCCTCAGGTTAATGGCTTGTTGCTTATATTCATAATTAGAGGGCATACTCAATTTTAGTTAGAGGTTAGTGAAAAGAACCCCCCCCCACACACACACACATTCAAGGTCACAGATCTTCTGAAATCTATCTATGGATGTCAGTCTTAAGAACCCATACTCTAAGTCATTGAATCACTGGGACAAATTTAATTAGGGCAAAATTTGATAGTGAAAAATAGAATATTTTCTTACTTATGGATTAAATAGTCAGTTACACAAGTGGAAGATCAGGGAGGTATGAATCCTGGTGTTTTTTGTTGTTGTCTTTCAGTTATTCTTCAGTCATGTTTGACTCCCTGTGACTTCATTTGGGTTTTTCTTGGCAAAAATACTGGAGTGGTTTGTTATTTTCTTCTCCAACTTATTTTATAAATGAGCAAACTGAAATAAATAGGGTTAAGTGATGTGCCCAGGGTCACACATCTAATAAATGTCTGAGACCAGATTTGAATTCAGGAAGATGAGTATTCCTAACTTTAGGTCAGGCACTCTTTCTACTCTACCCACTCTATCCACCATGCCACCTAATGGTCTTAAGACTCAATATGAGCAAACAGAATTATAAGGCAACCAAAAAATCCAATACAACATCAGGCTTTGTTAAGGGATATGATAGTCCCAGTGTACTATTCCCTGGTTAGATTAGGAGTCCTGTGTTCAGTTCTGGACATCAGATTTTGGGAAAGATGATAGATGACAGTGATAATGCTGGGAAAGGCCTTGGGACTATGCCTTATAATGTTCAATAGGGAGAAACAAATTGTTTAGCCTACTAGGAAAATGATAGCTATCCTCAAATACTTGAAAGACCATCATTTAGATCAGTGATTTTCAACCTGTGGGTCACGATCCCTTCAGGGGTCAAATGAGGTCACCTAAGACCATGGGAAAGCATATATTTCCGATGGTCTTAGGAACCGAGTCACTGCTCCTCTCTCTCCAGGTGGGTCCACCCACATGCAGATACACCCACATATGAATATTAAAGGGTTGCAGCATTAGGAAGGTTGAGAACCACTGATTTAGATGAATGATTCACATTTTTCTGCATAGTCTCAAATGAGTATCAGGAGTAATGGAAACAAGGAAGAAAACATTTATCAGTCATTACTACGTGCCAAGTACTATGCTAAATGATGGAGATATTATTACAATGAAAAAGATAGTTAGTTCCCTCAAAACGACTACATTCTAAAGAGGAAAGACAGTATGGAAAAGCAAAATGAGCTGGCTACCAAAGTGCAAATTTTGATTTTGCATGGAAAATCTCAATAATTGAAGCAATGATTAATATGGGCTGTGGCAGGTGATTGTGGTCTGTTCTTGGTCTTTAGAAGTCTTTAGGCAAAGACTGGATGATCACTTGGGAAAACTGTAGAGAAGATTCTTGTTCAGCTAAGGGTTGGATTGGTTCCTCTCCAAAGTTCCTTCCAACTCTTAGATTCTGTGAAACTCATCAGAAGCAATTGACACTTGTAATTTTTCCTCTTTTGGTCTTTAATGGAAGTTGGCCATGTTAAATTCTGATGCCAAATACAATTTACAACTCAGGTTGAACTTCCTCTCTCACAGCAATTCTACTTTCATTATCTGATTTGAGCACAATGATTTGCACATAATTGTCACTTAATAAGTTCTTGCCCAATTGATCTGATGTTACAGGAAGATCAAAAATATTATTATCTTTATTGAGGATATTGAAATCCAGAGTGAGGAAGTGATTTCCCTAAGGTCAAGAAACCACTGAGTGATGAAACTTGAGTCTGAACCCACTTGAACTTGAACCCAAATTTTCTGAATTCCTACTCTGTGCTTTTTCCACTATATCTCATTGCCTCTCAAATAGTATACATAATATTATATATGCATATGTGAGTATACATATATGTACATGTAGAAGCATGACAGTAAATATCTGACAATCAACTGTCTAAAACAAACCAAAAAAGCTGAATAAACTTATATGCACAACATACTTTTTAAGTTTAGTCTATAATGAAAGAAATTATTATTTCTCTTATATTAATGATCAGTTATTGAATTAGGATTCAGGTTTTTCCCCTTTTCTATTTCCCCATTTTTGAAATCACCTCCTATAGGTTATTCAGGCAGCCTTTGAGGTCCTGGGGCAGTAATGAGATGGAAAACTTAGATCTGATCAAAATGGAAAGGAATTCTAGTCCAGGTGAATTGGTAAATTCTGGGCCACTGTGATTTAGTCAGACAGGTTTGAGTGGAAGTAGATGCCTGTTTTTGTTTATATAGCCCTAAACTGGGGTGATCTGGGAAGAGATAAATCTCTGTCTAAGATTGAATGTCAAAGAATAATATCCCCCAGACCCTCATTAGAATAAGCCCACCTATCATTATAATATTTATTCTCTCTTTACTTGTTAACCAATCAGAGTTAATTTCCACCCTCAGGAATACCTACTCTTCCAAGGGCATATAAGTATGCATGTGTTCCATGAGGAGTCTTTGGTTTGCGACAAATGACCAAATGACCATCCTTTTATTAATTACTCAGTAGCCTAATAACAAAATGATCAATTTCTCAAAAACTATAGCTCTTGAACTTTTCATGTATCACAGCAATATTCATATTTCCTCTCTCACTTTCTTAAGCCCAAATGTAAAGGCAAGTAACTTTGCTCCTTGTTTCAGCTTATCAAGTGCCTTTGTCCCTCACCTTTATTGTGTCAAGTCTTTGTTAGAAACAGTATGGATTATGTTGCCCTTAATAGGCCTAAGGGAGCTTGGAGACCTTCCCTGCCCTTAATAGGCCTAAAGTTATCACATGGTGCCCACAATAAGAGGGGCTTGCTGAAAGAGCAGAAAAGGAAGGATAGAACAGATAAAAGTATGATCATGAGTTGGGCTGGGATCAAGCAGAGCTAAGAGAGAGAATTTTGTGATGTTGGCACTCTGTTCTTCTGCGATGGTGTTGTTTGGCAGACAGAACCACTCTATCTGTTGATTATGCTGATTTCTCAGACAGAAAGTGAATTGAGATGATATTGCTGGCAATGGGTGTAAATATTTTTGTAGCTGTTGATCTTTGTTTTCCTAGAAACAGAAACTGAGAAGAGCTTGGGGTGGAGAAGTCCCCAAGAGCTGTGTTATGGAATAAGAGTGGAGAGCTATCTACCTATGAATCCAGCAACAGTCAGGGGAATCCAGACAAGAGTTGGGAGTGTGGAAGAGGAGCTATGGGGTTTGGAAGTCAGTTTCCAGTTAAGATGAAAAGAGACTTTACTTAGGTATTTAGTGCTGACTGATGATATTGTAACTTACTGTGACCCAGATATGGATGACCCTTGTGCTTTACACTACCCTTTAAGGATAATTGGCTTAGGGATGATGACCCCTTATGGATGATTGGCATAAGGATAATTAGAATCCTTATCTCCAATCAAGATGAAAGAAGACTTTAGATGAATACTTTATATTGATTGAGGAGATTGTGAGTTACTGAATAAAACGTTTTGTTTAAGACTATGTGACCACCTTAGTAATAAGTTGTATGTTATGTTCTTGTAAATGTTGGGCTTTAGTTTATTGCTGAATAAATAGAGAGTTCACTATACTGTGTGATTAGATCCTTAAATTTATTCATAGCAACTGTCCTCAGGAGACCTGCTTGTGATTAGTTTTATTCCAGACAAAAATGGTAACAAAATGGTAAATTAATCCTAAATGTGTAACATTTTTCAATTTCTAATATGTAAATGCTTACATCTAAATTTTTTTTTAACAATTTATTATCTTGAGCCTATTAGAGCTGGCTCCAAAGTGCCCCTACATCTATATACATATATACACTCACAGTATAGCTACATCTATACATTTCTGTATATATATATATATATATATATATATATATATATACATTCTGTGTATACATATGTATATGTACACACACATGTGTATATGTGTATTATGTATATGTGTGCATGTGTTTATAACTTTTAATTTTACAAATGCTTCCTGGTGTTCCGTTCTATTCTTAGTTGCTCAAAAGTTGCTGATAATGTAATTCCCAAGGAAGTGTTACTAGCTGATAATGAGAACATGTATTAGTCGTAGCTAATGTTTTCTGCCTTTATTCAGTATTCTGTAGAGAACTAAAAATATTAGTCTAAGAATATATGACTTAAATGCTAAAGCTTAGGGGATATAGAAGTCATCTATCCCATTTCAAATTTCACAGGTGAGGAAACTGAGACTCAGAAAAATTAAGCCATGAGGTTAATTATCAAATGGCAGATGAAATAAAAATAGACTTTAGGAGAAGTTGGTTTTGATTGAGGCTTTGGTGTGTCAGGGCATTTTTAATTCATAGCACATTAAATGACTTTTTATTCCATCTCCACTTAGGGTTACTGTTACTTTGACCTATGTTATAAGGAACAAGCTGTGGTCCATTAAAGTAAAGTTTGAGTGGGCTCTGAATCAAGAAGACAGATCATAAACCTACATTCTGGGCCCAGTTCCTGACCTAACTTGGTGAAACAAAACTGGGATCTGAAAAATGTGGTCTGGGTATGCAATAGAATCACTTCAAGCCAGCTGCCACAGGAGGAGAATGACGGAGTAAATGGATGTTCAGGAGTCTCAATCTGGTTCTGAAGAAATACGTCACATGTGCCTGACTATGCAATTGTATCTGGATTCCCAGAAATGTAACCAGGGTATGTTCCTGAGTTACTGGACCCCCCCACAAAGATTATCCAGTGATATGACTCAAATACACCATATTATTAGGATAACTGAGAAACTAAATGGCCATAGTGGGAATGAATGACCTGTCTAGATTGTGGCCCCAAGGCTCATTGTGGTCACTAGTTAATATTAGGGTGAATCAAAAATCTCTGTGTCTGAAGGTCTAAGCGTCTTTGACCATCATACTCAGACGTATTACTAACACACTGAGAAAATCAAGTCTAATCTTTTCTTCTCACTCCTTTTGGTTGTTATGAAATCACAGCATCTGAGGCTTGGAAGGGAACATTGGCATAGCGGATTGAATTCTGGACATAAAATCAGGAAGACTCAGAATCAAATTTCCACTCCTGCTTACTAGCTACATGACCTGGCCAAATCACCCAATCACTTAACTAAGCCTCAATTATGTCATTTGTAAAATGAAGATAATTAATTCAGTGCTACCTATGCCACAGGGTTGTCGTGAGGAGCAAATAAGATTATCAATGTAAAATACTTTGCAAATCAAAAAGTGCTACAGAAGTATTGACTTGTTATTTGTATCACAGATCATAGATTTAGAACATGGTAGAACCTTAGTAAACTGCTTAATCAGTTGTGTCAAACTCACACAGAAACAGATTCCTTAATGTAGTGCATTGATTTAGAAAAACACAAATTAACATTATCTATATGGTATTGTATTCTTATTTACTTTGTTAAAAAATTCCTAATTACCTTTTAATCTGGTTCAAGATCTACTAAGGACAACTCTAATTTATACTAACCCTCTCATCCTCTTTCTCCTCCCTTCTCTTCCTCCCCTCATCTCTCTCTCTCTCTCTCTCTCTGTCTCTCTCTCTCTCTGTCTCTGTCTCTCCCTCTCCCTCTCTCCAATAAGCCTACAACACACCAAATACTTCACGGAGTGTGTTGAGTAATTTCAGTTGTGTCCAACTCTCTATAATCCCATTTGGGGTTTTCTTGGCAAAGATGATGGGGTGCCTTGTCATTTTCTTCTCTAGATCATTCTACGGATGAGGAAAGGAGGTAAATGAGGTTGTGTCTCATCTACGATCACTTCTTAAGATTTGAACTTAGGTCATTCTGACTCCAGGACCAGCACTCAATGCTGGTCCAGCTGCCCCTAGGTACCTGAGACACAGAGACAAAAATGAAAACAGTTTCTACTCTAAAGAGACCTTGGTTCACTATAAAATGGCCACCAGTTATTAAAATTTCTCATTAATGCTAGCCTTTATTATGGATTGTAGAGAGACAACATTGAGACTAAGATAGTATGTTAGAGTAAGAGATTAATAGATAAGGAGGCCAGACACCTGGGTTCTAGTTCTGCAACTAGTGTTAATTAGCTATTTGAGAGTGAATCTACTGTTCCTGTCTCTAGTATTTGCTCTTCCTTCCTCACCAAACTGTTGTGACAATCAGATTCTATCATGTATTTAAAGTGCTAGATATGTGTCAGCTCTTTTTCTTGAGTACTTACATTATCATAAACTCCTCTCAGTGTCACCATCTTAGACTCTCTTCATCCTAGAAGCTCATTCCAGCCCTAGAACTCTCACCTCTTTAGTTCTTTCTATTTCTAGAATCCTTGCCTCTACTTAGAGGGTGGAAGACTGTTCTCATAAACTCCATTCAAGGAGGGATGCCCTGCAGAGCCATCTCTTCATGTCCTACCCAGTTGTAATGCTCTCAATTTCTCCATCATTCACCTATGCTAAGTACCTTATTTCTCCTGCCTCTCCTCTCAACTTTCTTTAACATGGAGCATGTAAGTTCCTTGAGTCAAGGGACTGCCATTACCTTCTCTTGTATTTGAGTTCTTAACACTTCACATAGTACTGAGACATATAGGAAGTGCCTAATAAATGCTGGTTGATTGATTGGCTTACAAATATACTTTGCATGTTGATTAAGAAGTGTATTCAGTTGTATAGCCTCCTAGGGCAGTGGAAAGGGTTCTAGGCTTGGAATAAAGGTTCTAGGTTCAAATACTAGTTTTTCTTCACTTCCACTCACTACATTTGTGACATTTGGCAAATTACAAAATCTCTCTGAGCTTTTGTTTTCTCATTGAAAAAAATAGATGTTTGTACTGGATGGTTATTATTGGATTGGAGTGATTTTTGATTGATCAGTTGGATGATCTCTGAGGATCATTCTAGCTCTAAATCTATGAACACAGAAATCTATATGTAACTGTGGATGAATGCAAACCTATAAGGCACTTCCCCTTTGTTCTGTAGGCATTTTGTTTGCTGAAAGGGGAAAGAAAAAAGATTTTGTGTGTGTGTGTGTGTGTGTGTGTGTGTGTGAAGCACAGAGAAAAAAACAGTTTGAAGAGAAGTGCAAACATTTTGATAGAGACCTGAAAGAAAAGCAGACAGAAATTACAAGACAAAGAGGAGAGACAGATTGACAGACAGAAATATAGAAAGGAGACAGAGAGACAAAGAGAGATGACAATACTAAAATATGTAGGCATAACTTTATTCCTGGGAATCCTGAAAAAAATATGTATTTTAAGAAGTTTCACTTGCCAAATAATAGTATTAAGTAGCAAATGTAAGGATGGCCATGCATCTATGCTTTGGGGGATAAGAAAGTTGAACTATGTACTACCTATTCTCCCCCCACATTTTTTGTTTTCTATTTTATCAGCAATTTATAGCTATAATCCCAATGCGATTCACAGCACCCATGGCAGTTGTGAATATGCTGGTATAGTTGTGAATCACAAAATGTAATAGAGTCAGAACCTTAAAGCTATTCACAGCAACAGTCCTCTGGAGAGCTGCTTGTGCTTGGCTTTATAATCAGAAAAAGGTTTGTCTTTCTTGGGTAAGGAAATATTTCTGAATTTCTATAACTGTTAATTTTCTTTATTTTCCTCAATGACTGAGTGACTCTGGGATTATAGTAGATAGCAGATATAGTAGATAGTTTAGATAGGCAAATTTTGAATCAATCAGTGAATAAGTATCAGTATTGTAGGGGGAAAAAGACACAGTTCTCTCCTAGGATTAAGAAGCACCTAGATGCTCCTGGACCAGTTAAAACTTTCAAACCTATTCTTTTGGCTAGCTGAAAGTTAGGATGGGACAGTGTGAAGGATCCTCCTCGGGTTTGGTCTCAAAAGACCTAGGCTTAGGTTATGCCTTTGATGCTTCTCGTGTGATTCTGAATGTAAAACCACTATTAGCTTAAAACATAATTCAGTTTAATTCAATAAATATTTATTTAGCAGCAATTCTTTGCAAGGTCCTGTACTAGGTACTAGGAGTACAAGGACTAAATAAAATACTTATCTTGCCTGAAAGAAGCTACTGCATTCTATGTCTGTGGGACTTTTATCCCTAAATTGTAAAACGGCAATGACACCTGCCTTGCCCCCCTTGTGACAAAAGCAAGGTGTATATCTAAAGGACTACATTACTATGAGCAAGTGTTATCTATATAATTAGTAATAAACATTTATTAAACATCAATCTGTGCAACACACTTTTATGGCAACAGGATAAAAGAGCAAAATCAAAAGTTTCTGCTCTCTGTGAATTTACATTCTATTAATATCTACTTATAAACTACTATCATTGAAGCATGATAAAGCTGAAAGGCATCTTAAAAGTCATGTAGTCCAACCTCTGTGCCTGTGCACTCATTTATTTGAGATCTCCTGGACTGAGCAACTTAATTTTCATAAGAGCAATGAACACTTCATCATGTAGTGCACAGTTTACAAATGTGATAGTTCCATTATCCACACCAATGAATGAGCAGTCACTCTAAGTCACTTACCAGCTGGGCGACCTTGGGCAAACCAATCACTTAACCTTCTTCTGCTTCAGTTACCTCATTGGTAGAATGAGGGGCTTCAATGGGACAGTCTCTAAGATCTCTTACAGTTCTGACATTGCATGATAATATGTTTGGCTATATAGGGATTTTCATTGTAATGGAAATGTCTTTTTTGAGATTTGACCTATGATGCAGTTATGTCAGTAGAAGAATTTCTGTCAGTTCCTTTTAAGTACATTTAGAAAGCACAATAACCAATGGTTTTAATGAAACCAAGAAGGAAATATGTAATAGCCTCAGAAGAATAAAGGAATATTTGCTGACTGTATTAAAACACTCCCCCCCCACCTCTTCACCTCTGTCTCTGTCTCTCTGTCTGTCTCTCTCACACACTCATACACACACATTCACTCATTGTTATCTCCATCTGAATATTCATGTTACATTTTTCAATGTGGCTCACCTTTAGATGATGACATCATTAACATTTTGAAACTTGACAAAACATGCTATTTCCTAAGCCACATGTTGTTTAGTGACATAGAGGGCTGTTAAGTTGACAAAAAGATTGTATAGAATAAGGGATGCTGGGTATATTTAGATATGTTTTGTAGGATTACTGGTGTGCTTTGGAATTATGGCAAGAACTGTGTCTTTTCTTGTGCTATAGGAACCACAAATGATAAATATCTGGTAGGTCACCTCATGCCAGGATTAGGTCTGGCCCTAGGGATCTAAGCAGAAAAGGTTAGAGGGAGTCTTTGAGTAACCACTTTCATAATTCTCTGGGGGAGCAGTGTTAATATCTTTTGAGTGTTCCTTGAATGCTATCATGGATCAATGTTAATTGGAAATGGCACAGAATTGTTCTGTAGGAGAAATGACTTATTCTCCTCTTTCTGAGACATTAGGAGTTAGCCATTCTAGTGAAATAAGTGACAATTTTTTTTAAAGAACCTTCAGGCTCTTCATTCTGAATCTTCTTATGGTGTAGAGCACCAGCGATTTTCAACTTCTCCTTGGCAAAAAGTGTTTATTTTTTTCTCATCCAGATATTAATGAGTCCATAACATCACATAACTCCTTAGAACTGAAATTAACCTTAGTGATCATCTAGAACAGGATTTTTGAAAATTTTTTAACAACCATGGACTTCTTTAGAAGTCTGGTAAGACTAATAGGCTCCTTCTCAGAATAATGCTTTTAAGGACATAAAATAAAACATGCACTATTTCAAAAAATGCCAAAATATAATTATGAAAATTTTTTAATTGACTTCATGGATCCCAGGTTAAGAAACTGTGACTAAAATAATAGGATAATAGATTTAGAGATGGAAGGGAGATTAGGGGTTGTCTGATTCATCAGAAATTCACAATTTCAATCCCAGTTCATTCTTCAACGTCCATCCCCAATGGTTGCAATTCTTTATTGCTGTCCCTTTCCCACTCCCTCCACCACAGCTAACAATATTCTTTCTTTCTCCTTGCTCTCCCCTTTATCTCCCGAAAAACCCCCAAACAATAACAGTAACTGATCACATATTAGGTGCCCAATAAATGTCTGTAAAATGCATGCATGTGTGCATACATGAAAGAATGTCTATATTCTCTGAACCAATATTTCATTCTGCCCAAGTCCCAAATTTCAAGAGAGACTAGACCTTGGCTGTGAATCAGAGGGGAGCCTTCTATCCTACTGCCTTGACCAACCTGCCTTCACAACTAAAAACAGCTCCCCACTGTCCCATGCACTGCCCCAGTCAACATGAAATGTATTTGTTTCTATGACATTTCTCATGTTGACACAAGATCAGCTCAGAAGTTTCTTTGTGTAACTACCATTCCAATGTTTGCTTTCAATTACTCTCCCATAACAGCTTCTCCTTCACAAACCATCAGAAGCTGAATGGGTTTCAGTGAGATCCTGTTAGCTGTAATGGTGTATGGCATTGCTGAGAGCTGATCTCTTCACCACTTAAGACATGGGAAGCCCAGACTGACCTGTATCCTATAGAGAACAATCCAAAACTGACCCCCAGGGGCAGAGACTATGTCTAAGCAGTCCTTTTCTCTGCCTAGTGTTTATAAATGGCACTAGGCCAGCAGGATTTGATTGGATGCTTACAGAAACTCAATAAATAAAACCCATTTTCCACTCCTATTGTTTCATTTCCACCATAGACCTAGTCCTAGCATTTATGGAAGCCATTTATGGATGATTTGGGACTAGAAATCCAGGCAACCTTAATGAGATGATATATGTGGAATGTATCTCTTTCATGGAACAACTGTTTCTCAGAGGATTAAGTTCAGCTATCAGAAGTATGAATTACTCCTACTAATCAACGTGGTCATGCTCTTCTGGCTAGAAAACTCTAAGTGATGATTTATTTATTTATGGTTTGACTTATTTATCTAGTTGTTTATTTGTATGCATTTATTTATCTTTTTCTTTAGGTATTTCTTATTTTCTCATTCACTCTTGCATTTATTTAAATATCTATTTATTAATCAATTCGTCTATTTCTTTGTTTATTTTTATGCTTGTTTGTTTATTATTTTTAAGAGCCTTTCTACCAACCTGTGGAATAATTAGCTGGTCTTTGAAATGAATATGAGTCAAGTTCATTTTATCCTCAGGGAATCTCACATGAAGGGCTATATAGAAAGTGAGGTGCTGAGGTCTTGGCAACCAGTCACCTCAGCAATCTAACAGAAAGATATTCAAATCCATTTGGAAAAGCCTTCAGCAAGAAATAAAACAAAAGATTCTGATAGACTGAGAGTGTAGGTAGTAGTAGGAAAGGATGCATACGTGGGGGAAGGAAGTGGCAGTGATTGATCTAAACCTGTTTAAAGTGAAAGAGATGAGAATAAGTATTTATTGAGTATCTACTTATGTGCTAGGCATTGTACTAAATGCTTTACATATATTAAATCTTTAATCCTCACAACAATCTTACAAGATGCACATTGTTATTATTCCCATTTTACAGGTGAGGAAACTGAGACAAACAGTTAAATTCCTTACGATGATCCTCATCCATATTCAGTTCTTACATGACCCTGGGAATCCATCTCCTTATTCTCCTGCTTCTTTCTGAAGATGCCTTTCTTTATGGGGAAAAGCCTGGAGTAGGGATGGTGGGAGTTGAAGTTGACATTCAGTTGCTGATTGTATGGTCTGTCATAAGCACTGAGCATTGGCCAGGGATGATTTGTACATCATCTTGCCCTGACTTCCCCTCCAGGTCTGAGCCTCCGTTCATCTAGGAAGGAGGGAGGATTCTTCCTCTGAAGGATGAAGGCTTAGGAAGGACAGGATAATGAATGGCTAAGGCCATACTTAAGGTTGGTGCACTGAAAACCTGATGCTTTTGCGTTGCTTTATCCACAAGTATGTAACGTAACCTGGAATGAAGATTGAAATAGTTCAGTTCCACCTGCCTGCTATTGATATTTTCTAGTTCCCTTCATGCTCTAAGCTTGGGTGGGAGATACCTAGGGTGCTGGTACCCACTAGACCTAAAAGTTTTAATATTCCAAGTTCTCCATGGAAAAGTGGTAGAATACTTTTTCAGGGCCTGCCTTGTGGTGGAGGAACATTGTTTGTTCTAATAGTCAGGCATTGTTACCTAAATCAGTTGCCTCAGTTTTCTCATATAAAAATGGTATAAGAATATCACAGGAATTATTAAGTGTCTCAAACTCCTGTTTAGCATTTTTTTATCCCTTAGGTTGAGGTTTTACAAAGTCAAACCAAAGAATAGCCAACATGGCAAGATGTTTTTTTTTCTTTTACTTTTCCAGGATGTTTTGTTAACAAAACATTTTTTGTTTGGTTTTAAGTTTAGTAAGGGTAATTTTGGACAAACAGACAGAGACACAATTTTTTTGATCTGCAAATGTGTAGAGAGTTTCCTCAATAAAGAGAGAGAGAGAGAAAGAGAGAGAAAGAGAGATAGAGACAGAGACAGAGACAGAGAGACACACAGAAAGAGAATGTACAAAGTACCATGGTAGGTTCTAGTGATATAAAGACAAAATAAAAACTTGTACTTCAAAGATTTGTGTGTGTGTGTGTGTGTGTATTTGTATATTGGACAAGGATGCCCTAGGTCATGTACAGTTTGACCCCAAATGAAAATTCATGGATTGAATCAATGAAGCAGATGACAACAACAACAAATCTTAATAAACATACCCAATAAATATATACAAGCAATCTCCCATTAAGGAAATAAAGGTGAAATGTTTAAGATCCTCAAATATAGGGAGATTCCCAAGTCCTTTGAATCTAAAGAACTATCTTCTTCTTTATACTGGTTCAAATAAGAATTCCTAAAAAGGCATCTAGCCTATCCTTCAAGTCTACAACTAAGATCTGACTGTATTTAAAATGATTAGACCATGGGCGGCTAGGTGGCACAGTGAATAGAGCACCAGCCCTGGAGTCAGGAGTACCTGAGTTCAAATCCAGCCTCAGATACTTAACACAAAAAACTAGCCGTGTGACCTTGGGCAAGTCACTTAACCCCAAATGCCCTCCAAAAAGCAAAAAAATAAAAAAATAAAAAATAAATAAAATCATTAGACCATGCAACCTAATCATAATCATCCCTTTAAGTCAGTGGTTCTCAACCTGTGGGTTATGTTCAATTGTAACAATGAAAATACATCCTGGGTTGGGTCTCAAAATGGCGACAAAACAGCTGCCTGGCTGCCCCCAGCCCAACTCTGGCCCAGAGGAGGGTTATGATCCAAAGGAACCTGAGCCATTGAGAAAACTGTTTATTGGTAGCTTGAGCTTTGAAACTACAGATGATAGTTTAAGAGAACACTTTGAAAAATGGGGCACTCTTACAGACTGTATGGTGATGAGAGATCCCCAAACAAAATGTTCCAGAGGCTTTGGCTTCGTGACTTATTCTTGTATAGTAATGTGTGCTTGGCCACATAATGTTGATGGGTGTGTTGTAAAGCCAAAGAGAGCTGTTTCTAGAGAGGATTCTGTAAAACCTGGTACACATCTAACTGTGAAGATAATTTTCATTAGTGGTATTAAAGAAGATAAAGAAGAATATAATTTAAGAGACTACTTTGAAAAGTATGGCAAGATTTAAACTATAGAAGTTATGGAAGATCGACAGAGTGGAATAAAGAGAGGATTTGCTTTTGTAACCTTTGATGATCGTGATAGAGTTGATAAAATTGTTGTTCAGAAATATCATACTATTAATGGGCATAACTGTGAAGTGAAAAAGGCACTTTCAAAGCAAGAGATGCAGTCTGCTGGCTCACAAAGAGGTCGTGGAAGTGGTTCAGGCAATTTTATGGGTGAGTAGGAAATTTCCAAGGTGGTGGAGGAAACTTTGGCCATGGAGGAAACTTTGGTGGAAGAGGGTTTATGGTGGTGGTAGTGGCAGCAGCAGAGGCAGTTATGGACGTGGAGATGGATTTGGTGGTGATGGTGTCAACTATGGAGGTGGTCCTGGCTACAATAGTAGAAGGGGTTGTTGTGGTGATGGTGGACCTGGATATGGAAACCAAGGTGGTGGATATGGTGGTGGTGGAGGAGGATATGTTAGTTACAAGGAAGGAGGAAATTTTGGTGATGGTAACTATGGTGGCAGTAGGAACTACAATGATTTTGGAAATTATAGTGGGCAGCAGCAATCAAATTATGGACCCATAAAATGAGGCAGTTTTGGTGGAAGGAGCTCAGGCAGTTCTTACAGCAGCAGTTATAGATCTGGTAGTGTAAGTGTTGGATATGGTAGCCGAAGGTTCTATAAACTCAACAGAAGAGGGCTACAGTTCTTAGCAGTAGACAGAGCGAGGAGTTGTCAGGAAAGCTGCAGATTACTTTGAGACAGTCATCCCAAATGCATTAGAGGAACTGTAAAAATCTGCCACAGAAGGAACGATGATCCATAGTCAGAAAAGTTACTGCAGCTTAAACAGGGAACCCTTCTTGTTCAGGACTGGCATAGCCACAGTTTGCAAAAAGTGCAGCTATTGATTAATGCAATGTAGTGTCAATTAGATGTACATCCCGGACGTCTTTTATCTGTTGTAGCTTTGTCTTTTCTTTTTCTTTTTATCAGGTATATTGCCCTGTAAATTGTGGTAGTGCTACCAGGAATAAAAAATTAAGGAATTTTTAACTTAAAAAATACATCTTGCATATCAGATATTTACATCACGATTCATAACAGCAGCAAAATTACACTTATGAAGTGGCAATGAAAAGAATTTTATGGTTGGAGGTCATCATAACATGAGGAACTGTATTAAAGGGTTGTGGCATTAGGAAGGTTGAGAACCACTGCATTAAGGTCTAAGGAAAAATAAATAACATCTCAAATGATGAATATGGGGCTCCACCAAGATGGCAGAATAAAAGCAGGAACTTGCTTGAGCTTGTCTCCCAATCCCCTCTAATACCTATAAAAATTACTCTAAACAAACTTTAGAACTACAGAACCCAAAAACGACAGAATGAAATACATCACCAGCTGAGGACATCCTGGTAGGCCAAAGGGAAGGGTCTATCACACTGGACTGGGAGTGGAGTGCAATCCCACATGGACCAAGCCAGCACAGACCAGCAACACAGACTGGGCCAAAGCAGACCTCAGTGGATTGAGTCACTGGCAGCTGTGGTGGTTTCCAGACTTCTCAACCAACAAACACCAAAGAGAAATAAAAGGTCAATGAGGAAACGCTGTTGGACCTAGGTGAGAGAAGAGCAGGGTCTGGTTCCTGACTCTGGGTGGCAGAGCTGGTGGTAGCTATTGCAACAGCAGCAGCAGCAGCAGCAGCAGAAGCAGGAACTGTTTCTGCAGCTTCAGGCCCAAGCGACTGATCATAGGACAATTGCATGAATCTCTTTGCTGGCACTGAGGCAGAATTCTCTTGCTTTGCCCTTCTTGGATCTGGGTCCCAGTCTTGTGTGATAGTCCTGGGGTGAGGATTAGCTCAGGTGTGGTAGAGCTTGTGGTGGCTGTGGAGAGGGGGTCTTCCTCACAGTTCTAAGGCAGGTGCCTAAAGGTACCTCTGACAATAGCTGGGCAAAACCCTAGAAATGTGGGACACAGCACTCTCTACTCTGGAAGCAGAACTCTAACATGGCAAAGAGCTCAAGGGTCAAGTAATTGCCTGGAAGGATGAATAAAAAGGAAAAGAAATCAGACTATAGAATCTTTCTTTGGTGACAAAGAAGTTCAAAGCATACAACCAGAAGAAAACAAGAAAGTCTAAACTCCTACATCAAAAGCTTCCAAGAAAAATATGAATTGGTTGCAGATCATGGAGGGGCTCAAGAAGGATTTTGAAAATCAAGTAAGGGCAATGGAGGAAAAATTGGGAAGAGAAATGAGAATGGTGCAAGAAAATCATGAAAAATGAGTCAATAGCCTGCTAAAGGAGGCCTGAAAAATATTGAAGAAAATAACACTTTAAAAATAGATTAACTGAAATGGTAAAAGAGTCCCAAAAAGCCAATGAGAAGAGTGCCTTAAAAACAGAATTGGTCAAATGGAAAAGAATCCAAAAGCTCACTGGAGAAAATAATTCCTTCAAAAACAAGATCTAGCAGCTTCTACATTAAGGGATCAAACAGCTTGGAATATAATGTAGAGGTCAAAGGAGCTAGGATTAAAACAAAGAATTGCCTACACAGAAAAACTGAATATGATACTTCAGGAGAAAGGAGAAATATTCCATGAAATAGAGGAATTTCAAGCATTCTTGATCAAAGGACCACAGCTGAACAGAAAATTTGCCTTTCAAATACCAGAATCAAGAGAAGCATGAAAGCATAAACAGGAAAGAGAAATGATATGGAACTTATTAAAGTGTTTATATTCCTACATGGAAAGACAATATTTGTAACTCATGAGACTTTTTTCATTATTAGCATGATTGAAGGGTATACATATATGTATATACATACATATATACACATGCACACACACATATATGCATGCATACATATATGTGTGTATATGTATGTATATATGTGTATATGTATACATAGACAGAGAGTTGAACATGAATGTATGATATCTAAAAAATAAAATTAAGAGATGAGAGAGGAACATATTGGGAGAAGGAGAAAGGGAGGGAAAGAATAGGGTAAAATATCTTATATCAAAGAGGTAAGAGAAAGCTGTTAGAATGGAAGGGAAGAGGAGGGAGGTGAAAGGGAATGAATCAACCTCACTCTCACTGGAGCTGACTTAAGGAGAGAACAATATATACACTCAATTTGGTATCTTACCCTGTAGGAAAGTAGGTAGTAAGGGGTGTAATGGTAACAAAATGTGAAGATCCCTTTGTATTGGAAAGTTAAGAGGTACTTAACACCTAGTTTCAAATTAAGCCTCTGTTAAAGAAACAGAAGGTATGAACCCCTGTTGCTGATGTAAGAGGAAGGGTCTGAAGAGGAAACCCTTGTTGCTGATGTGACAGGAAAAGGCTGCATAGGGAGGAGCAATATCATATAAAAGGAAAATCACTAGCTGAGAAAGTCAGAATTTCCCGGGAACTTGTAGTGGCAGAATTTTTTCTGAGGGCCAGCTGGAGCTGCTGAGGATTTCCAAGGACCACCTTAGCTGTAGAAGGCTGAGGAATCATGACTGTGGTGTTGGTATTTTGTCTGTCTGTGGCTTTCTTAAGCCTTGACTTCCCAAGGATAGAGACTGTGAAGGATTTAAGGTGGATTGGAAACTGTGAGCTTCAGTGTGGGACAGGAACTGCATGGAGAGCTGGACAAGGAGCTGGGAGCTGTCTGCCTTTGGACCCAGGTGACAGTTTGGTGAATCCAGGTAGGAGCTGGTACCATAGAAGGGGATCCAGGGAATCTGAGAGCCTACCCTAAGTCAAGTTGAAAGAAGACTTTACTTGGATACTGTGTACTGATTGAAAAGATTGTGATTTGGACCGTCCCCTCAGAGCATGTGACAAGCAACTGCACATCTGTGTTAACATGGATGAGGCCGGGGGACCTGTATTTTGGCTGGGGAATGAAACCTTGAAAGTATCACGGGCTTTCTTCTCCTTGAACAGGAAACGTCTCTGTGATTGTCTAAGGAAGAACTCAGCTGTGCAGAAATGTTCTTTGGCCCTCCTGCAGTGAGGGGATTACAGTAATAGGCACTGCACAGACACTGGGGTTCTTTTCTGGCAGGAATTCTTCTTTCACTGGGCTTTTGGTTTCACAGAGTCAGGCTGCTTTGGAGTCATCAATGTCGACTCTGGGAAATATATCCTGTTTGTTCCCAGACTTCCTGAAATCCATGCCACCTGGATGGGAAAGATTCACTCCCGTGAACACTTCAAGGAGAAGTACGCCGTGGATGATGTGCAGTATTCAGATGATATAGCCATGGTCTTGGCTTTAAAGAACTCCATCAGTTCTTCTCACCCTGGATGGTGTTAATATGGATAGTGGGAGTGTCTGCCAGGAGACTTCCTTTGAAGGCATCAGCCGGTTCAAAGTCAACAATACCATTCTTCACCCAGAAATTGTGGAGTGTTGTGTGATTAAAACTGACATGGAGTTGGAGGTTTTGCGCTATACCAACAAAGTCTCCAGTGCTGCCCATAGGGAGGTCATGAAGGCAGTCAGAGTGGGAATGAAAGAATATGAGTTGGAAAGGCTGTTTGAACACTACTGCTATTCGCGTGGTGGGATTCACCATAGTTCCTACACATGCATCTGTGGCAGTGGAGAGAATGCTGTCGTCTTACACTATGGACATGCTGGAGCCCCAAATGACAAGACAATTCAAGATGGAGACCTGTGCTTGTTTGACATGGGAGGTGAATATTACTGTTTCTCATCTGATAGCACTTGCACTTTCCCTGCTAATGGGAAATTCACCCCTGACCAAAAAGCCATCTATGAAGCTGTACTGAGATCCTCCCAGGCTGTCATGAATGCCATCAAACCAGTAGTATCCTGGCCGGACATGCACCACTTGGTGGACCAAGTCCACCTGGAGGAACTAACTCGCATTGGCATCCTGACCAGCAACGTGGATGATATGGCCAGGATCAACCTGGGTGCCATGTTCATGCCTCATGGACTTGGGTACTTCCTCAGGATTGATGTGCATGTTATTGGTGGCTACCCTGAGGGTGTGGGGCGTATCCATGAGCCAGGCCTGAGGAGCCTGTGGACAACGCGGACACTGGAGCAGGGGATGGTGCTGACTGTGGAACCAGGCATTTACTTCATTGACCACCTCCTAGACCAGGCCTTGGCTGACCCAGCACAGGCCTGTTTCATCAATAACCACACCCTGGAGTGCTTCCCCGGCTTTGGTGGGGTTTGCATTGAGGAGGATGTGGTGGTGACTGCCAGTGGTATGGAGCTGCTGACTTGTGTGCCTCGAACAGTAGAGGAAATAGAAGCGTGCATAGCAGACTCCAGCAAGGCCTTCACCCCTTTTCCTAGCCAGAAGGAGTAGAGCCTGGGGGTTCCCAGTCCCCTCCCTCCTCTGAAATGAGATAATCCATTGGGAGTCACTGCCTCACATTTATGGCTTTTAACGAAATCAGCAGAGCAAATCATAATATTAAGTACCAATGCCTTATTACTAGAATACCAAGGTTACTCTGGATGGTTAATCTGCTCTTCCAAGAATGCAATCCTAATTCCTTGGGGGTGGGGGATAGGGAATAAATGCTGATTTAAAAGAAAATATACACAGCAACATCAGACAAATGTTTCAGTACATGCTGAGAAGACAGGATTGTTTTCTCAGAAAAGATACATTCCTGATTTTTTTCTTTTTTAAAAATCAGCACTTTTTACTCTGTTTTTCTTCAGTCTTTCCTGTTCCAGCTCAAATCTACATTAAAACTTATTTCTGTTAAAAAAAGAAAAGATTGTGATTTACTTGTGACCACACTTGTGGTCACACTTGTGACTCCCGGGTGGACGGCCTGTGTATTTTCTGATGATTGAATAGTGAATAATGACTGAATAGTGACTGATTTGTAACTTATTGTGCCCCATGAGGGGAGAATTTGGACTTTTATATTTTTTGACCCTTAAAGAGGCAAGCCTCCTTAAGGATGATTGAAAGATTGAGTTAATGGAATGTTTGAGTTGCTAAGTGATTGACTGACTAAATGATTGTACTTTGTTGAAAACTATGTGACTACTGTGTTGAAAACTATGTGACCACTGTAGTGAAAACTATGTGGCCACTTCAGTGATGGTTGTTGTGTGAGTGCTATATTTTGATTTTCTGTGATGAGTTGTAATATTGTGAATGCTTTATCTTGATTTTCTGTGAATATTTTGCTTTGATTGGTTATTGAATAGAGTGTTCACTATACTATGCAATCAGAATTTGAAAACTGTTCACAGTAGGATCCTTCTGGAGAGCTGTTAGGCGTAGGTTGCAGGGAGTGAGGAGAGAGGAAGAGAGGGAATCTGGAACTCAAAATATTAAAAACAATGTTAAAATTGTTTTCACATGCAACTGTGAAATAAGATTTGTATCTTATTTCTATTTGCAAAGGAAGATAGAAATCCATCTTGCCCTATAAGAAAGTATGGTGGAAGGGGTGAAGGAGGGGATATAAGAGAGGGCAGATTGGGGGAAGGGGTAATCAGTATGCTTGACATCTTGGTTGTGTGTAGGGGAGAGATGGGGAGAAAATTTGGAACTCAAAATCTTGTGGAAATGAATGTTGAAAACTAAAAATAAATTTTAAAAATGTTTTTACATGCAAAAAAGACTAGTACAGCATTTGAACAGAAGAGTGAGTATTTGAGGAAGGGCAAAACTCTAATATGACAGATATCTTTCCATTACTCCATATTGTTTTTTATCCAAGGAAATGTATTTTGAAAAGAAATTTCTGGTTGCAGGCAATTTTCATAGGTAGGAATTAAAGATATTGTAATGGACACATGAAATTGCGAGTATCAACAGACTGACCACAGAATCCAATCAAAAG
>CM053594.1:85090377-85110282 GCA_028646575.1 Pseudocheirus occidentalis
AAAAAAAAAAGAAATTTCTGGTTCCAAGCAAACATGTAAATCCAACAACAATGACTTCAATGTGTTACAAATACACTTTCTAATGATAATGGGAAAGATGATGATGTTGCTTTAGAACTCTGTGCCCATACTCTCCACCAATATGGTTAGAAGCTTACACATATTCACAAAAGTATTTACGTAGAGAAGATTGAAATAGACAACAAATCAGTATCTGTCCTTGACCACTGACATGAGTCCCTGTGAGGGACTATTCTAGTCGCTATGAGGTAAGATGCGTCTAGCTGCTTTTTTACGCATTAAAGAGAACAATCAAAGCTGTCCAGCAGGGAAGGGGGGAAACTGAAGTTTCAGGCAAAAGTTCCGTGCATCCTTCAAATGCTTTCATCAGATTGCCATGATTACTTTCTCTCTAACTATAATCTATAACCTGCTGCTCAGGACCTCTCAAGGGTTGGAGTTAAAATTGTATTTTCACATAACAGACACTTTACTCATTTTATGGAACTGAGAATGTCTGAGCCTTTTAATAATAAAAACGCAGTCCCTCTATTTCATCACATCACCCATTGCTGCCTTTTAATCTGAAATTTATTGTAATGAGAACTTGGTAGAGGAAAGGTGTATTATAGCCAGACCTTATTGGTATGAATACTGTGAAGTAGTCATGTTTTTGAATTTGAAATATATGAAGTTTTAATTATGTAAAATATGGCCATTAATTCTAACCCGATGGTTATATATACAGTACAAATTCAAATAATGTGACTGCTTTGTGGGATTCTTCTTTTGGTTTAATTGGGATCTTTGTGTATAATCTATCATGTCCCTGAGTGCAGTTCTAATAGTTAAGAAAAAAGTTATAACCAGGAATTCTGGCTGCTGGGACAAGTTCAGTAGAGGGTCAAATTGGAGGGTACATGTTGTATGACCACTGCTATCCATATATTGAGGTAGATTGAAGCTGAAGACCAGTTCCATTTTCTTGATGTTCAGTTATTTCAGTCATGTCCAACTCTCTGAAACCCTATTTTGGGGTTTTCTTGGCAAATATACTAGAGTAGTTTGCTATTTCCTTCTCTAGCTTGTTTAACGATGAAGAGCTGAGGCAAGCAGGGTTAAGTAACCTGCCCAGGGTCATACAGCTCCATTAAACACACTTAAACATGGGTTGTTTGTGAAGATGAGAAGAACGTAATATTAGTAATAAACTGGAGGTCCATTGGCAGCAGCAATAAGGATAAAGACAGGCAAGAGTAAAAGAGATGTGATTGTTGAGTGTTTTTAAGCAAAGAAAAAGAAAATGTTTGGAAGCAGGAATAGGAAGGAAAGAACACTTTGGAGTATTATGTAGCTTCCCTCTGTAAGTGGTGTCTAACTTTCTTGTAGTAATACCTTCCGTGCTTTTGAAAAAAATTGCAAACCTCAAACATACTTTGTACATGAAAAAAATCTATACAAATAATTTATCCTACATTTTATTCAAATGAAATTAATAATTTATTATAGTTTTGATAATACAAATAAATATTTGGAACAATTAAATATTGTGACATACATAGCTATCATTTATTGGTAGAAATGATATATAATTTTTCTACTTGTTCTTTACCAATTAATAACTTTATTAATCATATTATTAATGTGATTGCTGGGATTGTTTCAAGGAAGAGTTTCTTGAAATATGATATTAATGATAATATATATCATTGCTCATAATTTTTCCCCCAAATTAATCAGTATGGATTTTTTGAATAATAATTATACCAGAAGATACTGTCTCATACAAATAATGTCACAAATGACAGTAAAATGTGTAGAACATTGATACTTTCTTTATTTGATCATAACTGAGGTACAACAGCTTTCAGGTTCAAAGGCTTATTTCAATGTAATATCATAAAACATCTCTATGAATCATTCTTGTTTAGAGGCATTAATACCAATTTTATCACATTTGCCTTTAGTTATGAAACTCCTTATGTGTTCATACTTAAAAATATCTAGATCTTTAAAATAAAATGACAATTCCTTCTAATAATTAAGAGACAACTAAAAATATTTTTGCTCCTTTCACTGGAAAACTTTCTTATTTTGCCAACATATTGGTAATAGTAATCAAATTTGAAGTTCCTTTTGTATTGCTAATATGAGAGCTAATTTGCACCTAGTTCAAACTAAGCCTCCATTAAAGAAATAGAAGTTATGAACTCCTGTTGCTGATGTAACGGGAAGGGGCTACAAAGGGAGGAGCAATACTATATATAAGGAAAAGCCCCAGAGAGGGAGAGTCAAAACTCCTTGGGATAAGCAACATGGAGGCAAAAGCAGCTGCTGCCAAGGAGGATGAAGAGGAAAGTCCCAAGATGGAGAAAATGATTTTGACTTTGGGAAACTGGGTGAAGCAATTTTGGTTCCAGGAAGCAGCTGGAGCTTCTCCTGGGTAGCTACCAGCTTCTCCTGCCAAAGGCTGAGGAAGCATGACTGTGATACTGGTACTTTGAATGAACCTGCTTGTGGCTTTTGTTAAGCTTTGACTTCCTGGGAACAGAGACTGTGAGTGATTTAAGGTGAACTGGACACTGTGAGCTTCAGCATGGAGCAGGAACAGCACAGAGAGCTGGACAAGGAACTGGGAACTGTAGGCCTTTGAACCCAAGTGACAATTTGGTGAATACAGGTATGAGCTGGCACCATGGAATCTGAGAGACTACACTGAGTCAAACTGAAAGACTTTACTTCGATACGGTGTACTGACTGAAGAGATTATAACTTATTTGTGACTGGGGGGGGGGTGGCCTGTGTATGTTACACTACTCCTTAAGAGAGTGCTGAGTAGTGACTGACATTGTAACTTAGTGTGCCCCATGAGTGCAAAACTTTAATTATTGTATTTTATGACCCTTAAGGATGCAAGCCTTCTTAAGGGTGATTGAATGACTGAGTTGATTGAATGATTGAGTTACTAAGTGATTGACTGACTAAATGATTATGCTTTGTTCAAAACTGTGTGACCAATGTGGTGAAAACTATGTGACCATTTTCTGTGATAAACAATTCTGGATGCTGTATTTTGATTATCTGTGATAAGCTGTAACATTGTGAATGCTGTACCTTGATTTACTTGAATGTTTTGCTCTGATTTCCTGTTGAATAAACAGAGTGTTCACTATACTTTGTAATTAGAATCTTAAAAGCTATTCATAGCAGGATTCTTCTGGAGAGTTGCTTGTGCTTGGGTTTACAATACTACATGTGTGCTCTTTTAAGACATTAGTTTAAACTTCAAACTATAGCTTCTAAAACACCTGTGCTAAAGAAGCATAATGACTATTTCTTTTTAAATAGCAAAAATTGTTAATTGTGAATCACATTGATAAATATGTAAGTTATATTTCCTAGACATCGATTTTATTCATTCTCTTTTTTCTGCCTAACTAAGCCATCTGTTGGACATATAAGTTTGAAGGTATTGTTTTGGTGGAGGTAGGAGTAGTAAGTCTCTATGGGGAATGACATAGAGTTACAAGAATCTTAAGTAGAAGAACAGCCAGGTAGCAAGTATCATTTAGTTGAAATTTGGCATCTTAGATTTGTTGTGGGTGAAATCAACTTGATTTACTAATCTCTTCTAGTAAGACTCAAATGACTAGAGCAGGAAGAGAGAACTACTGGATATGGTGAGCATAACATCCCTAAACTAAGAAAAGAGATGAATTCCCTCCCTGTTCTCTGAGCAGTACACCAATACATTTGGGCATACCAGGGAAAAGTTGTTGGGTTATCTAATGTCCCATGTTTATTGATGCTCATTTTTGGATTATAGGATAGAAAGTAGAGGTTTTGACATCCCTGGTAGAGATCATGGAGAAAAAGACAGCTTTGGAGGCTGAATGCATGTGTAGAAAGGGGTACCTTTGGAGGTAAATGTAACCATGGGTAAATGAGTCAGTCCCCTTTATTGAAATGCTAGGAAGCCCTGAGGATATTTTCAAAATACCTTGGCATTATTGGCTAAGGCTTCAGAGAAGCAGGGTGATAAGTTTAGCCTGAGTCAGAACAACTTTTACTGTTTTTGTTAGACATGATGACTCAGAAACCTTGATCAGCTTCCTAGCATAATGGGGGTTTGGTGTCTGCACAGAGTGTCTCAGAATATCTCTCTTCACATGGAATCCAAATTGGAAAAATATCCAAAATTACAAATTTAAAACCAAACCCATTAAAAATCAGCCTGGGCAAAATCAACACCCTTGCCACACTGCCTATTCTTTTGCTTTACTTTGAAAAACCTCCAATTAAGGGGTGCCAAAAAGTGGTTAGATACCCTTTGTGATTCCTGTGATAATTTTATATACTTTTTAGCAACAAGAAAACTGAGATATTGGAATGCTTATCATGGGGAGAGCTATTATCCTCTCAGATCCAAGTCCTACTAAGAGAAACTAATCAAGCTTCAGTCATAGGAGATGGGTGATTTGTGGGAATGCATGGAAACCAGAAAGAACAGGAAAAATCAGGGAAGAGCTAACAGTCTAATTTGATTGGAATATAAAAGGCATGAATGGAATTGCACTGAAATAATCCTAAAAAAAGTTTTATGGACAGATTATGGTGAGCTTTTAACCACAAGCTAAGTAGCTTGTTTATCAAAGGGGATCTACTGAAGATTTTTAAACAGAAAGTGACATGGCCAGACGCCAACACGATAGCCCTAACTGCTAGAGCATTTCCCCTTACCCATATAAATGGAATGGCCTGCTTTAGGTAGTTTGGGGGCTCTCACCTATCCTCCTACTTCTCACTCAATGGAGATTTTTCATCAGTGGTTGAGTGATCGTTAGTCAAGTATGATGTAAAGGAATTTTTCTTGTAGCATGAATTGTATAAGTTGGTTTCTGAGATCTCATAACTCTGATATTCTGTGATTCTCATTCTGACATCTGATGTTCATTTACCTTAATTGAGAAGACCTAAAAGAAAATATAAGCACATTAATACCACTTTCTTTCCACTATAAGTTACTTTCTCACTTTCCTAAAGAAGGAGTCTGTTTTCTTTCTCCATCTTCCTCTTGTCTCAATGAAGACTGAAAAGTAATTCTGTGGTCCTTAACTCACCTGCTTACTTACTCTATTGTCTTGGCTAGGGTACTTCATCTCATCTGTCTTCTCTCTTCTTCTCTATCAAATTATGAACTTGGACCAAATAATCTCTAACTTCTCTTTCAGGTCCCCAGCCTGGTTCTTGCATTGGTTTCTATTGGCCTTACATCATTCTCTGCTGCAGCCTTGCAGAAACAATTTTTGTTCAATGGTGCTATTTTTTTTAATCCTTGGTCTCTCCATCTCTCTAGGCCTTACTCGCCACACCTATAAAATGATATGGGGTGGGTGAGATCATCCTGAAGGCTTCCTTCATCTCTAAAATCTTTAGCACAATTTCTGTGTGAATTCCCCTTTTTCTTTACACATCATACTTGCACCAAATAACAGGTTTATGACTAACTGTCTCTGGTCAACAACCAGAGTAGGTTGAGGAGAATTTAACCATGCCTAGCCCCAGTTTCCAAAGTTCTGATAAGTGGACAACAGCATCTCCCTCAAAATATTTGTTTTGGGGGTAAAATGAGGACTGATTTGTTGAGGTGAAGTTCATCTTACTCTCCTAGCCCTGGATTTTGGACTGCTGCATTATGGGCTTTGTAAAATAACAGCATTTATAGAGTACTTTTGTGTATGCAAATTGCTTTACATGGTTTTTAAGGACTTCATAATATAACAGACCCCAGCCTAGGGCTAGGGGAGTTCACCTCCACAAATATCCACAAGTTTGCTTTTATTCTTCTGTAGGGGCATGTCTGGTGAGACTCTGTCCAGTAGAGTGGGAACAGCCTTTGGCCCAGAGTCAGTAGGCCTCATTAAAAATTAGCTCTGATACTTAATGGTGCTGTGTGACTGTGGGCTAATCATCCAAGCTCTCTGAGTCTGTGTAAAATGGGAGTGTTAATAATCCATGAAAAACCTAATTCCCCAGGTTATAATGAGGGAAGTCCTATGTGCAATCCTTAAAGCATGATCTAAATGGTGTTATATAACCTTCCTCGAAGGCATTTGGTAAAAGGCACTTTAAAAACTTGAAAGTACTATGTAAGTGTGACAAATCATTATGTTTAGTATGCCCAAGAGATTTTTAGATGATACAACTAAGTAACTTCCTTGAGCCACTGTATTGGAATATAAAACTGTGGGTATGGGAGGGAGAGGGAGAGAGAGATAGACAGAGAGAGACAGAGACAGAGAGAAATAGAGATGGAGAGACAGAGGGACACAGAGAGACAAAAGGACATAGAGAGACAGAGACAGAAAGAGATAGAAAGAAAGGCAGAGAGAGAAAAATGGATTCAGAGAGAGAAAGACATGCAGAGAGAGACAAAGAGATAGAGACAGAGATGCAGATAGATAGATAGACAGAAAGAAAGATAGAAAGATAAGAGTTTCATAAGAATCAAAATGAAGGTAGAAAACAATATTGAATCTCTGTGTCCAAAGATTAGGGAATTTGAAGAATGGACAAAGATGAAAGAGCAGAATGGAATCATTGACACAAGCAAGAAGAGACAACTGGAGCCACACACATCTAAGCTAACAAGACCTTTGGGGGAATTGTTCTTTTTTACAGTTAGAAATTCTGAAAGGTCTTTTTTTTTCTGGCCCATAGCTTCAGGGATCTCAGTATCCCTAATTACAGCCTGCATTCTAGGCTATACAGAAGCACTGCCGACTCCAGTCCTGGCGAGCCTCCTGTTTAAACATACTTCCCAGAAATCTGTGGGCCGCTTGCCATGGTAAGGAACCAATTTACGTCAGTTCGTGAGCAGGGGAATCCCCTGGGGGTGGGGGCTGGGGTGAGTTGTCCAGGGTGGTGGGGAGTGAGGCTACTTTGTGGCCCCTACAGCTGATTTCCTTGATCCTGGAAAAGTTCATTGCTAACTGTTCCCTTCTGACTTGTTTTCATTACCTGTCCAGTTACGTTTCCAGAGGCATCCTCCTTTCTTTTCCTCCCCTCCATGTTCCCCTGGAGATGCTGAGTCATCCTGGCTTGACCCCAAACAACTTTTCCTTTCGATTGCTAGTTTTTCCTTTTTGTGTGCTGTAGTTAGAAGAAAATTTCTTTTCATTAATCATAGAACTGAAGACTGTTTTAGTTGTAATGGATCTTAGGGGTCAGCGAGAACCTACCCACCCAAACAAGAATCCTTTACACAGCTTCCCTCGCAGATGGTTCTCCAACCTCTGCTCAAACCTTTCCAGGAACTCACTCTCTCCCAAGGCAGAATATTCCATTTTTTGTTTTGTTTTGTTTTGTTTTGTTTTGTACAGCTCTGTTGTTTAGGGAGGTCCTTCTTGTATGAAGCTGAAATCTGCCTCCCTGTAACTTCCACTGATTCTGTCCTAATAACTATCTAAGGTCAAGATGAATAAATGTGATCATCCTTCCACGGGAAAGTCAGTCATAATGATTATGTTTCCTGTGAGACCTCTTGTCTTTAGGATAAAATGCCAAGTTTCCACAACATATCCTTATATGATGTAGATTCTACTTTTTTTTTTTTTTGCTATCCTGGTCTCCCTGATCAGTATCTTCTAAAACTTTCCAATGTCATTTTGAAGATACTGCAATTCAGGAGTAAATATAAATCTTGTCAAATAATTTTCCAATAGATATCATACCATATGTGGCCTGGCCAGTGAATAAGACCATCAGTTTCTCCTAGATTTGATGCTGTGAAACAATGGAAATAAATGCTGTAGAAGGATTATATAATATCATAGGATCATAGACTTAGAGGTGGAAGGAATGTTAGTGCCCATTTAATAAAATCTCTTCATTTTATAAATGAGGATACTGAGGCCCAAGAAGGTAAAAATGATCTGTTTAGCTGGGGTTTGAACTTACATCCTCAGAGTCAAGAAGCGAAATTCTTTTCAGTGTACCATAGTCTCCTTCTATTCATCTGTGTCCATCATTTTCTTTAAGACCAGATTAAAAACTCCTTTTTTTTCGTAAAGCTCCATTAGGAAAGTCAGAAGTAGTATTCTTAGACAGAGGGTATGGATATAAGTTGCTTTTGATATGATGAAAAATTAATCAGCAAGTTAAAAAGGATCATACTGGGAAAAGAGGAGAGAAGCAGATTGGGGTAAATCCTATCAAATGAGGAGGTATGAAAGACCTATTACAGTAGAGGGAAAAAAGGGAGGTGAGTATAGTTTGAACCTTACTTTTCTTGGATTTGGCTCAAAGAGAGAATAACACAAATGCTAAGTTGGGAAGAGAAATCTATTTTATCCTATAAGGAAGTAGGAGGGGAAAGGGGAAAGAAATGGAGTGGGGTCAGATAGAAGGGAGGATATATTGGGGGAGGAGATGGTCAGAAGGACCTCTGATGAGGAGGGACAGGGTGAAAAGAGAGAGAAAAATATGAAAGGGGGAGAATAGGATGAGGGGAAAGACACGGTAATCACAATTATGAATGTGAAATGTGAATGGGATGAATTATCCCATAAAATGGAAGTGGCTATTAGGGTGGATTAAAAACCAGATGCCTACAACATATTGTTTATAAGAAACAACATTGAATCAGAGGGATACACACAGAGTAAAGGTAAAAGACTGGAGTAGAATGTATTATGCTTCAGTTGAAGTAAGAAAAAAAAAAGGAGGGGTACCAATCCTGATCTCAGAAAAATCAAAATAAAAAATAGATCTGATTAAAAGAGATAAGGAAGGAAACTACATTTTGCTAAAAGGTACCATATGCAATGAAGTAATATCAATACAGAATATATATGCATCAAATGGTATAACTTCCAAATTTTTAGAGGAAAATTTAAGTTAAGTTATAACCATATTGGTGGAGACCTCAATCTTCCCTCTCAGAACTAGATAAATCTAACTACAAAATAAATTAAAAAGAAGTAAAGGAGGTGAATAGAATTTTAGAAAAGTTATATATGATAGACTTCTGAGAAAAATTGCATGGGGATAGAAGACTATCAGTATAACTGATCATATCAATAACAAAATTAACAGAAATCATATGATTACCTCAATAGATGCAGCAAAACCTTTTGACAAAATACAGCACACATTACTATAGAAAATACTAGAAAGCATAGGAATAAATGGAGGTTTCCTAAAAATGACAAGTAGCATGTATCTAACTAATGGTTATCAGCAAGCATTATATGTAACATGGATAAGCTAGAAGCATTCCCAATAAGATCAGAGGTGAAACAAGGATGTCCATTACACCATTGTTATTCAATATTGTACTAGAAATATTAGCTTTAGAAATATGAAAAGAAAAAGAAATTGAATGAATCAGAATAGACAATGAAGAAACAAAGCTATTGCTCTTTGAAGATGACATCTTTGTATGCCTAGGGAATCCTAAAAAAATCAACAAAAACTACATGAAATAGTTAAGAACTTTAGCAAAACTGTAGGACATAATATAAACCCACACAAATCATCAGCATTTCTATACATTTCTAACAAAACCCAGCTGTAAGAGAGTGAAAGAAAAATTTCATTTGAAATAACTGTGGACTACATAAACTATTTGAGAATTTACCTGCCAAGACAAACCTAGGAACTATATGTACAAAATTATAGAACACTTTTCACACAAATAGAGGCAGAGCTAAACAATTGGAAAAATACCAATTCCTCATGGGTCAGTCAAGCTAGTATAATATAAATGACAATTCTATCTAAATTAATTTTTTATTCTGTACCATTCTCATCACATTATCAAAAATTACTTTATATTAAGGGAATTAATGAATTAATGAAAACAAAATTGTAAAGGCAGGTAGCCTAGCTACATTAGATCTAAAACCATATTATAAAGCAGCAATAATCAAAACTATTTGGTACTGGATTAGAAAGTGAGGTGTGTATCTTTACAAGAGATTAAGTACACAAGACATTATATATTACATTAATATATAGTAATTATGGTAGTCTACTGTTTGTTAAACACAGAGGCTCCAGCTTCTGGGATAAGAACTCATTATTTGAGGAAAGCTGCTAGGAAAATGAGAAAACAATAGGAGGTAAACTAGATTTAGACCAACATCTCACACCATTTACCAAGACAAAGTCAAAATGGGTCTATGATTTAGACACAAAGGGTGATACCATAAGCAAATTAAAAGAGAAAGGAATAGTCTACCTATTGTATCCATGGGGAGAAGAGGAAGCAAAATACAGGGGGAAAAGTCAAGACATGTAGTCAGAGGATCCAGGTTCAACTTTCCCCTCTGTCACACTCTTGTGTGGCCTTTGGCATGTCAGTAAGCTTCTCTGACCTCTGTATCCTCATCCATAAAATGATGAGATTGGTCTAGGCAGCTTTTGAAGTCCTACCTAGTTGTAAATCTACTAGCATCATCTTGTTTTATAATTATTCTTTAGTTTTCCAAATATGTAAATCTAATCTTTCCAGTCACATTGTAAATTCTTCAAGGACAAGTATGTGTCAATGGTATGCCTTCTTTTGTAGAAGAAATCTAGTACAAATGAAAGAGCAAGTAAAACACGGTTCAAATGCCATAGGTTCCAATTCCAGCTCTTCTGTTTACTACCTATTTGACCTTAGGAATATTACTTAACACCTCAATATCAGAAACCTCAGCTATTAAATGCAAAGGTCAGACAGTTTCTCCTCTTATATACCTTTCAACTCTAGTGCCTATATTTTCATGCCCTTGCCTCCTCAGTCTAATGTTGAATATTGGGTAAATCAAAATATATTAAATTAATACATCATTAAGTGGGAAATAATTTGAATGTACTAGCTAATCTCTTACAAATAGCCTAAATTAATTTCGGAAGGTGGAAGGCCCACAAGTGTCGTACGTAAGCCATATTTTCAAACTTCTTCAATGTATTGATCAGTTATGCTAATAGTTCCTAAGGAAGTATTTTTTAAAAGGATACATTAAAAATACTTTAAAATACTATTTGTTATATGAGATGGCACCCTGGGGGGGAGTGGAAAGATATTGAGAAAAATTATGATACAGAAAACAATATCAATAAAAACTCATTAGAAAAAATATGGAGGATATCATAAAAGTCTTAGTGGAATTTCAAGCTCTAATAGCTTGAAACTTCACTAAGACTTTGAGAACACCTTGCATAAAGAAAATACTGCTCAGAAATATATTTTTAAATTTAGGTTGGATGGCAAATTTACTTGTATTTAGAAAGGATAGGAAATGGAGTGTTTGGGATCATAGAATTGTTCTTGTCAACAAAGAACTGCAACCAATTACATGCATGTATGTATATGTTACAGTGCCAGATAAATACTAAGTGCTTAATAAACACTTGTTGATTAATTTGTTGTATTTGTGTCATACTACATTTCTCGTATATCCATTCATCCACTCATGTTTATTCCAGAAACATCAATTCCTGTTATGAGCCCCTTAACTCTCAGTTCTGTACTGGATCACATATAGAATTAGTGAAAAACTGTATTTGAGGGCTGGAAGGTATCTTAGAGAACCTTTAGTAATCATCTCCTCTCCTTTTGCAGATGAAGAAACTGTGTCTCAGAGGATTTAAATGCTTTTTCTAAGATTATATGGTAAATTAGTGCCATAGGTAGGACTTTTATGTTAGAAAGAGTGCCCTTTCCAGCATAGTATACTTAACATTTTTCTAATGACCAGAATAAAGGAAAATACTTTCTTTTTTTATTAATTGATTGCTTTATTTACTTTTAGTTTACAAGATTCAGTTCCACAGTCCCTTGAGTTTCAAATTTTCTTCCCTCCCTCTTTGCGCCCTCCCCCCCATGGGGGCATATAGTCAAGTATGGGATCTGCAAATACCTTCACATTGGACATTAGTCTGGTTGTATAGAAGGGTTGTAACCAATGGAGTGAACAATGGGAAAAAAGAATGGTAGCATGTAGATTGCTTCAGTCTCCATTTAAACTCTGTTCTTTATAGATCTTTCTCTGAATGTAGATATCTCCTTTCATCCTGAGACTTGTAGAGTTGTCTTATAACTGTGCATTGCTGAGAAGAGTCCAACTTTTCAAAGTTGGTTGTCACACATATGATGTGTCTGTGATTGTGTATCAATTTTTCCTGGTTCTGCTCTTCAAGGAAAATACTTTCACTAATCTTCATTTAATATAATTCAATTGTACCAGGCTTGTGGAGAAAAGCAGTTTGGAAAGCTAGAATAACATTCACCATTCTTAACTTCATTGTAGAGATTCATAGATCTAGAACAGACTTGATCTTCATCTTCATCAAAGCCCACCTTAAGTACTATCTCCTAACACAAACTTTTCTTGACACCTCTCTATATTAATTCATTAATTCAATAAACATTAATTATTTGTTAGACATTTTTCTGAGCCCTGGGGATATAAAAAGAGGCATAAGACAGTAGTTGCCTCAAGAACCTGACAATCTAATGGAGGATACAACATGCAAATAAATATACAAAACAATATCTGTACAGGATAAATACAAGATGTTATTCGAAATTAAAACTATTTAGTTCACTTTTCCTTCTGATTTTTTTACATTTATATATGTAGTTATATATGGAATCAGCCCAGTAGAGTGTAAGTTTCTGGAGGACAAGGACAGTTTTCATTTTTTTTCTTGGTATCAGATACACATTGCACAGTACCCACAACACAGAAGGTACCTAATGAATATCTGTTGAGCTGCATTGAATTGACCTCAAGGGACTCGTCTTCTAGTAGAATGGCTAATAAGTAGCTTAAAAGGTCTATCTCAAAGGAGAACGTGCTAAGTGTTTTAAGATCCATAAGGGGATAGTTTTTCCCAAATGCAGACTGTTTCACAGATATTTTTAATAGAAGATCCTTGCATTGCTGGTTAATAGCCTTGTTCATAGCCCATCAGCAGCTAGAAAAGAGAAAAGTGACTAAAGTTAAGAATTCATAGGACTTTCCTTTCCTGAGAAAGGAGATTGAGCATCCTTAATGCAAAGTCACTGAGAGGAAATTTCTAGCTTTCCTTCTTCTTCATCATGCCCAATGACCCATTTGAGGTCTGTAGATAGTGTGGTCTTTTGTTGACTTGTCTCAAATCTAAAATAGACAGATTAGACCACCTCCATTCTTTCCTCCCACTCCCAGAAATATTGATATAATTTGGTAATCTTGTGATTCTATCTTTTGTGATACTATCTTGTGATACTATCTTTTTCCATATCTAAATCCATTTATCCATACACAGATACATACATATATACATATAACTGTACATATAAAACTGTATATACACACACACACATACACAGATAAAGAGAATCTATTGAGTGTTTGCAAAGTTAATATATATGAAATTCCCTTCAAACAATGGCGACATTGGATTTCATATACTCTATATTCCCTACCCTCTTCCACCAACAGAATGTATACCTCAAAAAGTAAGACTCAACTTTCGAATCTCTGGGACTTTGCACAACTCTGCAACATAGGAATGGGAATGTGGATTAGGCCTGTGATTTCTGTGTTACCAGGACTTCCTAGATGAATTTATGATTTCTATCAGTAAAGGTCACCACAAACATTGCTCAAATTCACTGCAACTTATAATTTGAGAGGGTTGCTCAAAGCATTATGGGATTGTGTCCAGTCCAGTGCAATAGAGGCAGTATATGTCAGAAGTGGGATTTGACACCAGATCTTCTTGGCTCCCAAACCAATTCTCTATCCTCTCTCCTACTCTTCACAGAGTGATTTTAAGAGGAAGATTAGAATATACACACCATACATCGCTGTAACTCTTTTTGGAATTTATTCTTTAGGACTAAGTTTAATTCTGACTCATTCCTCAAGCATATTATATGCATTTCAAATGAATAACAGAATAAAATACTACAAGCTGTAAGAGCATTAGCAAATCAGTAGAAAAATTAGACCATTTCCAGAATAGATTATGCATTTTCTTCTTTTCTGAATATAAAAAGTTAATCTAAAGTCATCTAGAATGATTTCTTCTATTTAATTATTAGTTTATGTTTTCTATGAGTAAAATTCTTATTTACTTAGTCTTTGCATTATCAAATAAACTTCCTTTAAACTTATAAAAAAGCTTACTCTACCCACTGCACCAATTGAACTGAATTGATTTTTGGAGTGGAGACATGACAAGTTGCATCATTTTACATCCAAACTCTGACCATTATTCTAACTAACTTTGTTAAGCTGGAACACAAAATGAATTATCATATATTAATTCCAAAGAATTACACTCTATGTGCTTAATTATTAATGGCATTGTGACATTATCAATGGTACCAATTATTAGTGGTATTAATAATTAATAAGCCACATCAATGCACAAGGGTTGGTGATGAGTAAATTATGTTAAATAAATAAATTGAAATAAATTGAATAAAATGAATATTACAGTTCAAAGAATCAGTGTGACATAGTGAAGAGAGATTGGGCCTTGAAGTCAGGAAGATCTGTGTTCAAAGGTCACTTAAGGTTTTAATGTTCTAGGCATTTCTTTAAGATAATAAATTGCAGAAAAGATGGCAATATGCATTGAAAGAGCTTTCTCATTTGAGAGCTCAATATACCAATTAAAATATAAGTCCAGTCCTTATTCCTATACCTATCCTTATTAATGTTCAAGAGGGAAAGTACCATAGTGGATAGAGTGTTTGAATCAGAAAGACTTAGTTTCAAATTCAATCTCTAACCATTAAAGGTTGGTAGAGACTTGCATTGGTAGAGTCAGTTGCCATACAGGGAGCTTTCCACACCGATGATATTACAATCCCATCATGTATACATGGTTCAGAGAATAATAGAATGTTAGGAAGAACTTTTAAGAACATCTAGTCTAATCTCTGTATTTTAAAGACGAGGCAGCTGTGATGCCAAAAGGAAGACTGGATCTCTCACCAGAATGTGAATATTGGATAAATCAGGAAGATAAATCAGTTCTCCAGATTTACAGATCCGTGTCCTTTCTAATGATCACATTAATAAGTCTCACCATAGGGACCATATTTTGGTCAATGTTATGGCATGTTTGGTATTGGATTAATACTACTTTCAGAGTCACTGTGACCAGAATCTCTGGACAATCTTTATAGAAAGACAGCAACAATAAGAATGAGGACAAGATTCTTGGGTCCTGGGTATCCTGGGGGGTTGGCTTTTTCTCTGAGGTTTCTCATCCATCAGAGAAATGCCTCTCCCAGAAATTACTGGGACATGGAAATACGGACTCAAGACTGCAGAAACTTTCAAAACCAGAGGGGCAGATTACATAAAGTCATGCCAATTCAAATTCAATTTACTAAACACTGACTATATACAGATCATTAGGTTAAAACTAAAGGAAATACAAAAATTAGCTACACCACAGTCCTTGTTCTTATAGCTTGAATCTTAGTAATCAGATAAAACATAAATAGAAAATGAAAACTTGTGATAAATGTTTTGAAAAAGTGAAAAACAAATGCTATGTGTATGTGGGTTAGTATGGGGATGGTCATTACTGGAGAAGACTTGGAATGGGGCCAAGGTGGGTAGTAAGAATCAGCTCCTTGGAGAAAGTGGCATCAAAGGAATTAACATTTATAAAGTGCTTTGTAAACTTTAAAGCACTATGTAAATGCCAGCTATTTGATTAACAGCTATTAGAGTTGTGCTTCAGAGTGCTAAGGAAAGGCAATTCATCTGTAGGGATAAGTATGAACCAAGGAACCAAAATGGGAGAGGGCAGTGCATGATCAATGAGCAAGTGTCAAGGACATGGAATTGATTACTGTTAGAAAAGACTGGAAAGAAAGGGTGATGAGAAATTATGCAAGATATTGAGGGCCATGGAATGGCTAGGTGGTGCAGTGAATAGAGCACAGGCCCTAGAGTCAGAAGGACCTGAGTTCAAATTTGACCTCAGACACAAAACACAAAACTAGCCATGTGACCTTGGGCAAGTCACTTAACTCCAATTGCCTTACCTCCAAAAAGCAAAAAAGAAATAAAGAAATAAAAGGATATTGAGGGCCACACAAAGAGTAATGATCTTTACTTTGTTATCAATATGAAGGCACTTAAATTTCTTCCCTGTATGTTCTTGGTGGGCATTTATTCCTTCTGAGGTATTTATAGTGAGTGAGCCCAGTCTTTAGAGGGAAAGCATAGTAAAGAGTTGCTGTTCTGTTTCCTATGTTCTTACTTTAGGATCCCCCAAGGCCTAAAAGAAGAAAAATAGCATCTGTGCATTTTGTGGATTTATAGGCCATGGACCTAGAGAACTGTGGATCTACTAGAATCTACCAGGTTCTCTACCATGTAAGCTACATCAGTGTTTGTTTCCTATTTCCTAATACATTAGACAGCTTCCCTGGAGACTTAACTGGCCCAGGGGCTAAAAGTGGCACCTTCAACATAGCTTCATAGCTGACCAAAGGTATAAAGGAGACCAGTCAAGTGCATCTCAGATTTAGTAGCTAGGTGGTATAGTGGATAGAGCACTGGACCTGTAGTCAGGAAGTTCTGAGTTCAAATCTACCTTCAGATACTTACTAACTGTCTGACCCTGGGCAAGTCACTTTGACTCAGTTTCTCCATCTGTAAAATAGGGAAAATAACAGCATCTGCTTTGTAGGATTGTTGTGAGGATCAAATGAGATAAGTATAACGTGTTAAGAACTACATAAATATTAGCTACTATTATTATTACCTATATTGCAGGGTTGTTTTTAGAATTAAATAAAAGTATGTTGATAAAGTACTTTGCATAGTGCCTGGCCCACAGGGGATTTAATGAATGCTTTATTCTACCACATTTCTTCCATATGAGTAACTATACCTTCCTGACCAAACATGTTCCAGCATCCTTTAAAAAAATTCAAGTAATTAAATTCATTAATTAATTTTAAATTTTAATTAATTAATATTTAGTCTTTAACATTCACTTTTATTGGGTTTTTAATTCTAAAATTTCCCCATTCCTTCTCCTCCTCCCTCCCCAAGATGGCATGGAATGTGATACAGGCTACACATGTAAAATCACATTAAACATATTTCCTCATTAGTCATGTTTTGAACAAAGAATCAGAACAAAAGGGGAAAATCACAAGAAAGAAAAAACAAACAGAAAAAAACCAAAATAGAGAATATATTAAGCTTCAATCTGCATTCTGACTCCAAAGTTCTTTCTCTGGAAGTGGATAGCATTCCCCATCATGTATATTTTAGAATTATCTTAGATCATTGTATTGCTGAGAAGAGGTAAGTCTATCAAAGTTGTTCAGCTCACAATGTTGCTGTTTCTGTGTACAATGTTCTCCTGGTTCTGCTCACTTCACTCACAATCAGTTCTTGCAGGTCTTTGTAGGTTTTTTTCTAAAATCCACCTACTCATCATTTCTTATGGAACAATAGTATTCCATTACATTCATATACAACAACTTGTTCAGTCATTCCCCAGTTGATGGACATTCCCCCCACTTCCAATTCCTTGTCACCACAAAAAGAGCTGCTATAAATATTTTTGTGCATGTGGGTCTTTTTCCCTTTTATATGATCTCTTTGGGATACAGCCCTAGTAGTGGTGTTGCTGGATCAAATGCTATGCACAGTTTTTAGCCCCTTGGGCATAGTTCCAAACTGCTCTCCAGAATGGTTGGATCAGTTTACAATTCCACCAATTATGTATGTGTTCCAACTTTCCCACATCTTCTCCAGAATTTATCATTTTCTTGTTTTACCATGTTAGCCAACCTGGTAAGTGTGATGTGGTACCTCAGAGTTCTTTTAATTTGCATTTATCTAATCAATAGTGATACCAGCTCCTGTGAATTTAGTTATTGTCTCTTATGATAATGATCAAATCTCCTAATCTAGTATTAATCTCTCTGATAACCTCCAGCCTTAGATCTCCAACTATCTATCAGACATCTCAATATATACACCCAATAGGCCCAACAGATATCTCAACATATACACTCAATATATATGTGTGTGTGTGTGTGTGTGTGTGTGTGTGTGTGTGTGTGTATACACTGAGTCTTAAACTCAGTCATTACCTTTCTCCTCAAACCCTTCCTGCTTTCTAATTTCTCTATTCCTGTCAAGAGTACCACTATCCTTCCAGTCAGCCACACTATTAACCTAGAATCACACCATTTTAATGACTTATTCTGACTCATCCCCGTATCCAATCTATTGCCATGGCCTGTCAATTTTTTCTTTACTAACATCTCTTTCATTCAGTCTTTCTGTCCTTTGATACTGCTACCACCGTGTTTTAGGCCTTCACCACATCACAGTTAGACTATGGCAATAACCTGCTGCTTCCACTACCACAAATCTCTCTTTCATCTCCAGTCCATTCTTCACCTAGGTGTCAAAGTAATCTTCCTTCTCCCTGCTCAGTAACCTTCAGTGATTCCCTATCACCTTCAAAATTCAAATAAGACAGCCTCTGTTTGCATTCAAAACTTTTTATAACCTGCTCTCTCTTCACCTTTCTAGTATTACACTGTGTATCCCCCAAGCCTTGACATACTTTGTTATCTAGTGATGCTATGCTCCTTGCTATTCCTCAAATGATCTCTCATATCATGGTATTTTCTTTTTTTTTTTAACATTTTTTAAAATTTCAATTTATTTTCTTGGTTACATCATTCATTTCCACAAGGTTTTGAGTTACAAATTTTCTCCCCTTTTTTCCCCTACCCCCCAACCCAAAACATTGATCCCACCATAAAGCTTTTCCCACAATCTGTTCCCTTTTATGTCCTCCTCCAACGCCCCTCTAGCTTTCTAGTAAGGCAGGGAGGGTCTCCCTGACCCTGTCCCTGTATGTCCATTTCCCAGTTGCATTTGATTGTATAGCTTTAAATTCTAGATTCTTGCAATTCCTTCCTTGTCACCCACTCCCAATGGAAGGAGTAGTAATTCAATACAGGCTGTACATGTGGAATTACGCAGGACATCTCCAGGGTGGGCAAATTGTGAGAGGCTGATTGTATGCCCCTCCTTCCTATCCTGCACCCTCCTTGTTTTGTTCTCTACCCTGTCCCTGTCCCTTTACTGAGGTGTGTGCTTCCCGCAACCCTCCCCCTCCACCCCGCCCTTCTATCCATCAACCACCCCCCTCATCCCCATCCCCCCTATTCTCCTGTGTGGCAAGATACTCAATTTAGAGTTTATGTCATTTCTTCCCTAAGCCAAATTTAATGAGAGTAAATGAAAGTAAAGTTGTAACAGTTATCCCCTGCCTCTTTTTTATGGGGTGATTAACCCCATTTTGTCTCTTTCTCCTTTCATTCAAGTCCTCTCCCACTTCAAAATTTCACCTTTTAAAGTATCATATCTTCCTAATTAATTGATCCTGAACCCTCTATGTACACATATATACCCATGCTCAGATATGTATTCATACAAATATATACTCTCATATATAGACATATGAGTAGGTATACATGTATATGTATATATGCATGTAAATAGTTCAACTTTGATACGTTCCTTATGATTTCTTTCCAGTGTTTACCTTCTTATGCTTCTTGTGTTTGAATGGCAAATTTTCTGTTCAGTTCTGGTTTTTTCATCAAGAATGCTTGAAAGTCCTCTACCTCGCTGAATGACCATATTTTCCCCTGGAACATTATACTCAGTTTTTCTGGGTAGGTGATTCTTGGTTTTAATCCCAGCTCTCTTACTCTCCGGAATATCATATTCCAGGCCCTTCAATCCCTCAGCATAGAAGCTGCCAGATCCTGGGTTATCCTGATAGTGCTTCTGCAGTATTCCAATGTTTTTTCTTGGCAGCCCGTAATATTTTCTCCTTGGTGTGGGG
>CM053594.1:85110782-85128523 GCA_028646575.1 Pseudocheirus occidentalis
TTATTACACTATAGAGTACATAGAAGTAAAATAAGATGAATGGAGTTGTAGGAGGGGACCAGTTTATAAAGGATTTTAAAAGCCAGTTCAGAAATTTGAAGTTTGGTTCCTTAGAGCTTTTGAAAAACTTCCCATCCAGATGAGGCTCCAGAAAACATTTCCACCTTAATGAAAAAGGTAGGGACTCAATACCAGAGAATTTTTAGATCCCTCTAAGAGGTAGCTAGATGGTACAGCAGATGGAGTCCCAGTCAGGTGGGCTTGAGTTAAAATCTGTCCTCAGACAGTTACTAGCTCTGTGACCCTGGACAAGTCACTTAATGCTGTTGTCTCAGTTCCCTAATTTGTAATGAGCTGGAGAAAGAAATGGCGAACCTCTCTAGTACCTTTGCCAAGAAAACCACCAAAGGGGCTATGGAGAGTCAGACAAGACTGAAATGACTCAAGAACAACAGAGGCACCAGGAGTAACCAAAAAGTTACCAGTTAGTACTTAAATCCCTCTGTGGTTATGCAGGTACTTGGGAGTTTTACTAGCTTTAAAAGGCTTTAGGAAAACCAGAATCTAAGGCAGGCACTCCTTTTCAAAGTCCACTGAGTATGATAGTAATTGTTTTTCAGGGGTAATTGGGTTTAATCTTTCTCCACCAGTCTTATTCTCCTGCCAGTCATCTTCCTCCCTTTCCTACCTTTAGAGCTATACACCTCCATCAGTCATGAAACTAGGCTCATTGCAACCTTCCTATCTGTTGTATTTGAGGTTGGAAGAAAACTTCACTTGCTTGAACTAGACCAGGGGTAGGGAACTTGCAGGCTCAAGGCCACATGTTGCCCTTTAGGTCCTCAAGTACAGCCCTTTGACTGAATTTAAACTTCACAGAACAAATCCCCTTCATAAAAGGATTTGCTCTGTAAAATTTGGACTCAGTCTGAAAGCCAAACTCAGTGGCCTAGAAGGCCACATGTGGCCTTGAGGTCTCCAGTTCCTCACCCTTAAATTAGACTCTGTCAGTTCCAAATGAGAATACTATACTTTGGGACAGTGAAATTGTTGCAGAGGATGAAGATAAATCAAAGGGTGTTTATGTTTACCAGTTATCATCATGTGATGTTTCCTTCCAGCTCTCCTCCCCCTACCTTTCAGAACTTAAGGTCAAGAGCACCACCATTTTTCTTGTGACTCAGACTTAGAAGTTTAGCATCATACTCAGTTCTTTCTTTGCCCTCACCTCACATATTCAATCAGTTGCTAAATTCTGTCATTTCTACCTTCACACCGTCTCTCATATGGATTTCCCTTTCACTACTCACATAGTCACCTCTCTATTTCAGTGCCTCATTACCTGTCACCTGGATTGTTGTAATTTTCAATTGCATTCGGTCTCCCTGACTGTTCTCTCCCTGTTCCAAACTGTCCTCCATCCACTCAGTGAAATGACTTTCCGTAAATGCACACTTGACCAGTAATCCAACTTTCCCTTTCCCTTCTGTAATCAACTAAGAAACTTCATTTTCAAATGGGTATCTACAGAGGCCCTCCCCCAATACCATCTGGAGTGTCATGTTCAGTTCTGGGTATGACCCTTTGGGTGGGACAATGATACTAATAATGGCAAAAAGGATGTTAAGAGGGTTTAAGATCATGTCCTACATGAGATATTTAGTCTGGAGAAGAGCACTTAGTGAGGACATGCTAGTTGTAAAGACAACTATATTTTAAAATGGATTAAACATATTTTTCTTGTTGCAATGAGGTCAATTTTGTCTTAATTTAAGGACAAAATTCCCAGAAATTAGTGTTCCAGAGTGGAATCTGCTGCATTAGGAAGTAACAGATTTTCCCTAAACATTGGTTTTTAAACAAAGGGTTTGTTGGGTCTGTGGCACAGTACATTCTTATTCAGGTATTTTTTGGACAGGGAGGTCTCTCAGGTCCCTTCCTATTCTGAGACTGTGTTCCTAGGACTTCCAGTCAGTGTTTTAGAGTGACACCCTATAATAAGGAAAATGCACAAATTGTCTAGGGAATGGAGTGGCATTTTAGAACCCAGCCAGAGGCAGGATATCTCATTTAACCTTCTGTTTCTTATTTGATTTGATACCAATACTCAATTATTGAATCAAAGGGAACTCTTTCCCATGCACATTCCAGGGGAAAGGTCCAAAGAGATGGAAATCAATGATAGGGCAGTATTGAAGCCACACACACATGGGAACAACTGAGATGAGTGGAGGTTTAAATTTTTTCATGATGTCTTTCATTGTATCATAGGCTGAGAGTCGGAAGGGATCACCAGGGTCATCTCATTTTACAAATAAGGAAATGGAGGCCGAGGGAGGTTAAGTGACTTTTCTAGGGTTACAGGGCTGGGAAGGGGGAAAGATGGCACAAAAGACTAGATTCTCTGACTCCAAATACAGCAATCATTCCACTGAACCTTGAGGTAGGCTTGAAGGCTTCACAATAATAGCCAGCCATGCTACTACTAATACTAATTAGACTAATAATCCTGTACTTCCTTCTCTTTGTAGAAGGAAGTATCCTTACCACACTCTGACATTCAGACAAACTAGCCTTCTCTCTGCAACTCACACAGGATATTCCATCTCCCCTCTCCATTTATATTTGCACTGACCACACATATTTGGAATGCCCTTCCTCCACACTTCATCTCATAAAATCCTGTTGTTCCTTAAAGCACTACCTTCTGCAAAAGATGCTTTTCTGATTCCCTCTGGAGCTAGTACCCTTCCTTTCAAACTTGTTTGCACTTAACTACTTGTATTTATTGTCTTGAAAGTGATTCTGTATAGACTTACATATGCACGTGTTTTTTTTTCTTAGATTTCAAGCTCTGTGTGAATAGATATTATTTCATTCTTTGTATATTTGTCTCCAGTACTTATCATAGTACTTGATCCACAGTAGGTGCCTATATAAAAATTCCTCGTTGATTATGTACATGCCACATTATGATTTCAAAGTCTCTCTATACAGAGTATTTCATCTCAATGGATAGACCCCTGACCCTGGAGTTAGAAAGATCTGATTTCAAATCCAGTTTCAGATACTTCATTACGTGTTGCTGAGCAAGTCACTTAACCTGCCTGCTTCAGTTTCTTCCATCTATAAATGGGGATAATACTAGCACCTACCTAACAGGGCTTTTGTGAGGTTCAAATGAGATGGTATTTGCAAAGTGCTTTGAAAATCTTAAAATGTTATATGAACATTAGTTTGCTGCCGTAATTGTTATTAGATCAAATTGTAAGCTAGAAGTTTAGCAATTGTAAAGCACACTATAGTTGGTAATTGTTACCAACTGGTGAACCTTAGAGTAAACGTGAGATAGTAAACTTGATCAATCGCTGATCAAGTCACCATAGATTTAGGACTGAGTTAGGGTGGAGTTGGGGAAGCTATCAAAATTATGCCTACTCCTGTGTGTGTTTGAAACCCCCTAAAGACAGATGTCAGTGAGGTCAATAATATCGGTCAATATACTCAAAGGAAGGGGGGATTAGGTTGGAAGAGAGTCATTTGGTCAGGGGAAAAAAGTGAACTGGGTGTCTCTGTCAGACTGTTATTTTTTATATGAAGTATTTAAGACTTAGAAAAGCTCAATGATTTGTCACAAGTCTCACTGATAATGTTTAACAGGAGTGTGATTCTGACCCCCCAACTCCAGATCTCACATCTTTTCCACAGTTTAGGGCTCAAAGGAGCTAAGTAGCTTGCCTAAGCTAGTGAGTGGCACATAGAGGGTGAGAACTCAGGACCCTGAATTCCTGGTCCCTGTTCCTTCCATCCCTATTTACAGTCATTTATTCTATACCTTTTTTTTTAACTTGGCTCCATCTGCCATAATTCTAAGTCAAAAAAAAAGTTTATCTAAATCCTAAAGAACCTGTACCACAATTTAGTTTGATTTTACTCATGCCACATGTGAACTGCAATTCCTCAAATTCTCAATTTTAAAGCTCCAGGGCTGCATTTGGCAATTAGTGGGACCCAGTGAAGTATGGCCTCATGGAAGCAAAGAGCTATGTTTAAAGTGCTTTTAGAATACACAGTATTTCCTGTCCCTGGTAAATAATATGATCTAATGGTACCATTATTCAAACATGGTGTGAGGTGGGTGGGAGGGGGGTGGTGATGGTGGAATAACAAGACCTTGATTGAAACTATTATGGGAGAAAGTAGACTAATCTTCACATTTAAACTTGCTTGACCTCTTCTTTGGGAGAAAGTATTCCCCAGGCTCTTTTTGATTGCTTTGTTCTATATTATTTTATTCTCTGCTTAGTCTTTTTTCAGATCGGGAATGCATTAAGGAATTGGGGCTGTCTCCCTACTAAAGAGACTGTGTGTTATAGCATCCTCAGAAATAGAGATGTGAAAGTCCCGTTAGGTCACTGCCTCCATCCTGTGGGGGCTTGTGCTGAATTACATCTCGTAATGCATTCCTCCTGTTGCCGAGTCTGGTTTCTACGGTGGGTGTAACAGGAGACCTTTGCTCCTAAATGGGTTGCAAGCGGCTGCCTGTGGTCCATGAAGGCAATCTGAGGTCTGAGAAAGGGTTCTCTTGGAATGAGAGTAATCCAAAACCCATCAGAAAACTTTATTAGATCCAGGAAAGGAGAGAGAACTACTTGGTCATGACTCCAAAGTAGAAAGTTAAAGGAAACCCACCCGCTTTGGGGTTTGATCCTCAAATACTGCCAAAACCAAAACGAGAGCCAGGGCCTCACATCATTTTTTCTTGGAAGAAGGCAGAGAGTACTAGGGCTGCTGAATTGTGGTGATTTTGCTACTACTTGAAGAAAGTTTTTCCCTTTCCTTCCTCTCCCCCCTCCTCTTCAATTGTCTCTTCTTTTTCCTCCTTGTTTGCAGATATATGGGAAAAGGGAGATTTGGGGCTTCTACATGAATCTACAAGATTAACAAGTTATATTCAAAGGAGGGATTTAATGATTGAAGAACATTAGGAAGATAATTATATAATTAATCAAGGGGAAAACCCCCAGGAAAATAAAACCCTGCAAGTTATGCAGAAAAAGTCATTGTCAAAATGCAATACTTCTGTAGGCATAAGCATAATATTTCTTAAATATTAGTCAGATGATTCAGTGGACAGAATGCTGAACTTGGAGTTTGGAAGACCTGAGTTCCAATCTTGGCACTTAGCTGTGTGACTCTGGACTTTTCCTTCCTCTATTTCCTCAATCCTAAGATGGCAGTAATAATACTACCTTTCTTGAAGATGAGAATCAAAAGAGTACCATATATAACATGCTTTGCAGACTTTTATTTGATAAGTGAATGTGAACCACTATTATTAGTGATAATAATGACCAACAGTTATGCTTTGCAATAGAGAAGCAAGAAAAGCCTTCCCAGTGAAAATAGGATAAACCCAGTTGCCCCATCTACCCATTCTTTTCTTTCCTTTGGCCAGATTTGTGATTTCATCATTGTTGGAAGCTGCTGGTGAATTTCCTCCACCAATGTAGATTGGCACTTTCTCTTCACTTTCCAGTCTTAGAGGGTTGCCTAGGGATACTGAGGGTTTAAATGATTTTCCTGTAGCAATATCCAGTATGTCTCAGAAATAAGACTTGAAATCTGCTTTCCTTGACTCTGGGATCAAATTTCTGTCTATCCAAGATGCCACAGTGCTTCTTATTTCAGATGGTACTAGAAATGCTAGCTATAACAATAAAACAATATCAATAGTATGCTGGCAAGAAGGAGACAAAATTATAACTTTTTGCAGATGTAATAAAAGTTTCCAAAGGAAAAAAACAAACAATTATTAGTTTCAATAATATATGAGGATAGAAATTAATACACAGAAATCATCAGTATTTCTATGTAGTATTAACAAAATCTAGGATGACTAATTATAATAGAAATTTCCTTCAAAATGACTATAAAATTCATAAATACCTGAGATTTTATCTAACAAAGCTCACATAAGATTTATGCAAAGTCAATCCTCAACATTCATGCTTTTAAGTTTTAAGACTTCACACTTTTGAGCAATTTTATTAGTAAAATAACCTCATTTTCAGTTTTGCCTAGGCAACCACAGACTTTCATGGCTATGTGCAGGAGAGGAAGAAAAAGAAAAGTGTGATTTGTTTAAGCTTGTGAAGCAACTGGTATCCTAATGAGTACTTACCTAGTCTTATTCACCCTACTGTTGTAGAGTAAGTGCATTTGTTGCATAGTGATGTGGCTTAATGAGAAAATAAAGGTTTTAGATGAATTTTGTGCCAGAAAATCTGCAGCCACTGTAAGCTGCAAGTTTGATATTAATGAATTGATTTTTTTCTCTATATCCATAAAAAGTGGGCAGTTAGGTGGTGAGGTGAGTGGATTGCTGGGCCTAGAGTCAGGAAGACTCATTTTCCTGAATTCAAATCTGACCACAGACACTTACTAGTTGTATGACCCTGGGCAGGTCATTAACCCTATTTGCCTCAGTGTCCTCATCTGTAAAGGAGCTAGGTAAGGAAATTGCAAGCTACTCAAGTATCTTTATGAAGAAAACTCCATATAAGTCATTAAGAGTTGGACATGAGTGAAACAACTGAACTATATTTATAAAAAGAGTAAAGGATTTATGGTATTATAGATTTCATGTGTTATGAAAAGTGAATTTTGTCTGAAATATTTTTATTAAGATGTTAACACGAAAGGTCAGAGAATTCTAGGGAATCACTAGTGAGAAAAATGTGTTACATGTTACCAATTTTATTTTTTGTGCTGTATTTTATGGGTGATTTCATGGTTACTGTGTCAGGAAAAGTGCATATTATCAGAATTAATGTTTTGCTATAAATGATTATATGCAGGAAAGTGTAATTGTTCAGCAATCTCTAGGAAAAGCTTAGGGTTTTTGGTAGTTGTAGGATGTATTTCCCTTATTTCCCATAGGCTTAATGTATTTGCATTTATGTTTTTTACTTTCATGTCATTTTCTAGTAACATTATCCCTACAAAAATTGAGAACTGACTGTAAATATGATTATAAAACATTCTCTGCAGAAAAACAGAAACATAATTGGAGAGATATTATCTGCTCATAGTTGGACCATGCTAATAAAGCAAAAATGACAATAATACAAATTTTAAATGTTTGGTACAGTACCACTTGATTGCCTAATATGTACTTTATATAATTACATGAAACTGTACCAAATTTACTAGGATGAACAAACCATCCTTAATCATTAGAGAAATAATGAGAAAAAAAACATGAATGAAAAGGACATGAAATTATCAGACTTCAATCTATATTATAAAGAAGTAGTTACTAAAACAAATTCCTTGTAGAAGGATTTCTTTTGACAAAAAATGATGGTGAAACTGGAAGTTCATTTGGCAGAAATTATGCCTGACCAGCAACTTACATTATATGCCCTAATAGAAGTCTAGACCAAATGTAAGATCTGGAAGACAAATAATTTTGACTACATAAAGTTAAAGACTTTTAAAGAAAAAATTAATCATGATGGATTTATAAGAGACATGATAGAGTGGGGAAATTTTGTATTAAATATCACAGATGGACCCATGATATCTAACATGTGTGTTTTGGATACAAATATTAATGTGAATTGGATGCAAATATTGTTGCAAATCTCTATCGGTCTACTGGGAATTTCCACACATATTATTTATATCAAGTGACATTCCCTAGTTCAGTGGTTCTCAACCTTCCTAATGCCCCAACTTTTTAATACTCATATATGGGCATATCTGCTTTTGGGCAAACCTGCCTGGAGATGGATAGAGGAGCACAGCTTCTTGGTTCCTAAGACCATTGGAAATACGTGTTTTCCAATGGTCTTAGGTGACCCTTGTGACCCCTATGAAAGGGTCATTCAACCCCCAAGGGGTCACAACCCACAGGTTGAGAACCTCTGTGCCTAGTTGACCATGGTCAAAAGTTAGGCACAATTAAAAAATATTTATGCCAGCACCTGTGGTACATACTGATACAAAAAGAACTTTCAAGGAGTTTAGCATTATTATTATCATCAAAAATAATATCATCATTTTTACCCCTTATCACCATGATCATCATTATCTTCACCATCACCAAAATTATGCTTAGCCTTGTATTCACTATCATCCATTAAAATATTTTAATGACAATAGTAAATATATCTCTTGGGAAAAGGTAATTTTGAAACAATGGTTTCTTTGTGTGTTTCTTCTGAAGTTTATTACTGTTTAATAGTGTCTTCTATATGCAAATACTGGCCCCACCTTTTTCCTATTAATTAAAAATTCCTAAAGGTACCTGACTTTAATAAGTCTAGAGTTAGATAAAATTGGCCCCCAAATAGAAACTAACCCTTTATTTTATTTCACTCTGGGATAGTTAAGATACAGTATTAAAAGCAAGCTTGTTCAGACGCACTCTGGTAGGCCACAGAATAATCAGCTTATTTTCATGATTTAGAATGACCACATAACTCATGGGTGGTGAAGCAGAGATACAGAGAGCTAATTATATCAGGTTGTTTTCCTACTGAATGAAAATAAATGGGCTATTCGATTCTCTTCGTGCTGAGTGTAATATTTATACCCTCATTCTGCATTTTTTATACTTTGATGGAGAAGCTGCATAACTTTCCAATTAGCAGAAGTGAATAGTGTCTTAGCTATTGCATTAATTGTCCTTTGGAATCTCTCCAGTCCTATTGTGTGTGTGTGTGTTTTTTTTCTGCCACCAGGAGACATCGTTTTAGACTCTTAGTTTCAAGTAATTATTCAATATAATAAGGAACTGAGACACCACCATGCTCTGTCTCTTTAAAAGATGAGGAAACTGAGGCTTTGACTGAAAAAAATTGGGGAATAAAAGCCAACTCCTAATTATTGTAGAGTTCAACCTGAAAGATGCATTCCTTTTATTCTTCTCAGCTGGGTAGTATTTATATAATGCTTTAAGTTTTGCAAAGTACTATATATATATATATTGTTACTACCTGGGCATTTACTGCATTTCTATATATGCAACTACCTCACATATGGAGTATTTCGGTGTTCAAGGAGGACTAGCACCTCTGTTGTGAGGGCTTCCCAAGCCCTTTACATTGCTCATCTATCTTTGGTATCAGCCTGGCACTGAGCTCTCACTTGTGGCTCCAACAAGTTATAGCATTCACAGTGGCCATAGCATGGTAAACTTTCTCAGAAAGGCTAAACCATGTTGAGAGCAACCAATGGCCCATAAATCTGTTGATAAGTTAGGGAGGTGTCTACCCCAAGCATATGAAGACTTCCTCTAGTGAAATGGGTAAATGAGAACAATTTCTTTGAAGGCAGATTAAACAGGCACTATGGAACACTTAGAGAATGGTCAGACATTGAAGACGCCAAGGACATCCTGGGCATTGCCAGTCACCTTGACTTTTGTTCTGCCACTATACTTTGATGACTCATCAGAAATCCAGAAAACAATTACTCCACATTATCTACAAGCAAGCCTCTGTTCATTTCTGATAGGAATGGCAGAGACTTCTATGGCATTGATCAATATGATTTAAAGGACTGGTAAGAAACCAAGGATTTCAGCAGTGGGTGACTTGCACATAGTGTCCAGAAGATATATGTACTTTGGGATACCCAGGGACCATCTGCTTGGGATGGTTTACTCTAGAGTGCTCTGTATTTGTTTCTGTTCTTTAGGATTGTTTCCTCCTGTGTAAAATGAGGGGTCATCCTTCTAGTTCTAAACTCAGATATATTATTCTGGCATGATCCCATGGAGTTAAGGGCTTTTTCTCACAAAATCTACACAAGATAATAAAGAACCATCATTAAAACCTTGGAGAATAGCTCACAAAAATCAATGTGAGATAAATAAAAGAGTGACCGAGCCTTCAAATAATACTGATCACTGCATACAGGTTTCTACTATTCCTATCAGAAATTCACAGAGGTTGGCCCAGACACCAGCTCATAAAAAATTGGCCCAGACTCCCAATTCATAAAAAAGGCTAGAAATATCAATAAATGAATAAACAAAAGAAAGCACAAATGATAAAGAATATTATAGAAAGAAAAATACTCATAAGAAATCCAGAAGACAATTTCTTCACACTACCTAGAAGCAAAGCCTTAAAGATAATCATAGACTTGTTAGTTTCTTACTAGACAATATGCCATCTTTTTGAATGAATAAATAAAGTATCTATTGAGCACTTACTATGTGTAAAATGTTGTGCTAAGTGCTAAATCTTTAAATTCAAGGTCTAATGAGGGAGACAACATACAGGGAAATGTTCAGCTGTAGGTCAGATAGAAAGACCTCCTGGTCCTTAGGGTATAGCAACAAAGAGCTCTTAGTACTTCATCTTTTACTTTCATTTCCACTGATAAAATCATATAAGTTTCTGATATTGAACCATTTCACTGTGCCAAGGACTTTGGTGGCAAGAACTTTCCTTTCTGTGTCTTTAGTATCTGTGACTATAACATCTCTATCTTTCTTCCCTTTAAACTATATGCTGGCCCCGTCTCTTTCCAATAACTTCCAGGGTCACAATTTCCCTATGTCATAATTTCTCCCATTTGGTAAGGTTGCCATGAAAATAATGGATAAGGAACGTTCCACCAACTTGCTGAGGTCTTTCTATAATATCATAGTAATTGTAGGATTACAACAATATTAGATTATTGAAAATGCAGATTCAGACAATCTGAAGCCCTTAGAGTTTGTGAGTTAAGTGTTATGTAGTTCACCATTTAGCAGACTTACTTTCTATTACCATCATTGATAACTTGGATTCAAGAGCCTTCTTTCACCTTTTGTTTTTTCCACACCAATTTTTGTGAGCTACTTTTCAAGGTTTTGAGCTTGGTTCTATAGATTCTGTGAGCAAAAGCGTTAAACTCCATGGGACTATAATGGAATGATTTGACATTGGGGTTTAAAGCTAGAAGAATGCTTCCTAATTTTACCATAGGAGTAAAGAAACAAATGATTAGAAACAGGGGTAGATGATCACTGAGTTAGAAAGGAGGAGAAATAACTGGAAATACTCTAATCTGGTATTAATGACCAACCAAGTTTTAATGGCTAAATTATTTCCTTGGTACACCTGGCCTTGGAGATCCACAATCTTGCTTCTGAAATAATCATGCTACTTTCTTCCTAGAGAAATTCAAATGAGTTACCCGAGGTCACACAGTAAACTTGGGTTTTGAAGCCAGGTCTCTGATTCTAAATTCAACACTTGATCTACTATAAGGTGTGTGTGTGTGTGTGTGTGTGTGTGTGTGTGTGTGTAGGTAGGTAGAAAAGCATCCAGCTTAGCATGAGAACCTCTTTTAGAACCTCTCTCCACTGATGCTGGTTAGAAGATAAGCTCTTTAAGGTCAGAGACTATGCTTCTTTCTACTTGTATTCCCCAGTATTTAGGACAGAGCTTAGCACATTTTTGTTGTTCTTGTTAAGCACTTACTTAATGCTTGCTGACTGAATGACTTGTCTTTAACTTATAGAGATTCTGGAATATTGAAAGGTCTAGTGCCTTGCTCAGTTACCATAAAGTTGTTTTGCGTCATTAACTGGACTTTTATCTGATTTTTCCTGACTCCAAGGTCAACACAATATTCACAAGTCCACTCTCTGTCTCACAAAATGCATGCCTATCTGTGACCCTATCTGCGATCAATTGTAGTGTCAAAATCACTCCTTTTCCTGTTGTTCTGCCCCTCTTTCACTTTCTATGCTTCCTGAACTGGCCTGGAGCATGAGTGCTTATACACCTGGACAGGATGGAGGAAGCCTGCCATTGCTCAGCAAATGATAATAACAAACACAACATTCACAGCATCTTAATGATTTCTGGCTCAGCCAAACAAGATTGACTAACCACTGACAGTCTTATGACTCCTACTATGAAAAGACATTGAGCAATTCCTTAGTCCAAGGATTCTCATGGAATTCAGAAATGCTATTGGGGGTGCTGACAGCACAGTGTTGGAAATTTGCCCATTGGAAAATGTGCCTGGGCCAGTTTCCTTTTGTGAATAAGTTATCTTCCATACTCCAGAATATGGGAAATCTCATCTTTTGTTTGCTATCTGAATTAAGCCTCCTACACACATACTGAGCTCTGCTAAGGTAGTCTGGGGAGTATATATAAGTAATAGAAGATACTGTCTTCACTATTGTCATGCTTCCTATCTACTGAAAGTAATAAAATACAAATGGATAGGCTACTGTGAACCACTTTGAACTGTCAGACAGAGAACTGGGTTGAAAGTCACAAGAATCAGGTTCAAAACATGCTTCTGCTACTTATTACTTGTGTGACCTGGGACAAGTTAACTTGTTATCTTTGGGTCTCATTTCTCCCATCTGTAAAATAAGGGAATTGGCCTGTTTCTTCCAGTTACAAGTCTTGTGATCACAGAGAACATTCTAGATTGCATATAATCAGGCATTAGAGAGTGTAGTAGGAGAGAGCTGCCACAGTAGGTCAGGGATGAAAGGCAATACTGAGTAGAGAAGAAGTTTACAAAAGAGATACAGAATTTGGAAAGACAGACTGATACAGGGGCAGAGAGATTCACCCAGGCAGAGAAAGCATTCCAGTCATGGACAGTTTGAATAAGGAGCTGGGAAAAGAAACACAGAATGTCAGAGGTTATGATCACCTTGTCTTGCCAGCTTTTTAACAAATGGAGAAACTTAAATGCAGAGTTCAGTGCATTTAACTAATGTCAACTAGATGACTGTAAAATAATCTTGGATGCAATTGTTCTCATTCAGGATTGAAGTACAGGATCCATCTTGGTTAAAAATGAAGATTAAGCTGTGATTTAAATCTTATTTAAAATTAAGTATGAAGTGGAAATAGCTTGTTTTTGGAAATATTTTTTATATTTACAATTTACAATGATTGCTAGTTTGACACTTTGTTCTGCATCTAAATTTTCACTTTTCCTATATTTTGGAAAGGACTGCTATCTTTATCTCCACCTGTTGACATTCTTCCCTCTGTCAGGTTCCAGTTCAAATGTTGCATCCTCCCTGATCCTTCCAAATGAAAATAATTTTTCTTTTTATTAGATCTCATAGACATTTTCAATGAATTAAAAAATATTTTATATGTTTAGTATGTACTGCTGAAGTGCAAAAAGTAAGAGGTATTTAAGTGGAAAAAGTAGGTCAGAGGACAGTGTAGAAACACTGCAGAAGGAGTAATGCCTGGTAGTTCTCCATCTCATTAGAAGGAATAGACTTGCTGATTCTCACTTCACCCAACTCCCTGGGAGAAAGAAGGTGGCAAAGAGTTTGGGGAGGAGAAAAGGACACCTGCAAGTCTTCTTTCTCCACTACCAGTCCTTGATAGTTTCGCCAGGGGCCAGGCCTGGAGGAGTGGTTAGAGCAGAAGACAAGGTGAAATGGACATCCCCTACCACAAACGCTTTTTGTGCACTTTTTAATAGTAAATCAGAATTGGCACATAGTAGGCACTTAATAAATGCTTGTTGATTATATATTTGCTGGATTTTGGACTCATATGGCCTATATTTGAATCCCAATTTAACCAATTACAACGAGGGTGAAACTGGGCAAGTCATTTCCCTTTTTCTATAATATAAAGGCATCAGACTAGATGTTTCAAACTCAGATTCAGGTGGGCCACAAATGCCACTTTTCAAAATTGCTAAGGGCTGCTCAGACCATAGTAAAATGTAATTGGGAAATGTTTAAATAAAATATGATATCATATATATATGTATATATATGTATCTACATATACATGTCTACACAAACTGACATATATACATAGGCATAGGCATATACATATACATACATATATACATATACATACACATACATATACATATACACACCCACAATCATCCATCTCCCTATATATGTGTGTGTATATATCTATATATCTATATCTATATGTGTATATAGATATAGATATTTTTATGTCAATATGCTGCACAGTGGATATAGAGCAGGGGTAGGTAACCTGTGGCTTCAGGGCCATATGTGACCTTCTAGGTCCTTGAATGTGGCCTTTTGATGGAGTCCAAGTTTTTATAAGATGGATCCTTTTATTAAGGGGATTTGTTTTGTAAAGTTTAGATTCAGTCAAGGGGCTGCACTTGAGGACCTAGAGGGCCACATGTGGCCTCAGGGTCACAGATTATCCACCCCTGGGATACAGTATCAGGCCTGGAATGACAAAGACTCATCTTCCTGAGTTCAAATCTAGCCTCAGACACTTACTTGCAGTGTGGTTCTGGACAAATTACTTAACCCTGTTTGCCTCAGTTTCCTCATCTGTAAAATGAGTTAGAGAAACAAATGGCAAACCACTCCAGTATCTTTGCCAAGAAAACCCCTAAAGGGTCACAAAGAGTCAGATACAACTGAAAATAGCCGAACAACAACAAAAAATCAGTTTGTAGCCACAGAGATCCATTTCTACTGGGTTTGATACCACTGGATCAGATGAACCTTAAGATTCCTCATAGTTCCAAATTCATAGTCCTGTGATCAATTAAATTCCTTGACTGTGGTTTCTTTATCAATTCCAGTGGCTGGCAGAGAGCCTTGTACATAACAGGAGCTTAATAAATGCTCTTGTGTAACACTTGCTCTTTCAGTTTAAAAGACCAACAGTTTATGTTAAAATACCTCAAAGCAGGAACTTGGCAAATCCAAAGCCTGTGTTCCTACTGATATAGAAATACAGTTCTCATGATGAGGCTCCTGAAGAGAATAGCCACACACACTCCCTTTAGTCTTCCTTGCTATTAACCTTTGTGAATAGGGTTAAATCTGTTCATATGGGTCTCCAGAGCTGAAAAAGGGGAAAAAGTGACCCCTCCTCTTTTTTTCCGCCTCCTGATTGCCTTCTCCCTTACCCACTCTGCAGAAGGAGAAGGCCATTGTGGTAGAGAGAGCCTCCGTCAGCTTATTCCTGGACATAGTCCCCTTGGACTGGCTTTGGCTGAACTTTGCAAACTCTACCAAAGGGGGAACCCTTTCCCGCTATTCCCTTCAAGAGCAGTCCCTTTGATGTCCCAGCTGGCTTGACTAACCTCATTTCCCCCATCCACAATGTGTGTCTGATGCAATGTTGGCCACTGCTCCCTCCATTCACTGTGGCCAAGTGCAATGTTTAATGTGTGTGTTTGGCTTGGCCTAAATCGAGCCAAATCATCTGTACTTTGTTTCACTTACAAACCATACTCCCTTTTTCCTCTCTCTTCTCTCAAATAGTTCATTACAGATGTTTTCTATTTATCCCTTTGTGGTCTGCTCCACCCAGTTTCTACATCAGTAAATCATCTTCATGCTGCTTCCAAAATCTGAGAAAAGAAAGTGCTCAATTAGTGAGAGATACTGATTATATTTTTTTCTAAGGCTTACACTTCAGGAGGGTCATTTTCCTATGGGACTACTCCCGCTTCCTAATGGCCCAATTAGAATGTGAGACTAATTAAACAATGTAAATTTTATGGCAGTATTTTTAGCTGCAACATCAGAATAATATACTTAATTTATCTTCTTAATATACTTTTTTAATGAAAGTCAAAATATTACATATCATTGAAGGCTTATATGTGATTGTACTTTCTTCACAAAGCCTTTCTTGATCATTCCGTCTAGACTTTCTACGACCCCTATAGGATTGGCATATATTTTTGTACCTAACCATAGACTCCTTTGTATTGTTTTTAAGCTATAACATTCAAGCAGTAGACCCATTTTAATTGTTTAAATGGTATTTACTCAAATAGCATAGCAAGAACAATCATAACACATTATTCCTTCCATAAATCTGGAGTACCTTTTCCCACCAATACCATACAATATCTTTGGGGAAGAGTGGGCGCAAACTTAAAAGTAAAATACTAGCAAGGCAGATATATAGAGAAGACATATAAGTGGGGGAATTAACAATTATAGAAATGCAGGGCTCTAACATCTCTCCTTTCTCCACAAATGTAGGGCCTCACTGTTTTATTTTTCTCTCTTTTGAAATGTCTTTATAAAATTCACCACTAGAAATAATATATGGGTTCGATTATAGCTTAGCTTCTAGTCTAGTCTGCTCTATTTCTGCACTGGGTTGCTTGGCTGTTTGGATGAACCAACTCCTAACATCTGGACAGTTACTCTTGGCTGGGCTACACCTCTGTTTAACTGGACAGCATTTAACTGGGGTTACTCTTGGATGGCAGCTATATTCTCTTCTGTTTTGGGCTCAGCTGAAGCTCTCAGCTAGCATAGTGTTGGCTTTTTGAGAAAGAAGCCTGTAGTTTAGGATTGGGTGCAGCCTCTCCAGTTCTGCTCTTTAGTCATGGCTCTGAGGTTTTGAGTATCTCTGTCAACAGGGAGCAGGACAGAGAGTGATAGTCTTTCTTTTCCTTGCCTACTTTCTGGGACCTTTGTGCTCCCTCAGTAAGAAACCTTGCTCTAACTTATGGCAGCTATATTTTGGATCTATTTTTTTTTGTTCCAGCTAGCGGTCACTTGTCATGTGGTAACCAAAGGTCAAATATGATTTTTAGAAAAATCCACTGAAGAATAACTAGGAAGAAGTTAATTATTTGCTGAAATACATTATAATTCAAGTTTAGGGAGGACACAGATGAGAGTGGCACAGGATGGTTGATGCTTTGGAATTTTCATCATTGAAGAGTATTCCCAAATTGAGGAGATCAATTTATGAAGCACCTATTATGTGCCAGGCACTGTGCTAAGAAGGGAGATCACAGATCCATATGAGCAGCTGAGCATAAGAAATTCCTAACACCATTTTCTCTTGCTTATGGGTTTTTGCTTTTGGTTTTATGCAAATGGAAAGCAAAGTACTGAGATACTCTAAGTGCCAGGGATAATTTTATTGTCCATCTCTTTCCTGGCTTTGTGAATCAGTTCCTCAAAGTCTCACATACTATCTGTCCTTGCTCTTTAAAATCTGTGATTCTGGGGGCAGTGAGGTAGCACAGTGAATAGAGCACCAGCCCTTGAGTCAGGAGGACCTGAATTCAAATCCGGCCTCAGACACTTAACACTTAATAGCTGTGTGACCTTGGACAAGTGACTTAACCCCAATTGCCCTGCTCTCCCCTCCAAAAAGCAAAATAAAAAATCTATGATTTTTCCAAAGTCTGAAAGGGGAACACCATTAGATATACATATTTAAAATGTAATAAATGTATAAAATTAAGTTCTAATATGATAACCAATAAGTTTAGATAACAATATATAGTTATATTTTTGATTATCATTAATAATTTGCTTAACACTTTTTTCTCCTAATAACCCTGTGAAACAGGTTGTCCATCTGTTATTTTTGTCACCATTTTACACAGAAGGAAACTGAGAAACAAAGAGATTAAATAATTTGTGTGATAGAAATGGAACTGGAACCCCAAGTGTTATCTCTGTGGTTTACTCAGAGTCTAAGTGTTTTATTAAGGGAATTTGTTTTGTGAAGTTTGGATTCAGTTAAAGGGCTTTACTTGATAACCTAGAGGGTCACATGTGGCCTTGGGTCTGAAGATTCTCCACCCCTGATGGAATAAAAATTATATAACTTCGGCTTATTTTGTCAAATATGGAGGTTAGCTGTACATGAATTAAAGCCTGTCATCACAAACTGATGCTTTGGGGAAGCTTATCCTTCTACCCCACCCCAGGTTTATTGAGGGGATGCAAAGGCCAGCTACAG
>CM053594.1:85129023-85154980 GCA_028646575.1 Pseudocheirus occidentalis
GTGCATAATTATACATGCATACATATATACACATATAATACACACACACACACACAGGTATGTATTTTAGACAGCAACTGTGGAAGTAAAATAACCTGAGATCAGAACTCAAGTAGGAAGAGTATAGAATCATAGGAATTGGAAAGAGTCTTAGAATCCGAGCCCTTAATTTTATAGGTAAGGAAACTGATTTCCAGTAAAATAATAAAGTAACTTATCTCAGGTTGTAAAAATTAGATGTGAACTTAGGTCCTCTGACCTGAAATACAGAGCAATTTATCTTCCATGATTAGATTGAGTCACATTTGACAAGTGGTGAGTGCGATAGGATGGAGGGAAATATAGTCAGTCTTTTACAATACGTCCATTGTGGAAATGTTTTGTGTAAGCACACATATACGGCCTGTATTGAATTGCTTGTCTTCCCAGTGGGAGTGTGTGATGAGGGAGGAAGGAAAAGAATCTAGAATTTAAAATTTTAAAATCAAATGTTTAAAAATCATGTGTGTATGTGTATTATTATTATTGTTGTTGTTATTATTTACATGCAACTAGGAAATAAGATATACAGGTACTGGGGGAGGGAGATCTACCTTGCCATACTGCAAAGTCAGATGGGTGATGAGGGAGGATATAGGGGAGAGCAGATTTGGGGAGGGGGTATGCAGTGGGATTGCTGTTTTGGGGTGGTGGGTGGGGGAAAGATGGGGAGAAAATGTGTAACTTGAAATCTTGTGGAAATGAATGTTGTGAACTAAAAATACACAAAAGTTAATTTTTTAAAAATCGAAAAAGGAAAAAGATTGGTTCACATTTGGAAAATTACAGGGCATGTACAATGATATTTATCTCCACACTGCTACAAGGGCTTTTTTTTTAAACACCAATATTCTCCCATGGTTGCTTCTTAGTTTCATACCCTTCCATCTCCTTTACGTTTATGTATTTAATTATTTGAATAGTGTTTCTTTCACTAGAATGTAAGCTCCTTCTGGGTAGGACTTGTTATTGCCTTTATTTTTAGCCTCAGCATTTAGCATTGTGTCTGGTACCTAAGTGATAAATTGTTTCTATTTGATCAATTGGTAGGATAGCCCAGTGATGTAAGAATCATAATAGCACTGGGTGGCTAGGTGGCACAGTGAATAGAGCATGGGCCCTAGAATCAGGAGGACCTGAGTTCAAATCCAGCCTCAGACACTTAATATGTATTGGCTGTGTGACCTTGGGCAAGTCACTTAACCCCTATTTTCCTTCTTTTCCCCCTTTCCAAAAAGAAAAAAAAAGAATCATAATAGCAGATGACACAAGGAACACACTAGAAATATATTTAGAATGTGTAACATGAGGACTTCTTAACTCTTGTTAAAGGTAAAATCTTAACTTCTGTAGCTCATTACCAAAATAACAAAATAACAAAATAACAACAGTCTAGAGGAAAATGTAACACTGGTGACAATAAGACCTGAATTAGAATGTACTTGTGATATTTGCTACCTGTATAATCTCTCTGGTCCTCAGTTGCCTCGTCTGTAAAATGAGAACATGGGATCTGAAGGTTTTTGTTTTTGATTTTAATTTGCCTCAAGCTAGAAGCTAGGTGGTAGAGTGCATATAGCTCCGGGCTTGCAGCAGGAAGATCTAAGCTCAAATCTGACCAGATTCACTATTTGGGTAACTTTCAGCAAGTCACTTAACCTGTCTTCCTCAGTTTCCTCCTCTGTAAAATAATAGCACTTAAATCCTAGGATCATTGTACAGATTAAATGAAATAATATTTGCAAAGAACTTAGCACAGTATCTGACACATGGTAAGTGTTTAATAAATGTTTGTTTCCTTCTTTCTAGCTCTCGGTCTATGATCTTAGAACTTAAACATGAGAATTTTTTTTAAAAAGCCATCTTCAAGTGCTAAGAAAGATTTGTGTGACTACAAAATGAGTCATGGAGTGAGAATGAGGGACACCAGATGGACAGCCAGAGTTTATACATACATGGATCATGTACAGATGATTCATAAAATATCAGAAGGAACCACAAAGAAGATTCCAGCATATTAATGGGATCTTCACTATGAAAACAGACAAGAATCATGCTGGATGAGAGGATGTGAATGGGATGAAATCTGTCCCTGGGGATAGAATATCTACACCCACAATATTATGGTTACCTCAGAGTGAATAAGGTGTTCATGGAGGACTAGCACTTCTGGTGTGATGATTTGCTGAGCTCTTTTCAGGGCTGCTCATCTAACTTTGGTGTTCACCTTTCACCCAACTCTCTTCTATGGCTCTAAGAAGCTGTAGCATGTACAGTGGCCACAGCCTGGTAAAACCATCCTGAAAGACAACCTACACCGAGTCGAAGGGTAACCCACAAGCCTCATACCTGTTGGTGATGTAGGGAGGTGTCTACCCCAAACATGTGAAGATTTTGTCCAGTAGAATGATTGAATGTGAATAATTTGTTCCAATGTGCTATGGAGAACTTGGATCTTGGTCAGATATCAAAGATGCTAAGGTCATCCACTACATTCCGGACTTTTCCAAGGTTGTCCTGACTTTTGTCTTGCCACTAGACTTCAATGACTCTGGAAAAGAGAGTGAGGCGGATGATTGGTAACTCAATCTCACTTAAATCTGATTCATGTGCAAGTCAAAACATCACCCCCCACAATATCATGGATCCCCTTCAAAAATGATAACACCTTGTAAGTATATCAAAACCTTATATTCTATAACTACATCTAAAGTTCTCAATACAATAAATAAATCTATTTGAACTGTACATGCAGAAGTTCCAGCGGCTTAAAGATACGTTCTGAATCTTCAAGTGCCATAGTCACCACAGGGTTAAACTGAAACAAATTCCTTCTACAAAATGAGAATCAAGCACTCTTATATTTTTGATTCACACCAATTAACAGAGAGAGAAGGTGAGAGAAGGGAAAGAGTTAAGCACAATTGGTCCCACTTAAAGACAAACTGAACAATGAAATTAAGAGGAAGGAAGAGTTTCGTACAAACACACACATATAATATATAACATAATAATACAATATATGTTATATCATGTTATATAATTAAATGTATCTACATGTGTACAAATACACACAAACACACACACTAACATCCTAGCTTACTGTAATAACACAGTTCTCTACTTCACTTGCCATGGCTTCTATTAGTATGTAACTTTGAGCAACTCACTGATTTTCTGAGTTTCAATTTCCTTATCTAAAAGAAAAAAAAGAGGGGCAGCTAGTTGGCACAGCAAACAGAGCACCAGATATGGAGTCAGGATGACCAGAGTTCAAATTTGGCCTCAGACCCTTAACACTTACTAGCCATGTGACCTTGGGCAAGTCACTTGACCCCAATTGCCCTGATAATAATACTTTTGATACTTCCTTCAGAAGGGAATGTTATGTAAACTTTATGGCACTATAGAAGCACAGAGATTTGTGAGCTTCTTAAAGATTATACATCTTACTAAATACAATTGTATTGGTCCTTGCAATTATCTATCATTATATGAAAATCACATTCCTTTCCTAACTGAGCTGTTCCAAAGTGGAATAAGTTGTCTCAGGAGGCAGTAAGCTTCCCCTCATTGGAGTTCCAGCAAAGGATAGATGGTCACTTGGCAGGTGTGTAGTAAGTGGGATTATTTGGGGAGAGGGTTTGGGTTGGCATAGATGTCAGCTGAAGTTCCCTCCACCTCTGAAGTTCCGGAATTTTCCGTTCTCTCCAGTGGATAGGAAGGGCTTTTCTATCTCCTTAGGGGCTCCTCCCCCTAACTTTCCTGCCCATCCCTCTTAACAATTTATTTCTCTTAACTATTCTCACAAAATTGTGATGTCTTATGAGAAGTGAGAGTTTTAGCCAAAATGTCTCATCCTTTTTCTCATTCAAGAAGAAAGTTTTGGCTGAGAGTTGAAGCAATGCTGTATTCCACGGGCTGTTCTAGATTTTATTTTAAAGCATGAAATTCTTATAAAAAATGGAACTGGCCAGAGGTAAAAAAAAAATTCTTTTCTTTTTTCCTGCTGTTTCTTTTGCTACAGCAAGGACCATGGCCAGCTGTGTGATGCTCATCTCCATGTTAACAAACCCAGAAGCTGTGGGTGGCAGCTTGTCCCACGCATACTGGTCGGTGAATTCAAGCCAGCCATGAATCAAGCCACTTCAAAAACTGCCACCATGAAATCTAAATGGAATCAGATGGACCTTGTCTATCTGCTTTTTTGCAAAATGTGTCCCGAATCTTATCCTTTCAAAACTACTGACATACATGTTCAAATGAATTCAGCAGCTAGTAAAGGAATACCTACTTGTCTCAGGTCACTAGTTTGAGAGAACTGAAGATTATGCTGTAGTCTCTGCCCTCATGAATCTTACAGTCAAGTGAGGGAAATAAAAACATTCACAAATCATAGCAAGATGGAGAATTATATGAAAATGTAAAGAGAAAAACAAAGTAGTTTCAGAGAGGAAGGCTCACAGAGGGTTCAACAAAGCATTCAGTATTGGAACTGGGACTTGACCAACGAGTTAGAACATAGAAAATGCTTTGAAGGGAGAACATTCCATGCACACAGAAGAATGAAAGCAAAGGCACAGAAGCAAGAAATCATAGGGGATGTTTTATAGTAAGTAGTTCGGTTTTGTTGGTAAATTGGGTAGATGTGTGGAACTAATAGATTCCCTCTTTTAGTTAAATTTGGTAATGTTGGAGGTTTTTTATCCAGTCTCCCATTTTACCCAGAAAGTCCCTTCACTCCTATGACTTAATCTGGCCTCCCAAAAATATGGTTATACTTGTAGTAAATAAAGGGGAAAAAGTCTTTATACACCTGGGCCATAACAGAGAACAAGGGGGACATTTAGTTCTTATTTGTTAAATGAGCCTTGAAAACCACCCAGCTGGTAGTCAGAAGAAGCTAATTAGCAGCCCCCAAACCCTTAAGAATCAAATGATGCTGATGAAATGTAAAAGCTTCATTTCTGCTTCTTTAAATGAATCATATCACACAATGTTGACATCAATAAGGAAAGTTTTAAAAATGGAAGAAAATATGTTTTATTTATCATTTAGTAGACCAGTTCTTACTAAGTACCTTCTATGTATAGGGTAAGATACTGTGCTAGGTTCTGGGGATATAGATAAAAATGATCCAGTTTCTACATTTGGACAATTTACATTTGTTGGGGGTGGGATGGAGTGAGATGGGGAGAAACAATCTGTACATAGAAGAGTAAATATAGGATCTATTAAACTGCTTTCAGGGAAGGGGCCACTAGGGACTCTGTTGATCAAGGTGGGCTTCCAGTACATTCTCCTGACTTATCCTTTAAGACTGTTAGTGATTGGGTGGGTGGGGGTGGGGGACACTAAAGCCAAGCCTTGCAGAAAGCTGGAGATTTTAAAAGGCAGTCTTTTCTTAAGTGAGGGGACTCAGTCACGTAGGTACAGCCTGTGCAGGAACACAGAGTCAGGAGCTGGAATATTGTAAATATGGAGTAGCAAACAGGCTTGTTTATGACAAGAGTAGAGTTAGTAAATGAAAGGGAGAAAAATTCAATAAGCCTGGAAAGTTAGAAATAGCAACTTTTAAGAATAGTTTAAGCATTTGCTAAAATCACCTTCCCACCTTATGTAAATATTTAATCTGTTTTGGCTGGAAATGTTTTACCCCCATATTTTCCCTTCCTTAGTTGTGAGTTAACTTTAATAAGTATCAGGAGGGAACAGACAAACAAAAGAAATGACCTATGCTAATTTGAAAATACAATTTGAGTCATTTAATTTTTTTTTAGTTCTGTTGATAATTCTGGAATTTTATAGACCATTATGAAATAACTTGGAAAGTACCAGTAGACTTTTCTCCCTCTAATCTGATCTGATAGCTTTAAAAGTCAGAAGATGTTTCTAGCTTGGTATAATCAAAAGAGGCCTACATAGAGAGCTATGCTAATTGAGATATAGTCCAAGGTCCCCTAATGCCTGCTTCCATGATTTGGTCAAATCACTTCCCCTCTGTAAGCCTCAGTTCCTTTAAATGTGTCAAAATTGAACTTTGTTCTGGTATTTCTGACTACCCCTTCCCCTTTCTAATAAGTCTAGTAAATTTATAAGTAGTCAATATAATAAGATTGCAAAGAAGAATCTGGAAGTCACATACAAACCATCCCAAAGATCAAAGGAGGATAATTTACAAATTGTAACATATAGTAACTAAAATTCATATCCTGGTGATATGTCCTGAATCAGGGGAAAACATCTAGGCTTTGGGTTCAAGGTTCTGGTCGTATGATACATAAAATGCAGACAAAATCCAGACCTTAGTTCCAAACCAGTGGGACATCAAAAAAGTCCTGCAAGTACTGATGACTTTGAAGTTTTACCAATAATTTTGAGATTATTTGGATATGCTAATAAGCTAACACTAAGATGTCATAGATAGGAGGTGTTAGTCTATTTCCCCCCAAATCCTATGAATATAAGACCTCCAGTGTTTGCCTTTGAATTCTCTTCTATCACCTAGGGGGTTCATACTGTGTAGGATTATGTGTTTCCCCCCTTTAATTAGTTAACCAATAATAATTCATTAAACATCTACTATGTTCTAGGTGACAAGCATATAACTTTTGGGTGAAAGGGGTTTTTTCCCTTAATTATTCAATCAGTAACCATTCATTAAATGTCCACTTTATTCTGGGTGAAAAGTAGTATGACATAGTTTTTAGAGTTAGCCTCCAGTAAAGAAGATCTGAATTTAAGTCCTGTGTGTAATATGTACTAGCTATGTGACTCTGGGCAACTACCTTGATTGAGAGAAATGATTGTTTCTCTCCTATAGTAATAGTCAATTATTGAATTAGGATAAAGACTTTTTTTTTCCCTTTCCTTTTCCTCATTTAGAAGTCAGCTCCTGTAGGTTATTCAGGCAGCCTTTGAAGTCCCTGGCTCATAATGAGATGAAATCTTGGGTGAAACTGACTCAACTAGGAAACAGATCTGTTCAAAAGGTAAAGAAATTTTAGTTTAAGTGAATTGTTGGAATATTTCCCATTGTGTTTTAGTCAGGCAGGTCTGGGTAAAAGTGGATTCCCACTTGTGTCTAGATTACCCTAGATGGGGTGATATAGCTATAGATAAATCTTTTTGACCAAGACGAAGTGATCAGAGTCTCTTGCCCCAGTCCTTCATCGTAATAAACCCACCTTTCATAATAATATTCATTCTCTCATTACTTGTTAACCAATCAGAGTTAATTGACATCCTCAGGAACATCTGCTCTTGCGGGGGGCATATAAGCTTTCCAGGGAGTTCCATGAGGGGTCTTTAGCATTCAAGAGTTCCACTAACCCCTTCCCCACTACCGTGATTAATACAATGATTAATTATCCAGAAACTATGTCTCAAACTTGTAATATGTCATATAACTTCTTAGTGTCCTTGGCAACTCCTTATGCCTACCAAGCTACAAACATATCATTAATATATGTAGGTAGTAATAATAGCTAGCATTTACACATTACTTTATTATTTGCACAATACTGTACATGTTAGCTCATTTAATCCATACAACAATGCTGAGAGATAGATAGGTGCTATATTGTAAATGAGGAAACCAAGGGTAAGAGATGTAAGCAACTTTTCTAGGGGCACACAGTTTTAAGTGTCTAAGGCAAGATATAAATGCAGGTTTTCCTAACTCCAAGACCAACACTTTTACCCAGCATACTATTTATTTGCCAGAGATCTCAAGGAAAACACCAAGAATGTTTTTGGACTCCCTGTGGAGAATTCATAAGAAGTAGTATTCAAGAAAAGGCATAAAAGGATTTTAGTCTGCCCTTTTGTAAGGACTGTTCCTCAAGTTGATGAGATTACATACTCATTAAGTTCTAGATATATATACGTATATAACTAAACTCTTCCACCTTTCTGTCAAGAGAATAGATCTAAACTCACATCTCAATGAGGTCAAAATAAGAACTCAGTTCATTAAACAGAAGTAAACACCAAAGAAATAGGTCACATTGAATGTTCTGCCCATGGGCATTTTAACTGTGGGAAATGAAAATCTGAAAAAATAAAAATTACTTTGTATTTACCCTGTGTATGTGTGTATATGTAATTAGTTTGTATGTACAAGTTATTCAGTTATTCTACTGACTTATACTCCCATATTCCTTTACCTCCCTAAAGGGAGCTTCTAGAAGCCAGAGGCTGTTTCTTTTCTTTCTTTCTTTTCTGTCTTTGTATTTCCAGAACCCAGCCCAGGGCCTGGAATAGTTTTGTTTTTAAGACCAGACCTATGATTTCATTGTTTTTTAAAAATAAATTTATTTTTAGCATCTTTTCAAATTTTGAGTTCCAGATTCTTTCCCTTCCTTCCACTCTCCCCCACCCACTGAGGGCAAGAAAATAATATCAATGACACATGCCAAATCAAATGAAACCTACTCCATATTAACTGTAACACAAAAAAACCCCAAGGAAAATGAAATGAGGAAATTATACTTCAATTTGCACTCAGAGTTCATTAGTTCTCTCTCTGGAGAAGAATAGCATTTTTTCATCATGAATCCTTTGGAATTGTCTTACATCATTGTATTGATCAGAATGGCCAAGACCTTCACAGTTGATCATTGTGTATGTATGTATGTATGTGTGCGTGTATGTACATATGCATGTATGTATATATGTATATATTCTTTCCTATTTGAATCAATTCCAGTGTGATTCAGGTTCAAGTAAGTTACATGTATCATTTTCCCATATAGGAATGAAAACAGTTTAACTCTATTGAGTCCCATATTCTTCTTTCATTTTGACCTTTTTATCCTTCTCTTTTGTCTTATGTTTGAATGTCAGATATTCTTGTCAGCTCTTTTCTTTTTATGAGGAATGCCTGAAAGCCCTCTATTTCATTACATTTCCATTTTCCACCTGGAGGATTATACTCAATTTTTTTTGGATAAAGTAATCCTTGATTGTAATCCCAGCTCCTTTGCCTTTCAGAATATCATATTCCAAGCCTTCTGCTCCTTTAATATGAATGCTGCTATATCTTGTATGATCCTGGCTATGACTCCACAATATTTGAATTGTATCTTTTCTGAATGCTTGCAATATTTTCTCCTTGACCTGGGAGTTCCAGTATTTGATTATAATATTTCTAGGAGTTTTTATTTCTCATTCAGGAGGTGATCAGCAGATTCTCTTATTTTCTATTTTAGTTTCTGGATCCAAGTTATTGGAGCAGTTTTCCTTGATACATTGAAACATTGTATCTAGCCTGTCTTTTAATCATGGCTTTGTTCCATTTTCCAGGTCACACTCTCTTCTATTTTTTCCTTCTTTTGACTTTGTTTTATTGTTTCTTCATATCTCATGGAGTCATTAGCTTTCATTTGGTAAATTTTAATTTTTAAGGAATTATTTTGCTCAGTGCTTCTGTATCTTTTTTCCTATTTGGCCAATTTTGCTTTTTAACAGATTCTTTTCCTTACTGAATTTTTGTTCTGCTTTTATCATTAAACCAATTATTTAAAGATGTTATTTTTGTTAGTATTTTTGAGCCTCTTTTTACCAAACTGTTCATTTTCTTTTCCTAATTTTTTTTATCACTCTCAATTCTCTTTCAACATTTCCCTCTACTAATAATATCTTTTTATTTAGTTCCCCCCTCCCACCCAGGAATTCTTGTCTTGTGTGGATCCAGTTAGTATTTATTTTTGATACTTTGCTTGTCATGTTCTTGTCTTTTTCTGACTTTATATCTTGCTCTTCCAGTAGCAATTTTTATGTTCAAGTTCCTTATTGTTTTTGTTTGCTCATTTTTCCAGCCTATTTCTTGACAATAAGCTTTATGTTGAGGTAGGGCTCTGGTTACCTGGAGGTGGGAAGGTACTATTCCAAGCTTTAGTCTTTCTCATGCTACTTTTCAGTTTCTGCAAGTTTTCAGTGTTTCCAAGGTGGTGTGCTGCATGGAGAGGTTTCCTTGTCTGCACTTTGGTCTTTAATCAGGAAAGGACCCTGCTCTCCTGTAACTAACAGTGTTAGTGCTCCTCTTGGCTCTTGAACTGTGATCAGTGCTTCTTCTTTCCTGTAGTTGCAAATGCTAATGCTCCCCTTTGCCTTGAAATTGTGACCAGGGCCCTTGCTCTTTTGTGACCAATAGAATGACTTTCTCTTCACTCTAGAACTGCAACCCAGAAATGCATACGGGCAATAGAACTGCCAGTCAGTGTCAACCATACCCAGGGTGAGCCAAGGGTTCCTTTTAATCTCTTTCTGATCAACTGTCCAATACCCCTTACTGTCTCTGGGTTGAAAGTTCTCAAAACTGCTGGTGCTGCTGTAACAGAAATCTCTACGGTCTACTGTGCTCTGGGCTTCTGCCTACAGACCTCTTCTGGTGACATCTTAAATATTCTTAGGCTGAAATAAGTCCTCACTGACATTTTATTGGCTATACTGCTCCAAAATTTGATGTAAGGAGTTATTTTAAAGTTGTTTGGAGCCAAATATTGGGAGAGTTCAAAGGGGATGCTGTCTGTACTCCTCCATCTTGATTCTGCCCTACCCCTCACAATGATTTCATTGATGTTGGGAACTCATAAGATCACAGTGACAACAGAAAGGGATGTCAGAGGCTATGTAATCCAATCTTCCCATTATTCAGATAAGAAAACTAAGGTCCAGGGAAGAAAAGTAGCTTGACCAAAGTCACATAGGTAGCAAGCATATGTTTGTTTCACCTTGGCAACATGACATAATCTTCCAAAGCCTTTGTTTCTTCATCTATGAAATTGGAGTAAGTAAAGGACTAGATGACTTCTATTGTTCCTTTTGATTTTATTTTCATAATCATATATATATGCATATATATATACATATAGTGTGTGCTAATGTATATATGATAAGTATATATTACATATATAGTAAATAACTATATTATATAAATGATAGCTATTATATATGCATATATACCTATATATTATATTGCACATGTATATTATATATGTATGCACATATAAATACAGGCATGTATTTGTGCATATGTGTATATATGACATTTACATAGCATTTTAAGCTTTGGAAAGGGCTTTATAATCATTATTTAATTTGATTCTCACAACTCTTGCACATAGGATTACTGTTATCCTCCATTTACAGATGAAAAAACTGTGGCAACCATATTAAATAACTTACCCATGGTCATACAGCTAGATAAGTTCAATTAATAAGTACAATAGGATCTTCTATTATTTTCTCCTGCTAGTCAACTTTGTTACCATAAAGAAATGGTTTGCTTTAAAGCATAGTTTCTAAAAGCTTAACTTATGTATTTCTTCTCATATATGTCATATTAGTTACACAATTATGAAAATATCACTTTTCTCTGGGTTTCATTTTCTACATCAGTAAAATGGGGAAGTTGTCTTCATTGATCTCTAAAGGCCTTTCTCGTTTACCTATAATATGAGTCATTGATTCTGTAAGTCTTATCTTCAAGATTTTCTGAGAAATGGTGTTTCATTGGGGATAGTGCTTAATGGTACTCCAAATGATACTCTAAATTTAATTAAAAGAAAACAGTTCAACAAAAATTTGCAAAGGAGAAAGCCCGTGGAAATTCTGCCCCCTCGTTTAAGTTCAGAATTTCAATGAAAAAATTTTGAGAGGAATCTTAGTTTATTATCTAAAATAAGTAAAATCATTTCCAGAAGAAACAGAAAGTTAATTTATCAAAAGTCCTAACCATGTAACAAACTTCCCTCTTTTGTCCAAGGAACAATTCCCAATTTTGCCCTCAATTTTGGGATATATTTATGTTTAAGCAATAATGGTGCTACAAAACTATTTGTTGCAGAGTTTTTTTTTTATAAATAAACCTGGGGTCTGATGATTTTATCATTATAGTTAGCCCATTAAAAAAAATCTTACAGTCACCAGGGACCAAAGGGATAGTTTAGCTCACTTCTCACACAGTGCAAGAATCTCTTCCATATCTGTTTGAATATCTCCCAGTGATGGGGAGTTCACTCTTCTGTTCTGCTTAATTTCATCCAGTTCATTGTCTGCAGCACCAAGTACATTGCTTTGCACATGGCAGATTCTCAATATATTCTCCTGGAATTGTACTGGTTTCCAAGACAGTCATTCATCTAAGTATTGGACAGTGGTGTTAGAAAGTTATTTCTTATACCAAACCCCATAATGACAGATTTGTAACTTCTATGTATTGCTCCTAGGTCTGTCCTCAGGAGTAACACAGCACTGGTCTAATCTCTCTTCTCTGAAAGGCTGTCATGTGAAAGAGGGATTAGTCTTCTTCTGCTTTGCCCCAGATGGCAGAACTAGGAACAGGAACTAGAAATTGAAGAAAGATATTTTGGTTCAGTGTGAGTAAGAAGCTTCCTACCTTTTTTTTTTGTCTAGACCTGCAATTTCATTGGTTTAAGGAAATTCCCATGAGAAACTCCTTTTAATAATGCAAATTTGAAATTCTTATGCAACATATTCTTAGAGAATTTCTTGGAGACACTGAGAGGTTGACTGGTCCAGGGTCACAAAACTTATTCATCAGAAATGGGCCATGGATAGTGGTCTTTCTCTGAAGGTCAGTTCTATTATCACTATACATCTATCCTAATACTTAAAGTTCTACTAAAGTAATTCAACAGACATTCCTTGAACTTCTGGGAATGTGCTAGGCGCTAGGGATTCTGTTGATCTGCTAAGAGGCAGAGGGTATGAACTCTGTCTCCTGTTGCTGACATAACAGGAAGGCTTTGGCTGAAACAGGAAGCCAATGTTCTGTGTGTATATCAGAAGAGCCCCAGAGAGAGACTGTCAGAACTACAATTTTTTTCTCCTGGTGGGCTGCTGGTGGAGGAGAGAAAGAGTTTCTCTAAGTGAGCATCTGGAAGCTGACTGAGAACTGAGAGAGTATTTCCTTGAGACCAGAATTCGGTGAAGGCTGAAGTTACTACTGAGAAGGCTTCCTGGAAGGCCAAGATTTCTTCTGGATCCTAGGGCCAGCAGAACTGCTGGAAGACTGAAGAAGCATGAATGGGATAAGGCTTTTTTTGTGGCTTGGTTGAGTTCCTAGGAACAGAAGTTGTGAAGGTTTTGAGATGTGTTGGACCCTGTGAACTCCAGTGCGTAGCAGGAACTGCTTGGAGAACTGGATAAAAACCTGGGAGCTGTCTGCCTCTGAATCCACCACTGTTTAGTGGATTCAGATAGGAGCTGGGACCATGGAAGGGGATCCAGGGAATCTGAGAAACCACTGCTGGTCAAGATGAAGGAAAGGCCTCTTCTTGGATATTGAATGCTGTGATGAAATTGAAGATTACTAGGGACCTAGGGGTGGAGGGTTTGAGTAATTTTCTAATGGTTGTACTTAGTGATTAATAATACTTAGTGACTGATTGCTAGATAAGTGACTGATAAAGTTAACCTATGATTGCCCCATGAGTGGTAGACTGACTATTGTATTTTGAGATGACTGAATGACTGAGTAAGGAGGCAAACCTCTTTAGGGATACCAGATGATTGTTCTTTTGTTCTTTGTTCTAAATACTGTGACCACTTTGGTGGAAACTACATGGCCATTTTAATGCCAAGCTGTTGTGAATACTATATTGTGAATTTCTGTAATAAGATGTAATGTTGTATATTTTGTATCATGATTTGTTGTGAATGTTTTCCTTTGATTTATTCTTGAATAAGTGGAGTGTTCATTATACTGTATAATCAGAACCTCAAAAGCTGTTCATAGTAGCATTCTTTTGGGAAGCTGCTCATGCATGGTGTTACAATCACTTAGCTTCAGTTTGACTGAGTTTCCTCAGTTAGGGGTGGTAATAGCTTGTACATTGCAAGGATGTTTCACAGGGTCATTGTGAGGATCAAATATAATAAGATTTGAAAAAGTACTTCCCACAGTAACTGGTACGTAGTAAGTGTTCACTAAAACACTTCTTCTTTTCCCCTTTCACTACAAAGAGGGGATCAAGGCAGTAAAGCAAGTTTGAGAACCAGGGCCCTAGAATCTAGAGCTAATGATTTTAACACTGTATTATGCTGCCTCCATAGAGCTCTCTCTCTCTCTCTCTCTCTCTCTCTCTCTCTCTCTCTCTGTCTCATACCCACACATGTGTGTGTATGTAAATAGATAGTTAAATAGATAAAACCTTCAACTTTATCTCATATAACAAGCCATCCAGGCCCTTTGTTCTCTCTTCCTCATTATTGTTATTATTGTTGTTATTATTACATTTTTTTTACCTCTAGGCTTATCCAGATGGTTAATTTCCTTCCTTAATTGTGGTCCTCAAACTAAATATCAGGCATGGTCTGACCAGATGGATTTCAGTCAGGGTTATATTTCTATCCTGGTGCTATCTTTTTATCAGTGAAATCTACTTTTAAATGAACAACAGTTTTATTAAGGTTGTCTCTATCCAAATAGTGTGGACAAAGCTAATTGGATGTAGCTGTAAGAGAATTGATTTGAATCAGAAGTCCATTGTGAGTTAGGCATTTTACTGTCCTGGGTGTCAGTTTCTTCATCTGCAAAATGAGAGGTTTGCTGTAGATGACCTCTGAAGTCCCTTCTAGCTTTAAAGCTATGATTCTCTAATCCTAAGCAGTATTTAAGTGATAGTTCATTCTAAGGTGTATTGTCCAGCTTTCACAGCCAGCCTGAAAGAACTAACTACTGTAAGTATGCATTTGTTAATCAGCTAATGACCTTTCACATTCTTTCTCATCACTTCCATAGACTATGGTTAAGTGATACTAAATAGCACCTTAGTATCCTGAACAACATTTCCCTAAGTTCTTAAATTTAAAGAGAGTGACTGAACTATGCCGAAGAGAACATTTAAAATAAGAGTTCACTGGAATATTTAAACAATAGCATTGAATACTGTTACTTAAACAAATGCATTTTTTTTCATTGTTGATGTATTCTTTATCAACTCTTGACTGTGCTGTGGTCTTTCCTCAAAAGTCATAGAAGAGTGGGGTGGCTAGGTGACACAGTGAATAGAGCATTGGCCCTGGAGTCAGAAGAATGTGAATTCAAATCTGGCCCCAGACACTTAACTAGCCATGTGACCTTGGGCAAGTCACTTAACCCCAATTGCCCTGCCCTACCCCCTCCAAAAAAAAGCAAAAAAAAAGTCATAGGAGAAAAAATAAAAAGAACACTTAAAATAGAAGACTTTATCTATCTATCTACATCAACATAAAATATTTTGATATGGCAGTCATAAAACAGCATATATGTTATCATCCAGATATTATCCATACATATATTGTCATTATCCAGATGCATATACATGCAATGTGTGGTATGCGTGTGTACATATATGTCTGTATGTATAGAGTAGATAGAAGGTAATTTCAGAGCATATGCACTGGAGAGGGCAGAGAAGGGGCAATTAGGAAAGGCTCCTGAAAATGTTGGATTTAAATTATGTCTTCAAGTAGACATGTAAGCCATGATGTGAGGAAGGAGAGCATCATAAACGTAGGGAAGAGTCTATAAGCCTCAGAGCCAGGAGATGGGATGCTGTGTGCTAGGAACATCAAGAAAGTCTGTGCTACATGTAGAGTATGTTAAGATTAAGTGACTTGTCCATGGTCACTCAGCTAGTATATGTCAGAAGTAGTATGTGTGGGGTGGCTAGGTAGCATGGTGAATAGAGCCCCAGTCCTGGAGTCAGGAAGACCTGAGTTCAAATGGCAGCCTCAGACACTTGGCACATGTACTAGCTATGTGACTTTGGCCAAGTCAGTTAACCCCAATTGCCTTCCAAAAAGAAAAAAAATAAAGTAGTATGTGAACACAGATCTTATTAACTTCCAAATTGGCCCCCTATCCACTAAACTGCCATCTTAAAAATAATAATAGTTTATTTTCAAATAGTGCTCTATGTTTTTTATGTAATTTAAATGCAATATTTCATTTGATGTCATGAGTTGAATAAAGCAAGGATTATTGACTATTTCTCAGATGAGAAAACTGAGGCTAAGGAAGCTTAACTTGCCCAAGGATATGCAAATTTTCTAAGTATCACTTTGGAGTACTCAGTGTTTAAAGTTTTTGTCCTTGTATTCACCATTTATTTCAGTCATGAGGGGCCACGATCTCAGAAGCTGCTGTTGGGGGACTGTCTTTACATTATTATTCACACGTGCTCTTTTTGTGGTTGGCTACTCCAAATGTAGCAGACTCTGCTCTTGGTATCTATGGAACTTCTGATTGCTCTGATCCATCTCTTGGTCACCTAGGCATGCTTTCTCAGAATATTCATTCACCTATGATCAGGAAACAGTAAACACGCAAACACACACACACACACACACACACGAAGAATCATGCTGACAGACTCTAGTTAACAAGGTGGAAGATAAAGTAGCAGGGAGTGAATACTGGGATGGACCTGAAGTCCAGAAGACCTTGGTTCAAATCTGGACGTAGGCATTTCCTAGTTGTGTCACCGTGGAAAAAGTGACAACCTCTGTTTTCCTCCGTTCCCTCATCTGCAAAAAAAAAGGAATGATAATTGCACCTATCTCATGGTGGTTGTGAGGCTAAATGAAATTTGTAAAGTGCTTTATAAATCTTAAAGCCTTATATAAATGCTAGAAGCTGCTTTTGCTGCTAGTACTACCATGACTACTGTTACTACTACTACTACTACTACTACTACTACTACTACTACTACTACTACTACTACTACTATTACTATTCTACTATTACTACTACTATAACTACTACTACTATTACTACTACTGCTACTACTACTACTATTACTACTACTACAATTACCACTACTACTACTATTACTACTACTGCTACTACTACTTCTACTACTGCTACTACTACTACTACTACTACTACTACTACAACTACTACTATTACTACTACTACTGCTACTACTACTACTGCTACTACTTCCCCCCATCTAGTACCTCATAGCAGTTTTCCATCATTTACTAGCAGGAAAGAAAGGGAATGAAAATAGATAGCAGAGGGGCAGATCACATTTGAAGTTACAATTTAGCAACTTAGATGGCATTGATCTACCTGTCTCCATAGCCAAAAAGTTGATTCTTTATCCTCGCAAGCTGACAGTCCCACAGTTGCTCATGATCAGAGGTAGGCTTACCAGACCCCTACATGTTGGAAAAGAAATAGTTGGGTAAAGTTTGTACATGTTCTGTATAGCTTAGCAAGAAAGGTAGATTGGACCATGCTCTAAGGACCAGGTCCTCACTGATCAGTGTCTCTACTATATCTATATATCAGAAGTAATCCACCCAAATCTGTCCTTTCTTCACAGTTAACTTTTTCTGTTCAGTGTACCACCATCTTTCCAGTTACTCAGATATATGTACTCCTAGTCATCCTTAACACCTGACAACCATATCCAATCTGTTGCCAGCTCTTATTGATTCTATTTCTGTATCCTCTTCTGATTCTGACCTCTTCTCCCCATTCACATTAGCATCATTCTAGTTCAGGCTCTTATATTTCATCTTGACTCCTAATTAGACTCCTAGCTTCTAGTCTCTTTCTTCTATGGTCTATGCTTAATAGAGCTGCCAGAATAGTCTTCTGGCAGAATATATCTGAGAATGTAACGGCACTACTCAAAAATCTTCATTTTTTTCTTTATTATCTGTAGCAATGCCCTCCAAATGAGGGTCACATACTTACTGAGGGCCAAAATGAAACTCCAAGAAGTTGTTGATTGCCTGGAGTTGGGAAAGTGATGGAACCAATCAGAGGGAAGGAAGATGGATTTTAGGAACCTTCCCCACAACAACGAGTTGTTGGCATATCTCCATAATAATTATATGATCTCCTTCATTCATCATCACTTAGCACACACACATCCCTTTGGCCATGTCCTTAGTTGACTTCCCTGTGGCTGTGGTGGGTTTCAGCCTTCAAGGCATTTAAAAATCTAACCACAAGCAAGGCACCATAAAAAGCTGAGCAAGGAAAATTCCTTGGCCCTCTCCCCAAAGTCCATATGCCCTCCTCTCCTAATCAATTCCTGCTTCTGGTATGTCGCTCACATCCCTAGGGTGCTCTATCAAATGTTTAACAGCACAGAGAAAACACACTTTTGAGTTTAATCTTAACTATTAACATTTTCTCCATCACTTTCTTAACTCTAGGCAATCAACAAAACAATAAATCAAGCCAGAATTTGTATTGTTTGCTGATTTCCATAGTGTAAATGTTCAATTGCATTGAAAATTTAAAAATTTGCTTTTGTAAACTGTCTCAAGTGGTCAGCACTTCTTTGTTGGACCCTCAGTGAGTGAGCCCTAATCTCTGGGAGGGGTAGCCACTTAGTAGGAACCCCATCCCTCCACACAACTTAAATTTGTGTGGGGAAAAGAATGAGGAACACAGGATAAGCATGAATGAATGGGTTGGGGAGGGGGTCTTCATGGATGTTCTCTTCTGTTACCTTCTCCCCCAAATCTGCCTCTTTTCCCAACTTCCCTACTCCTGCCAAAGTCCTATCATGAGAATACTTTGCTAGTAGGGATTGGTTCATTCTTTGTAGCTGTATCCTCAGTGCTTGGCCCTGTGCTGGGCTCATAGTAAGCCTTTAACAATTACTTACTAATTGATTGATAGTTATAATCCCTTTAGTTCTCAGATTGCTGATACCCTTGATCTCTTCCCTTGCTCCACATATCTAGAAGGATACCAAGTCTGGTTGTTTTTTTAATCTTCACTGCATCTCTTGCATATATCCCTTTTCCTCCACTCACATACCTTATCCTTTGACATACTGTTATCTACACTCAGTTGGACTGTCATAATGATAGCTCCCTAAATAATATACCTGCTTTAAATCTCTCTCTTCTCCAGACCCTCTATACTATTGCCTAAGTGATTTTCCCAAAGCACAAGTTTGATCCCTTTGTTTCCACACTCAATAAACTCCATTTGTTCCCTAATGAGTCTTGAATCAAACATTATGTGCTTTTTAATCTGACTCTTTTTAAAATTTCTCTTTTATTTTGTATGTGTTCTATAGTATACATAGTTGTTAGTGCACATTAGATATCCAGTCATGGCTGCAGTGGTGCTTATCTATTTGAATCTTGGTTAAGCATAGGCCTGTGATTGAATGCTCAGTTTGCCCTGTCTCTAAGTGAGAAGTAAAGAGCAAGAAATCTTTAAAAGGAAGCATTGGTCTCAGAGAAAGGACAAGCTCACTGAGTGGTAGTCATGAGATTCCCAAGGAACTTATTGATGCTCTAACAGTAAGAGCTCCCAGAAGTTTGGTGTGCAGATGTAGCAGGCTGCTCTAGGCCCCTGTTACAGCCTCCTCACTCAAGTGGCTTCAATCCTGATGCCACAGTTTTCATGCTCAGTCCCTTCAACTGTTATTTACTTTATTTCTGTATTTGCTAAATTATCAGAAACAAGTTTCTCTAAGATGTCATTTATTGTGTATACGTATGTCCTTGGGGAAAAGTAAAAGCTTCTAAGCAGAATGTTATGGTTGTCCTGGGGCACAGACATACACAAAAGGGGAGGGGATTGTCTCACATTAGCTGAAAGCTATCAATGCTAATCAAAATGACCCAACAAACTTTTACTGATAACTACAATTATAGCTGCCCCAAAAGGAAAGGAGATTGTTATTTCTTTTTTCCAGATCATTTTGCAGTTGAGAAAATTGTAAACAGAGCTAAATGTCTTGCCCAGGGTTGCCTAGATAGTGTCTAAGGTCAGATTTGAACTCATGAAGATGAGTCTTCCTAATTCCAAGACCAGAGCTCTATCCACTGAGTAAACCAGCTTTCTGTGTGTGTACGCACACACACTATGTACACATGTTACATATATGCACATATATATGCACACATGCATGTATATGCACATGTATATGTTTTCCAAGACTTGATTCCTTTTCCACCAAATGCCAAGTTACACAATGAACAAGCATTGTGAACAGAAAATTGACGTCTGTATCCAAACTTATAACAAACAAACATCAGAGAAGGAATACAGATGACAATGTATACCAGACAATTAACAGAGTAGATGAGCTTTCTCATCAGGAGTTGGATACCTCAGTTCAACCAAAAGAGAGAGAGTCCCCATTTCACCCGAGGGGACATTCCCTGAAGTCTCTACTGAGTAATCTAGGCATAGAAACATGATCAAGGTGTTGGCTCCCTGTTTGTTGTTGTTCAGTCATTTCAGTTGTGTCTAACTCTTTGTGACTCCATTTGGAGTCTTCTTGACAAAGATACTGGAGAGGTTTGCTCTATGTTCTAGTTCCTTCTTAGATTCTTTCTACCTACTGAGGGATCTTAGGAGAATTAGTATACATGAGTCTTCATTCTTGCAACTGGAAACCAAAAAGACCAGGAACTTTCTTCTCCATAGATCCCACTAATTCTATCCCTTATGTGGGTATAGAGAATTAATAAAAGTCCGCTATGCAAATGGTCTTTGAGGTCTAGGTTAGATGATTTTTTTTGCTTTTTTTTTAAAGGGGCAATTGGGGTTAAGTGACTTGTCCAAGGTCACACAGCTGGTAAGTGTTGAATTATTTCAACTCAGGATTTGAACTCAGGTCCTTCTGACTCCAGGGCCAGTGCTCTATTCATTGTGCCAGTTGAATACTTTAAAAAAGAGAATTAAATCACCTCTATTCCACAGAAACAATTCACAAAGCTTTGGTAATGGGGAAAGGCAACAAATTAGCATTGGATAGAACAGAGGAGAGAAATCTGGTATTGTCTGTGCTCAACCCCCTGCTTGGAATCCTAGAATATTTTAGAAAGGGTTACTTTTAAGAGGAGAATGTCTAGCAACTACCTTCAAGTTTTTCAAGTGTTAGAGGTAAAGGAATCTTAGAGATCATCTAGTCAAAATCTCTACTTTTAGAGAGGAAGATATTGATGCCCCCAGAGGTAAAATGATCACTCCTTGTATAGTTTACAGAATTCTGAAGCTGGAAGAAAAAGAAATGGTTCCAAGTCTCATCGTAAGCTGAGTGACTAACTCATATCTGTAGAGTCATTTCTGCATCTAAATTATTTTGATTCTTTCACTTGCTGGTTCTATGAAGGTAATTTATATTATAGTTACAGTAGAAGGTACAAAATCTACCAGGCTTAACAATGTATTGCTTTGGGACTTTTGTTGAAGAGTTTTTTGAAGGAAATCTTTATAAGCTCACTTCAGTTTGTTCCTTTCATTACTTAGGGTACACAAACACATTTTCTGAAAAGAAGAAAAACATTGAAGGGAAGTGAAATTTTTCTCACCCTTTGTAGTGCCATGCACCAGCAGATTCCTGAAAGAATGCTACTGAGAACAGCTTTTAAGATTCGGATTACAGTGATAGTGAACACTCTGTTTATTCTATTACAAATCAAGACAAACATTCATAAATATAATATTCACATTACATATTATTCCAGAAAATCACAATATGGTGTTCATAACAGCTTAGCATTAGAATTGCCACACAGTTTTCACTACAGTGGCCACAGTATTTAGCACAAGGAACAAAAGAATAATCATATGGTTTTCTTAAGGGGGAAGCCCTCCTCACTTATACATTCAATCAATCAATTCACAATACATCAATCTTCCACTCATGGGGCAACCATCAACTTAATCAGTCATTAATCTAGATTCCTGATTACTAACTATCATTAATCACTAGTATAGTCATTAAAAAACCACACAAAATCTCCACCCCTTGGTGTCCAGCAAACCTCAGTTTCATCTAAGGGGAGGCCTTTTCTTCATCTTGACCCTGGGTGGTCTCTCTGATTCCCTGGATCCCCTTCCATGGTCCCAGGTCCCTCCTGAATCCACCAAATAGTCACCTGGATTCAGAAGCAGACAGCTGCCAGGTTCTTGTCCAGTCCTCAGAGGTAGACAGCTCCCAGGTCCTTGTCCTGGGCAATCCTCGGTACACACTGAAGTTCACAGGGTCCAGCACATCTCAAATCCTTCACCACTTCTATTTCTTGGAACTCAAGGATCGGCCAGGCCATTAACAAAGTCTTATCCTGGTTATGCTTCTTCAGTCCTCCAGTAGTTCAGCTGGCCCTAGGACCCAGAAGAAATATTGGCCTTCTGGGTGGCCTTCACCAGATTCTGGCCTCAAGAAAACTCCATCTCAGGTCTCAGTCAGCTTCCAGATGCTGGGAGAGAAACTCTCTCCCCCCCCCCACCCTTCTCCCTCTCTCTCTCAAGAAAACTTCAACTCATTTCTTCAGCAACCAGATGCTGAGACAATCCTGCTTCCTCCAAAAGGAAATTCCAATTCTGTCCCTCTGTCTCTGAAATTCTTGCTTATATACAGATACTGGCCTCCTGTCTCAGTCAATCCCCTTCTGCCACATCCTCAGGGGGGTTTACAACCTCTCAACAGGGGACAGGGCTCACACCTTTCATACTTATCCCTAAATTACTAAGTGCTAAGTATCTGCTAAACTGATTGCTGTTACACCATTCTATATCTATATCCCCTTATCCCTCATAACCTTGTAGTAGTCATTCATCCATGGATTAAAAACAGTCCCATCTCTGATCTTGACTTGGTCCTTGAACCACACTAAAGGTTTCCTTACTTCTTTAGAATAACTTAAGAAATGGACCCTGGAGTCATAAAGACTTATCTTCCTGAGTTCAAATCTGACCTCAGATACTTACTAGCTGTATAACCCTGGGTGAGTCACTTAACCCTGCTTGCCTCAGTTTCCTCATTTGTAAAATGATGTGGAGAAGGAAATGGTGAACTATTATGGTATCTTTGCCAAGAAAACCCAAAAAAGTGTCATGAAAAGTGGACATGACTGAACAACAACAAAATACTGGTGGAAATTAGTCAACGAATCTTCTTTTGCTTAAATGATCTTCTATTTTGTTTGGTTTTTTTTAGCTTGAGAATGAATGGAAAACTATGTATGACTTAGTAGACATGCCATAGGGACCTATAGAATCATGACTTTAGATCTAGAAAGGACCTCAAAGGTCATTTATCTCAACTTTCTTATTTTCATGATGAGATAACTAAGGTCTAGAAGGAGGGAAAAAAGTTACACAGAAGGAAGGAGGGAAAGAAAAAAGAAAGGAAGGAAGGTAAGAAGGAAAGAAGACAGTAAGGAAGAAAAGAAGTAAGGAAAGGAGGAAGGAGGGAAGGAAGGAAATAAGGAAGGAAGAAAGGAGGGATGGAAGGAAGGATGGATGGGAGGAAGGAATGTTTATTAAATTTCATAAATATTATTTCATTTGATCCTCACACAAATGCTGTTATCAGCATTTTACAATCAAGGAAACTGAGCCAGTTAGAGGCTAAATAATTTGTCTAGGATCATATTGCTAGTGAGTATCTGAGACCAGATTTGAACTCAGGTCTTCTTGATTCCAGACCTAGCTCTCCTTCCACTATGATACCTAACTGTCTCAACATTATTACAAGAGCAATAAGTATCATAGTTGGGATTTTAACCCAGGTGTTCTGAATCCAGTTTATGTACTCTTACTGAGTAGAATATAAAGGTTTAAGTGACTTGTTCCAGGTCACACAGGCACCAATGTCAATGACAGGGTCCAAACCTGCATCTTTCTTACCCTAAACTTAGTATTCAATTGGTTATGCCAAGCTGTCTCTGGAAATCATATACTGACTTATAAAAAACATGTATATGGTGACTTTTGGATAGGTGACAGAAAAATGTGAGACTTTTTTGAGACACAGGTAAGTTTTAAGCTATCTTAAACCAACAAAAGGGAGCCAGAGAGGAAAAATAAAAACAAAAACAAACAAATCATGCCTGTCTTTGATTCTTAGAATTATTTTCTTTGAAAAATGTTTAACTTAATTCAACAAATATTTAGTAATTTCCTATTATATTCAAGGCACTATATTGAATTAGACGATACACATTAATAAAGAAGAATCCCTCTTCTTAAGGAATTAACAATAATGAGAAGGGTAGGGGAGAATAAAACATTTTCACAAATACAGATGTTACTGGGTACAATGTGAAATGACATAAGACAAGCATGCCATGTGATATAAGGGAGAATTCACTTTCTTCTGTGTGCATTGGGTTAGATCAGGGTAGGCTTCATGGAGAATTCATTTGGTTTGGGCTTGGAAGGATAGTTTTTCAACTGATAGAATTATCAGAAAAGTCCTGCCAGGCATACAGAAAATATAAGCAAAAGAGTGGGGGTAGGGAAGTTTCCTCTAGACACAAATAAATGTTGCAGATGAGCTCACTCACCTTTGCTCTTGCTAGAGCCTCATGGGTGTCATTCAGAAAGCTAAAATAGTGCCGAGTTGTTTTCTCAACACTTGCAAACCCTTTGTTGGCTTATTGCAGACTCCCTCAGCCACAGACTGTAGCATTCTAATTTATAGCCATTCTGTGTATCTCCTCATAGTAATCTTAGCACTTGGCATCTTGCAGAGTGATATATGGGGAGCAATTATTAACTGAAGTGACCAGGATAACAAAACCTTCAGAACTGTATTGTTTGTGGCAGAAAGGTGAGCTCCCTGGAAAGTGGTGGAAGAACATTTTTTTTTCCTTTTTCAATCTAAACTAAGAAGAAAAGAAGGAGTGGGGAAAAACATGATTATATGAATCACTCAGTGTTCTCTAAATGTATTAGAAACAGTCTTTTGTTAAGAACCCAATACTATTGTCTTATATATTTGAATACACAAGTGATAGACAATTCAATTCAACAAGCCTTTATTAAATTTCTTCTGTAGACAAGGTACCATGCTAGGCAGAAAAGATACAGAGGCAAAAGAAAATACCCCTTGCCCTCAGGGAGCTTATATTCTACTGTAGATTGGTATAAACTGCAATACTTCCATTAGTAAAGAAAATATCTCAAATGGTACAATTTTTCTATCTACAACTTAAGTGCCAGAATTTGAAATAACTTAGTAGTCATAGAGGCAGTTTCCTGGCTTCTAGTCTGTGTTTGAAGGTCCCATATCTTACTCTTTATCATAGAAACCTAGTCTGGGAGTCAAAAGTGACCTCAGACATCAGGAAGTCAACCCCCTCCCACTTTTGCCAAAACTAAGACACTCCTAAACACAGATCCTCCTCCTCATTATGATTTCCATTATTCTCTCAACTCTCTTTCTTATATATGTTTAGAGGCATCTAGGTGGTACAGTGAAGAGAATGTTGGGTTGGAGTCAGGACAAACCTGAGTTCAACTTCAGACACATACTAACTATGTGAGTCTGGGCAAATACTTTAACCTCTATCTGCCTTAATTTCCTCCTCTGTAAAATGGGAATAATAATCATGCACATCACTTAGAATTTTATGACGATAATAAGAAAATATCATCCGGTAATTTTATTCCAGAGAAGCAGAAAGATCACTACATTTAGAGTCAGAGTATCTGGGTTCAAGGTGTGACCATAAAGTTACTAGCTTTGTTATCTTCTGTGAGTCACGTAATCTGAACTCCTTTCCTCATCTGAAAAAGGGGAGTAATAAAAAGTCTTGTAATATTTTCCTTCTATGATTGATGTTAGCATAGTTTGTAAAACAGAAAAGTATTACAAGAAGTAGTGTAGTGAATTGAATAGAGCATTTGATGCAGAGTCAAGAAGATATGGGTTCAAATCCTACATCAGATACTTACTGTTTGACCCTGGGCAAGTCATTGTACCTGAATTTCCTTATCTCTAAAATGAAAGGATTAGGGCCCCTTCCTGCTCTAAATCTATGATATATATCTTTCAACATGCATTTATTAAGTGCGTACAATATGACAGGCACTGAATTTACAAAGATAAAAATGAACTAGTTCCTGTTCTCAAGGAATTGACATTCTATAGCATCTCTCATATTAAGGATAAGGAAATTGAGA
>CM053594.1:85155480-85198081 GCA_028646575.1 Pseudocheirus occidentalis
ACCATAGGTGAGGCCAGCAAAGGGCCACTGCCCTTTTCAATGGGATCCTCCATCTGGAACTCAGTTTTTAAGATCCAGATTCTCCCTTTTATATAAGGAATCACCAGGTCAAGTCAAAGATTGTGTTCTCCCCTACCTATTCTTCTGATGACTCAGCAGCCACTCTTAAAGATTCTCTCCTTAAAAAGTAATATTTGTTGCTATCATTTCAGTTTTAGACCATCCAAATAAATGGTGTCAAACTCAAAAAGAAATAGGGGCTATTCTACCATACATAAGGATCCTGTGAGTTGCATATTGACTTAGAAAACCACACGTTTGTTTATTTCTTAATTATTAATGCATCGACACATTAAAATCAGATAGAAACTACCTTTTAATCTGGTTTGAACCACATTTGGGAGTGTTGTGGGCCATGTGTAACCTGTGGACCAAATGCCTGACATTTTTTACCTGGATTTCCCCTTATACTCTTTCCCTTTCCCTCACACAGAACTATCCCCCTTTAACCAATATTAAAAGAAAACAAATGAACACATTAAACATACATTATATTCAATCTTCTACAATAATGTACCACATTCCCCCCACTTCCACAAAGAAGTAGAGGTATGTTCTCATATCTCTTCAATCAGAGTTCTCTAAATATATCAGAGACTCCATTTCTAATTAAGAACCCTATCCTGCCTTTTATATCAGAATAAAAGGAATGATACTCAATTCAACTCAACAGCATTCATTAAGAACATACTCTATGCGAGATACTAAGATACAGAAAAAGAAAACTCTTCCTTCCCTCAAGGAGCTTAGGTTGTACTGACCATGTTAGCATTTGATATTTTCATTAATGTAGCAAATATGTTCAATGACAGTTTCTTGTCTAAAAGCCAAGTTTGCTCCTTGCAATTTTGTGACATTCAGTTTCAATTATTGTGTGCTTGTTGTTCTTCCCATAAACATTTTTGTGCTTGTTATACATATTGTTTTTTGCCTCTGCTTATTTTACCTTTTGTTATGTTCATGTAAGTCATTCCATAATTCTCTATAATCACCATACCAAAGATTCTCTCTTAGTGTTTCTTAAGTCTGCTTTGAAAGCAGTGTTAGAATCTACTGGAGCCACTTACCATACGCAAAGAAGACCTTGTAGGAAAGGATGTGTTATGATGACTGAGAATTGATGGTGATATGGAACATTTCTTGAGAAAATTCATTTGTTTCACCTAAAAACTAGAAGTTTCCTATTCTAAGATTTGCCACATTACATTTCTAACTTTCCTTTTGTGTGTTGTCTGGCATGACTTCAGCTAACTTTGTAATGCTTTGCACCTATTAATTTAACTTGTCAATTGCCCAATAATAAGCTAGGCAGCTGAAGGTAGCATAGTAGGCAGAGTGTTAGATCTGGAATCAGGAAAATCTGAATTCAAATTTGGCCACAGACACTTACTAGCTGTGTGACCCAAAGTAAGGCACTCAACCTCTTCCTGCCTCAGTTTATTCATCTATACATTTAGGATAATAATAGCAACTCTCTTCGAAAGAGTAAATGAGGCAATATTGGTCACATGCTTTGAAAACCTTATAATTCTATGTAAGTGCTATTAGTATTATTATTACTCATATTTACCTATTAAGGTTTACTGAACTGACTCTTTTTTTTTTACACTGCTTGAAGGGAGGCAATCAAGTATTATTTCCCTATTTCATAGTTGAGGAAACTGAGGGAGACAAATTTACCAAAATTTACAGGACTAGTAGTAAGTGATGGAGCTAGAACTCTAGCCTAGCTCTCTTGGCACCTTGGACTATGTTTTATTATTTTTTTTTCATTTTCCACTGAATTGCTTCCTGTTATCTCCTAACTGCTAATCTCTTAATCTTTTAATAATAATTTCATACTTGCCTAGGGCATGGAGGGCTCCCTTTCTTTTCTCTTCTTTAATAATTTTTTTTTTGCTTTTTGGAGGGCAGTTGGGATTAAGTGACTTGCCCAAGGTCTCACGGTCAGTTTTTGTGTTAAGTGTCTGAGGCCAGATTTGAACTCAGGTCTTCCTGATTCCAGGGCTGGTGCTCTATTCATTGCGCCACCTAGTCACCCCTTCTCTTTAACAATTAAAATGATATCAAAAGCGAATCAAGTTTCCATTGGAGGCAATTAGTTGATTCTTACTTTAGGTCGTCAAGAAAAAAATGGATGGTCACTCACTGGGCAATTCAGTTTTAGGTTTAACTGCAGAATTCTCTGAAGTCCCTTCCAACTCAGAAATTCTGAAATTTAAAAGGCTTTTTCTGAATCTTAAAGTCTGGGAAGAGATGAAACATTTCCTTCTCTCTGATGATGGAATTTCAGGCACCATGATAAGTGGTGAGCAAGAAGAGGGGAGGTATTTCAGACAAATAGTAAGTATTTCTTTGTCCATTTCTGATGATAACAAATCTACTCAAAAAGCTAACATTGGGTGTCAGTTAACTCACAAGAATTTTTGTAAAATTCTTATAAACTCATTCCAATAAGCTCTGGTAAAACTTTAAAAAATACTTATGCATTGATATATTTTGTCTTTATATTACCTAAACATTCCTGGATATTTAATAGAGATAGCTCCATTTCCTCCTCCTACCCATCAATACTTTGAAAAAAAAGTCTGATAATATATGTAATGTTCCATACCTCTAAACCCCACCCCCACCTCTGCAAAAGATTAGAAGGGGGTCTTCTCTGCTGGCTGAATGTATCTAATGAGTTTATAGGTCTCATGTAGGCACTTCTAGAAGTCATTGAGCAAATAATACGTTATGGCTCTCTGACTGACTGACTGAAATGCATACCAAAAGCTGAAACTGATTCTCTTTGTAAGTAGAGCCTCCCTGAACAGTTTCATAGATCATAGAATTTAGAGTTGGAAGGGACCTTGGAGATAATTTTTTTGTCTACTCCTTTCACATTAGAGATAAATAAAATAGAGCCCAGAGATGCTAATCAACTTGCCCACGGTTACACAGCTAGCAAAGTTAAGAATCCAGGATTATTTGCTCAGGTCCTCTGACTTCTATTTCCATTTCTTCTCCTGCTCATGCATGGAAGAGATTGCTAGCACCTGAGTCTGGCTGCTTGCAATGACAACATCTTTAAACTCGCTGCTTTCATTATTTCCTATTTGTCTTCTTCATTCTCAGTACTCACCATGTTTCCCATGTGGTCTTCTCCCCTTCCCTTCAGCAGATACTGATGAAAAGTTCCTAGAAAGCAAGATGCCAAAGATAAACCCACAGCTGGCCTCATGAAAGGAAGTCCTATCCTCTTCTCTCCTCTGTGAAACACCTGCATCTGTATCTGCTGCTGCTGGGCCCTATCCCCAAGAAATACCCAAAGCTGGTGAGAAATCACCCTGAGAACCGTGTCTCTAAACACCTCCTAGCCATTATCTTGACACAATCACTGTGTTCTGGGTACTTAACCTGTGAGATTAAATCTTTATGCACCAGTGTGGAAAGATCACATCCTTGTAATTTTTCATATATATAATTTCTCAGCTGCCTTAGTTTAAGCTTGTCGTATTTATGGCCCAACTGTAATTTAGGGGAACGCTTGGAAAATGCCAGTCTCAAAGGACATCTCTCTCGAATTGCAGCTGAGAATGCCTCTCTGAGCAAGGGTAGCAGACTGTGGTGAAACTGATCATTCCAGTCAATTATATTCCTAGACCAGTCACTTTGTCGTGTTCTGCAGGATGGAAAAAAAATCATTAGGGAGCCTGCACCAATAAATTATGCTTTCAGTGTTGTTCAAGGAGGAAGAAAGACAAGGGGCTCATATTTTACACCATTTTCTGCAGGGGTGAACTTGGGCAAGATAATTCCTGGCTTGTCCTGGGCCATCTATTCAGAATCAAGTGAAAGGGAATTACATGGCACTATGTTAGACTTTTCCCATTACTGAAGAACATTACTTGGTCTTAAAAGGTCTTTGTAAAAGAATTAGATGAACCAATCAATGCTGACAGCAATAGATGCCTTGATTTTAGGGAAATGTCTCATAGCTTAATCGTAGATGTCCAAAGGAGCATGGAGGTGAAGTCATAGTGAATAAGGGAAAGACATGCATGCCCAACTACAAACCAGGGAAGCAGTTAACACCAATGAAAGCAGAGTAGTACACTGACCCACTGTACAGCCAAGTGAACCTTCCCTGGATATAGCCATGTATTTTGTGAGGAGTATTCAAGCATAATGTTGTCTGGAAAAGAGTAGGAGAAGGGGGTACATGATGAAATGGTGAGACACTGTTCCACCTGCTTCTAGGACTTAGCACATCCTTATCCAAAACTCTCATCAGTTTGATAAGTGGGACTCCTTTATTTATTATTATTCCATGCTCCTGGGCAACCAAAGGACGAAAAAGGTTTCGGAAGTATCAAGAAGGCTTATTTTATAGAAAGGAGTAGATACCCTTTCAAGTATATGTAATCACTTTGCTACCTGAAGTATCACAGGCAGGAAAGTGCCAGTTTACTAGGAAATTAGAATTGTATCATGTGGAAGGTACTTGGTATAAATAATTTTCAATATTGAAGGTCTCAGGAAAGAGAGAGTACTTGATAAGAGAATGGACTATCTGAGGAAATGATAGGCTATTCGATACATAATGACTACCATGAAAAAGCAGAGAATCTCTCTTCCCTCCCTCCACTAGACTACCATGTACATTATGGATCAGAGAACAAAAGATGAGGGGGAAAAAGTATAAATGCTAAAGTAGAAACATAAAAAATCAGATAAATAAGTAAGGGAGAGTTGTCAATGAAATGAGATTATAAGAAAAATGTGGAGCCTCATTTTTCTTTAAGAGAAGAAATCATGTTGACCTTTGGAAAAGAGGGGTTAGTAACTTAGGTAGATGTGATGAGCGACACAGTAGTTTGCAAACTGCCCTTTAAATGGGAAGGAAAGCCATATTTGGTATCATCATTGACATGTCATCCTCTTCCTGGGACATTAAGAGGGCGTAATATGTGGAGTGGACGTCAGAAAATTTAGCTAAGTTCTCACTGCCATAGAAAGATTGCCTTCTGACCCAGCATGGATGGTTACCATGATAACTGTGAAGGAATGAAAGAAGTAGACATTTTATGTGAATTACTTTTTAAAATTGTAAGTATTCCCCTTTATGTCTTAAGAGTTTTTATTTGTCATCATCCATAAGTATCTCATTGTATTCTAACCCCAGACCTGAATCAATTAATTGACCTGAATTATATCTTGCTCAGAATAGCAAATAATTCAATCTCCCTATGTCTCTGTATCCTTATTTATAAAAAAAAGGAATAGAAATACTTAGCATGATTATTTCACAGGATCATTTCAAAATTCAGAAGAGATACTAAATATTAACACACTTCACATATTATAAAGCATTATAGAAATATTACTTGAAGAGAGGTAGTTTGGCACTGGTTGACCTTAAAATCTGAAAAAAAAATGGATAAATAGTTAATTTAACACACAGTAGTTCCATGACTATGGACAAACCATTTAAAATCTATGTTTAGGGGCAATGAGGTGGCATAGTGAATAGAGCACCAGCCCTGGAGTCAGGAGTAACTGAGTTCAAATTCAGCCTCAGACACTTGACATACTAGCCGTGTGACCTTGGGCAAATCATTTAACACCAATTGTGCTACCTTTCCCCCTCCAAAAAAAGTCTATGTTTAAATCCTCCCTCTGGGAATTACTAGTGGTTTGGCCTTTGCTCTTTCAGCCTTAGTTTTCTTATCTATAAAATGGAGATTTTTAAAAGCCACTACTAATGGGGTTATTGTGAGGATCAAATGAGATAATTTATATAAAATCCTTTGCAAACTTTACAGTTATTTGAATGCTGGCTGCTATAATTATTATCCTATGGCTACTGTCCCAAAATGCCTTAGCAGGGAAGGTTGGTAGCCTGGGTAGAGAAAGATGGAAAGAGAAAATATAAAGAAAATGCAGCCCTTTGATGTAGGGAAGAGAAAAAGAAATGGAAAGTAAAAGGGACATTTCTTTTCTTTTATAATATAGGTCCAGTTAATAATGCACTGGTCCCTTTGCCTTATCAGGGGGGTAGAGTCAGGGATGGGTTGGACCTGGAATGAGGTGGCCTTATCTGAATAAGGTAATCAAAAGCAGAAACATCCTAGGCAATGAAAAGGACTAGAAAAAAAAGACATGAGTTATTTAAGGTAAATGGGCTGTTTATTAGCAGAGTAATTATAACCAACAATCAGGCAGTTAAGACGACAAATGTAACCAAGATCTTGATATATAGTTCAGAAGTGTGTCAGTGTAGAGATGAAATAAGCAAAACAGATAAACTCAGATTAAGGTCAAATAAGACACTGGGTCTTTAAATAAGATTCCTCCATCCCAAGAGTTCTGTTATCACATTTGACTCATTCAAAGTAATGACTATGCTCTGATCTCTCTGAGACTTAGGGTCCATGGCTTACTCAGCCCACCTTGTTCAGCTGAAAGGACTTCAGCTGTGGACAGCTCCCCGCTGCTGCTGGTGTTTCCAACTGGGAAACAGCTGTGCCTGAACAGTGCTTGACAGTCAGGGGGCTGCCAAATTTGCTTTGATTCAGCTAACACTGCAATAAAGGTACTGTTCCCATGATAAGAATTGAATAGAAATATTAACCTCTCCTTTGTTTATCAAGTGGATGCTGTTTAAACTCTGTAGGCACTCTTGAAAAAAATGTGCTAGTGCTGTTGCATGATACACTCTCTATATGGAGCTATCTATGTTAAATACCAGAGGAAGGAGGGCTGTTCAAGATGGATGAAGCAGCAGAGAAGAAAGCTTTAGTGCTGATGTAAGCATATTTGCCCAGAAAGGAGTGCTGACCCTGGAAGTTATGGAGTTGCCCTGAACTAGAGATCTGGCTAATGAGCTAAGGGTACTTAGAACCACATCTTAATGCCAATTCTGCTACTGATTGCCATTGTAGTCCTATAAAAATTTACATTTCTCTTTGTAAATATCAAGAGTATTTGTCAAACAGGGATGTAAATAACATGTACCATACATGACATGTGATCTCTACATTGGTTTAAAGTACATATTGGCTGCTACCACCAAAGACATGTTGATGGGTGTGTATTATGTGCTCATCCTTTCTTCCAACTTGCTTCTTTTTGCACTATTTTGTATAAGCATAGGATTTCATTGAATATAATTTGAAGAACATTGATCTGTTGAAGTAAATCCTTATTTAGAATTATAGATAAAAATTTAAACCTAAAAGGGGATGTTCTTCACTTAAACCTTAGGTTTCTCAGGGGGAGGAGCCAAGATGGCAGAATAAAAGCAGGAACTTGACTGAGCTCCCAAACTAATACCTGTAAAATATGACTCTAAACAAAATTTGGAGTGACAGAACCCACATAGTGACAGAGAGAAAAAAATCTCCTGCTAAAGGCAGCCTGGCAGGCCAACAGGAAAGGTCTATCATAGCAGACTGGGAGCCAAGGGAAGTCCCACCAGCCAGAGTGGACCTGACCAGCAGTGAGTAGACTTCAGGAGAATGAATCACCAGCAGCTGTGGTGGATTCTAGACTTCTCAATACATAAATCCCAAAGAAAAAGTAAAAGGTCAATAGGGAACTCTGTTGGAAATGGGTAAGAGAAGAGCACAGTCTTACTCCTGCCTCTAGGGTGATGTATCAGCAATTCAGCATTCACAATGCCTACAGTAACTATGAGTATGCTGATATGGTTATTAATCACAAAATGTAACAGGCTCTCTACGTGAGAAATATAGTCAGAGCATTTATTCAAGTACCAGAAGACTGAGTCCCAAAAACCAGAAATTCAAAGCCAAAAACAGTAGTTATGAAGTTGGCACATGCAGTTAAAGTAGTAAATATCTACATTCTCAAGCCTTCAAAACAGGACAGGCAACCTCAGGCAAAGATCCTTCTCTCCTCACTCACAGCAACTGCTCAGCGTTCAGGCAGCTTGCTCCCAGCAGCTCTAGCCCCTCTGCAGTTCTAATCCCTGGAAGTCCTCAGCAAGAGTCCTTAGCAGAGATTCTGACTGGCTCAAAGAAAAAGGAATTTGCATCGCTGCTGCCGCCACCACTGCCAGTGCTGCTGTCTCTGCTTCTGTCACCAGCACGGACGGTAGCTTGGTTCCAGCGTTCTCTTGCTCCACCCCTTCCTGCTATGTCAGCAAGTTCAAGGGGCATGGAAGATCTTCAAATCTCAGTATCATTACAGGTGACAGGTAGCAGAGGCATGGTGGCTGCAGCTGCTGCCACAAGGCTGCCTCCAGAGCACCTGGACTGCAGTTTGGTGGGAGACCAAGGGACATTCATATGGTAATCATTTTTGCTTTGACCTCCTTGGATCTGGGTCACAGTCTTGGGTTGTGGTCCTGGAGTGTGTGGCCAGTGTGCCAGAGCTTGTTGTGACTGTAGAGAGGGCACACTCCTAAGACCTCTGACAACTGTGAAAACCCCAGCAATTTGGGACACAGCTCTCTCCACTCCTGAAGCAGAGTTCTACCATTGCAAAGAGCTCAAAAGTCAAGTAATTGGCTGGCAAGATGAGCAAGCAGAGGAAGCACAAACAGACAATAAAATCCTTTTTTGATGACAAAAAAATATCAAAACATGGAATCAGAAGAAGACAACAAAGTCAAAATTCCTGCATCAAAAGCTTCCAAGAAAAATATAAATTGGTTACAGGCCATGGAGGAACTCAAGAAGGATTTTGAAAATGAAATGAGAAGTGGAAGAAAAATTGGGAAGAGCAATGAGAATGATATGAGAAAATCATGAAAAGTGAGCCAACAGCCTGCTAAAGGACACCCAAAATGTATACTGAAGAAAATAACACCTTAAAAAGAGACTAACTCAAATGGCAAAAGAGACCAAAAATATCAGTGAGGAGAAGAATGCCTTTAAAAGGAGAATTGGCCAGATGAAAAAAAGAATTTAAAAAGCTTACTGAAGAGAATAATGCCTTTGAAATTAGATAGCAGCAAATAGAAGCTAATGACTTTATGAGAAATCAAGATACTACAAAACAGATGCAAAAAATGAAAAAAAAAATACGAGGCAATATGAAACATCTCATTGAAAAAAACACTAACCTGGAAAATTGATCCAGGAGAGGTAATTTAAAATTTATTGGACCACCTGAAAGCTACGATAAAAAAAAGAGCCTAGAAATCATCCTTCAAGAAATTCTTGGGAGCCAAGATGGCAGAACAGAAGCGGGAACATTTCTAAGCTCCTCCATGAATTCCTTAACTTTATAAAGGGAATCAGTGAAAGGAAAGTGTCCATGTAGGTCTGGTCAGGGGGAATGCAGAGCATGGGGGACTACAACAGCATGGACCAGAGAACATATTGCAGTGGAGTGAGAAGGAACCTCAGCAAGTGGACTCACCCATCCCAAGGTCAATTTGCAGCCATCACACCACCAGATGGAGGATTGGTCTCATCTGGGTAAGAGAAAGTACAGGGCCCACAGAAGCAACAGCACCTTCTCCTGGGGTTATTAGCCAACAGCATGGAAGTTTAAAAATCACCTACCTGAATTTCCCGAGGCCAAGATGGCAGAGTGATCCCTAGCTGCTTCAATTCCATCTCCCTCACCCAGAAAACCCAGAGATAAATGTCCAATCCAGAATAAAATCCTGAAATAGTGGAAATAGCCTCAGGCTTAGGAATCACCAAGAAAGGGTTTAACGGAGGCGTTAAGGAGTCTAAAATGATGGGAGGTGTCCCAACAAGCCTCACCTCAGCTGGCCAGGAGGAGCTCCCAAAGCCCAAGGTGGTGGAGCCAGAAAATTCTAACAACACAATCCCAGATGGGCCTTAGCACCACCAGGGGAATCTGAGGACACTAGCTCTGCTGGCTGCCAGCTGCTGTCCCTGGTGAGCTATAGCCCAGGGGCATAGAGGTGGAAACCTGAAGCAGCAAGATGACCCCTCCATAACTCAGGGGAAACACTGTCCTTGGCCTCAGTCTACACACCCAGAGGCTACAACACACAAAGTCAGCAACCAGGCACCTAGCTTCCAGTTTGAGAAGTATGGATCAGAGCCCTCTGTACCCCAGAAGCAGAAATACACTTGAAAGATCAGGAAATAGACAATCACAATGGGCTGGAAGCAATTTGCAAAGGGAAGAACAAAGATGGTTGAATCCTATTATTGTGAATGAAAAGAATCACTTTCAAGAGACACTATGTACTCTATATCCACCCCTAAGACCATAGTAGGAAATAAGAATTGATCTCAAGCCCAAAAAACATTCTTGGAGGAGCTCAAGAAAGATTTTAAAAGCCATATTAGAGAGGTAGAAATTGAAATCAACAGTGACCAAATTGGAAAAAATCTCATTGAAGAAAACAAATATCTAAAAGGTAAAATTTGTGAACTGGGACAGGAGTTTCAAAATGTGACTGAAGAAAATATCTCCGTAAAAAAGGAGCTTCAAAAATTAACCAAGGAAAATAATTCACTAAAAATTAGAATCAGTCAAATTGAAGCTAAGGACTATGCTGCATCAACAGTCAGTCAAACAAAACATGAAGATAAAAAAATTAAAAGAAAGTAGAAAATATCTCACTGGAAAAATAACTGACCTGGAGAACAGATTCAGGAGAGATAAACTAAGAATTATTGGTCTACTGGAAAGCCATGATGAAAAAAGCAGCCTGGACAATATCTTGAAGTCCTAGACTCAAAGGGTAAAATAGTTATTGAAAGAATTCACATTACTCTTCCTGAAAAAGATCCCACATTGAAAACTCCAAGAAATATAGTAGCCAAATTCCAGAATTACAAGGTCAAGGAGAAACTACCACAAGCAGCCAAAAAGAAACAATTCAACTATTGTGGAATTACAATCAGGATTACACAGGACCTAGCAACTTCTACATTAAAAGATTGGGGAGATTGGAATCTGATATTTCCTAAGGCAAAAGAGCTAGGACTGCAACTAAGTATCAACTACCTGAAAAAACTGGGCATAATCTTTCAGGCAAGAAAATGGTCATTTAATGAAATAAGGGACTTCCAGACTTTCTGGATGAAAAAGCCAGAACTCAATGGAAAATTTGATTTCCAACTACAAGACCTAAGAAAGACCTTAAAAGGTAAACAAGGGAAACATATACTCACTCACTCACACACACATACATACATACACACACACACACATACACAGACACATGCATACATGCACACTTAGGATTCAGTAAGAGAAAACTGTTTACATTACTATATGAAAAAGTGGTACCTGTCAATATTGAAATTTATATAATTATTGCAACATTTTAAAGTGTTATACATAGATAGAGTGTATAGATATATAGAAATAAATGAACTAATCTGATGATAAAAAAGGAAAGGATGAGGCAGAAAAAGGTAAATTATGCCACATGAAGAGGCATAAAAACATACAGTAGTAGAAAAGAAGGTGGGAGGGAGATGAGCATCATATGAACTTTATTCTCATTGGTTCTGGTTCAAAGAGGGCTCAACAAAATCAGTTTAGTTTAATATTCTAATGTGAAAAGACACAGAAACTCATAATAGATGGAAAGGAGGGAGGGAGAAGAGCACTGTATGAAATTTATTCTCATTGGTTTTGGGGTTAAAGAGGGTTAAACATACTCCATTAATTATAAAAATGCATTTTTCCAACAATCAGTAGGAGGGATAAAAGGGGAATCAAAAGGGGAGGGAAATAATAGTAAGTGGAAAGGGTAGGTAAAGAGGAGGGGTCACAGTGAGGGAATACTGAGGGAGGTGATGTTCAAAAGGAACTCTTAAGGAAGAGAAGGGAGAAGGAAGATGCAAAAACATAAACAGGGGAGGGAATAGGATGGAGGGAAAAACACATATAGTAATCATAATTGTGAATGTGAATGGGATGAACTCTCCCATAAAATGGAGGCAGATAGTAGAATAGATTAAGAACCATATTCCTACAATACGCTTTCTACAAGAAACACCTTTAAAAAGGGAATACACACAGGGTGAATGTAAAAGGATGGAGTAGAATATATTATGCTTCAGCTAAGGTAAAAAAAAAACAGGGGTAGCAATCCTTATGTCAGATAAAGCAAATGCAAAAATGGATCTAATTAAAAGAGATATGAAGGAAACTATGTCCTGTTAAAAGGCATCATTGAGAATGAAGCAATATCATTACTTAGCATATATGCACCAAGTGGTATAGCATCCAAACTCCTAGAGGAAAAGTCAAGGGAATTAGAGGAAGAAATAGAGATCAAAACTATACTAGTGGGGGTCCTCAATCCCCATCTCTGAATTTCATAAATCTAACCTTAAAATAAACAAGAAAGAAGTGAAGGAGGTGAATAGAACTTTAGAGAGGTTACATGTGAAAGATCTCTGGAGAAAACTTAATGGGAATTAAAAGGAATATATCTTTTTCTCAGTGGTACATGGTACATACACAAAAATTAAGCATGTACTAGGGCATAAAAACCTCACATTCTCAGATCATGATGCAATAAAAATCATATGTAATAAAGGGCCATGGAGAGATGGACTAAAAACTAATTGGAAACTAAATAATTTAATACTAAAGAATGAGTTGGTCAAACAAGAAATTATTGAAACAATCAGTAACTTCATTCAAGAGAATGACAATAATGAGACAACATACCAAAACTTGTGGAATGCAGCAAATGCAGTTTTTAGGGGAAGTTTTATATCTCTGAATGTATTCATGAATAAATTAGAGAAAACAGAGATCAAGGAATTAAATATGCACTTGAAAAAGCTAGAAGAAGAACAAATTGTAAATCCACAATTAAATACTAAATTAGAAATAATGAAATTCCAAGGAAAGTTTAAGGAAATTGACATTAAGAAGACTATTGAATTAATAAATAAAACTAGAGCTGGTTTTATGAAAAAAAAAACAATAATATTGATAGACCTTTAGTCAATATGATATAAAAGAAAGAAAACCAAATCATGATTATCAAAATGAAAAGGGTGAATCTACCTCCAGTGAAGAGGAAATTAAAACAATAATTGAGCATTATTTTGCCAAATTGTCAAATGCATTCGATAATCTTAGTGAAATGGGTGAATATGTATAAAGATGTAAGTTGCCCAGATTAACTGAAGAGGAAGCAAATTACTTAAATAACCCCATCTCAGCAAAAGAAATTGAACAAGCCATCAGTGACCTCCCTAGGAAAAAAATCTCCATGGCTGGATGGATTTAATAGTGATTTCTATCAAACATTTAAAGTACAATTAATTCCAATACTCTACAAACTATTTGGGGAAATTTGTGAAGAAGGAGCCCTGCCAAATTCTTTTTATGACACAAAGATGGTACTGATATCTAAATCAGGGAGAGACAAAATGGAGAAATAAAATTATAGACCAATCTCCCTCATGAATATAAATGCAAAAATTTTAAATAAAATATTAGCAAAAAGACTACAGCAACTTATCAGAAGAATAATACACTTTGATTAGGTAGGATTTATTCCAGGACTGCAAGGATGGTTCGATATTAGGAAAAACTTCAGTATAATTGATCATATCAATAATAAAACTAGCAGAAACCATATGATTATTTCAATAGATGCAGAAAAGGCTATTGACAAAATACAACTTCCATTCCTATTAAAAATACTAGAAAGTATAAGAATAAATGGAGTCCTCCTTAAAATAATAGGTAGCTTCTATTTTAAAACCATCAGCTAGTATTATATGTAATGGGGATAAGCTTGAAGCATTTCCAATAATATCAGGAGTGAAAAAAGGATGTCCACTATCATAGACATCCACTATCATATTCAATCTGGTACTAGAAATGTTAGCATTAACAATTAGAGAAGAAAAAGAAATCAAAGGAATCAAATAAGGTAAAGAAAAGACTAAGCTATGACTCTTTGAAGATGATATGATGATATACTTAGAGAATCCTAGAGAATCAAGTAAAAAAAACTATTTGAGAATAAATTTGGCAAAGTTTCAGGTATAAAATAAACCCACATAAATCCTTGGCATTCCTGTATATTTCTAATGAAATCCAACAGGAAGAGATAGAAAGAGAAATCCCATTTAAAGTTACTCTAGACATTATAAAATATTTGGGAATCTACTTGCCAAAACAAACCCAGGACCTATGTGAACACAATTATAAAACAATTTCACACAAATAAAGTCTGATCTACCTAATTGGAAAACCACCAACTGCTCACAGTTGGGTCAAGTTACTATAATAAAAATGACAATTTTACCTAAATTAAATTACATATTTAGTGACATACCAATCAATTTACCAAAAAATTACTTTGTAGAGTTAGAAAAAATAGTAGCAAAATTCATTTGGAGGAACAAAAGGTCCAGAATATTGAGGTGATTAACGAAAAGCAATGCTAGGGAAGGTGGCCTAGCCATGCCAGATTTTAATCTCTATTACAAAGCAGCAGTCATCAAAATTACTTAGTACTGAATGAGGAATAGAGTAGTGGATCAGTGGAACAGATCGGGTACACGAGACTCAGCAGTCAATGACTACAGTAATCTACTGTTTGATAATCCCAAAGTTTGGGGGATCAGAACTTTCTACTTGACAAAAACTGCTGGGGAAAACTTGAAAATAGTATGGCAGAAAATGAGCATAGACCATTATCTAACACCACATATCAAAATCAAGCCTAAATGGGCACATTATATAGGGATAAAGATTGACACTGTAAGCAATCTGGGAAAGCAATGAATAGTTTACCTGTCAGATTTATGGAGAAGGGAAGACCTTTTGTCCAAACAAGAATTAGAGAGCATTATATAATGTGAAATTGATATTTCTGATTACATTAAATTGAAAAAGTCGCTGTACAAACAAAGTCAATGTAACAAAGATTAAGAGGGAAGTGGAAAATCGGGAAAGAATTTTTACAACCAGTGTCTCTGATAAAGGCCTCATTTGTAAAATATACAGAGAATTGATTCAAATCTATGATAATACAAGTAATTCCACAATTGAAAAATGGTGAAAGGATATGAACAGACAATTTTCAAAGGAAGAAATTAAAGATATCTATAATGACATGAAAAAAATGCTCTAAATCACTATTGATTAGAGAAATGCAAATCTAAACAATTCTGAGGTACCACATCTAACCAGTCAGGTTAGGTAAGATGACAAAACAGGAAAATGACAAATGCTGGAGAAGATGTGGAAAAATTGGAACACTAATTCGTTGGTGGTGGAGTTATGAACAGATTCAACCATTCTGGAGAGCAATTGGGAACTATGCCAAAAGGGCTACAAATAATTTCATACCCTTTGACCCATCAATACTACTTCTAGGGTTGTATCCAGAAGAGATTATAGAAGTGGGAGGAAGATCCATATGTACAGAAATATTTATAGCAGCTCTTTTTGTGGTGGCAAAGAATTGGAAATTAAGGGGATGCCCATCAATTTGGGAATGGCTAAACATGTTGTGGTATATGAATGTAATGGAAAACTATTGTGCTCCTCATTTCTGAGGAGCAGATGGACTTCATATTTACCTGGAGAGTGTTATACAAACTGATGCTGAGTGAGAAGAGCAAAACCAGGAGCAATTAGCACATGATTACAGACATAACATATATGTGATGTCGAACTTTGATAGACTGGACTCTTCTCAGGAAAGTAGGGTTATGAGACAACTCCAAAAGACTTATGATGGAGAGAGATGTCTACATTCAGAGAAAGAACTTGAAAGAACAAAGTTTGAATGCAGAATGAAGCAAACTTGTTTGTTCTTTCCCGATTTTCCACTTTCCTCTTAATCTTTGTTACATTTGCTTTGTACAGAAACTTTTCAATTTAATGTAATCAAAAATATCCATTTCACATTATATAATGTTCTATAATTCTTCTTTGGTCATAAGGTCTTCCCTTCTCCATAAATCTGACAGGTAAACTATTCCTTGCTTTCCCAGATTGCTTACAGTGTCAACCTTTATACCTAGATCATGCACCCATTTAGGCTTGATTTTGGTATGTGGTGTTAGATAATGGTCTATGCCCATTTTCTTTCATACTATTTTCAAGGTTTCCCCAACAGTTTTTGTTCTTTTTCTTGTTTGGTTTTATTTCCTCTTTCCCATTGTTAATTCCATCTGTTAAAATCCTTCTTTATAAACTGACCAATGTCTAACATGAAAGTATTTTCAGATCCTATATTTAATTGCATGCTGCCATGGGGCAGTGGGGAGGGGGGGTCGGGAGGGTAAAGGGAGAAAATTTGAAACTCAAGGGATTGTAGAACTGAATCCTGCAATCTAAAAGTAAACAAACAAATTAATAAAGACAAAAAATAAAATTAAAAAAGAAGACATTCTCAAGGAAAATTGCCCTGATATTCTAGAACCAAGAAGCAAAATAGAAATGGAAAGAATTCACCAACTGCCTCTTGAAAAAGATATAATTTTAACTCATGAAACTTTTCTCAGTATGAGGATAGTTGAAGGGAATTTATATGTGTGTGTATGTTTTAAAATTGTCTTTTACATGCATCTGGGAAATAAGATGCACAGGCACTGGAGTATAGACATCCATCTTGCCCTACTAAAAAGTTGGGGGGAGAGGGAGGAGCAAGATATAAGAGAGAACAGATTGGGGGAAGGGGTATTCAGTAGGCTCAATATCTTGGGATTAGGGTAGGACAAAGATGGGGAGAAAATTTGTAATTCAAAATCTTGTGGAAATAAATGAATGAATGTTGGAAACTAAAAATAAATAAGTGGTTAAAAATAAATTAAAAAAAACCTTTAGGTTTCTCATTTCCTAAGCTGCTGACCAAAGTTCTTGCTATGCTCTGTTGAATTAAAAATATATTGAACTCCTATGGTGTGCAAGGCTATGCAATTTAGAGAAATAATTTCATATGTGTATCTATCTATATTCATATATGTATATATACATAGATCTACATTTATATCTATATTCACTTGTAAAATCAGATAATAATACATATAGTACCTACTTCATAAGATAATCATATTACAAATGAAATAACATACAGAAAATTCTTTATCAATCCTCATGATTATTCTATTTGAATTTCGTACAGGATAACCTTCACACAAGTGACAGTTACTTTGAATCAGTCTGAAACTTTTTGTTTTATGCCTCATTTGCTATTACTAATGAAAGAACTTTTATCCCTGTTTTGAGTGTTGCTTATTTAAAGGTTTTTTATTGATGTTATGGCATTCGTAGGAGACATTTTATTTAAGAATTGTGAAGTCAGTATTCTGTCTACCAAATCAAACATTTTCTAACTACTGAAATGAACATATGGACTCATGACACTAGGTATTCCTTCCAGTGATGCAGATCAGAACTACCCATACTTCTTGAATTCTGTGACCAACTTAATTCAGTGTATGATTTTAGATTGGTGATGTCAACCTCAAGTTTAAATGGGGGGACACCAAAACATATACATGGATTCCTGCAGACTATGTATTTATTTAAAATGTGGTAGTATGTCTATTTTATTTTTCTAAATATTTACCAATTACATTTTAATGTGATTAACGATTACACATAGTGTGCAGGCCTGACTGATAGGTGAGTCTTCTGCTTTAGATGATAGAACAACAAGCATTTATATAATACACATTTCAAGTTATCAAGCATTTATTAAGAACCTGATTGTGCCAGGAACTATGTTAAGCACTGGAAATATAAAGAGAATTTAAGGGAAAAATCTACTACCTACTCTTAAGGAGCTCACAGTCTAATGAGATAGAAAAAATGCTAACAGTTATGCACAATAAAACTATATAGAGGACTAAATTAGGGATAGTCTCATAGGGGAGGCACTAAAAATAAGGAGGACTGGGAAATGATTCTTGCAGAAGATGAAATCTTAGCTAAAACTTGAAAGCCAGAAAAACTAGGAGGCAGAGATGAGGGTGGAAAGAATTCTAGGAATAGTAGGCATCCAGTGAAAATTCTATGAGTGGGGAGAACAACATCATTTGATCACAGACTATGTAGAGGAGAATAAAGTGTAATATAAGAAAGAATATGAAATATTCTTATAAGAAAGAATATGAAATATAAGAAATAATATGTAAAATATAACATAAGAAAATTATAAATAATGTAATGTAATATATAACATAACACAACACAACATAATATAATATAACATAATACAATTCAATAAAATACAATATAATATAATAAATATAATATATATAATAAATATAATATACAATATAATATAATTAATGTAATTATAACGTATAACATATTATAACGTAACGTAACATAACGTAGGATAAGTTGGAGTAACATAATATAAATTATACATAGTAACAGTAGGTATTTGAGATTTGAAGCAGGGAAACCAATCAACAGACTATTGCAGTAGTCCAGTTATGTGGCAATAATGCTTGCACAACGCTGATGGCAGTGCCAAAGGAGAGAAAGAGACATATAAGAAGGATGTTGCAAAGGTACAAGTGCTTGGAATTGGTAAATGATTGTATACAGAGGAGTGAGAGAGAGTGAGGAGCTGAGTATGACACTTAGGCTGTAAGCTTGGGTGAATGGGAGGATGATGATGTTCCATCATTGGGAAGTTCATATAATACTGGAAGACTTGGGAGGAAAGATAAATGGTGCTGTTTCAGATTCTGGAATTAAGATGGCTAAATGATCATTGACTGATGAAGAGACATCTAATTTGGGATAAGCAATACACATTTGGAAATGAAAAATGAGAGTTCAGAAGAGAGATTAGAGCTGAAAAAATAGATATGGGAATCATCTTCATAGAGATGCTAATTGAATATATAAGGGATCACTGAACAAAAAAGGTCCAGAACAGATCCTTGTAGTACACTCATAGTTAGCATGTACAATATAGAGGAAGAACCAGAAAAGGAGACTGACGAGAGGTCATATGGGTAGCCGGAGAACAAGATGAGAGAAATCTCAAGAAAATCTAGAGATAAAAGTGTATCAAAAAGAGTATTGTCACTAGTTTAAATGGTTACAAAAAGTTTAAGATGAAGATTAAGAAAAAGCCATTAGATTTTGAAGTTAAGACATCACTGGCAACTTTGGAGAGAACAGTTTCAGTTGAATGGTGAAATGGGAAATGAAACTACAGAGTTAAGAAGAGAGTGAGGCTAAAGGCAATGGAGACATGTTCATAGATGACCTTCTAAAGGAGTTTATCACAAAAAAAGAAGAGATATAAGTGAATAGTTACTGGTGATTCGCTGATTATTGTTATCCAGATATGAATATTGAAGCACTAAGAAATAAAAGTATATACTATACTTGGATAGGATGTTTTGAACTACACAATTTTAAAACTTTGAAGGTATTTCAAGATCATTTATAGATGAAAAAACCAAGAGCAGGAGCTTAAGTGGTTTGTCTAATTTCATCCTGCTCATCACTGAGATAGTTAGGAAGATAGTATGGGGCACAGAAAGACTTCTAGAAAAGAGAAAAGGAAATTAATGTACAAAATATTCATAGAATTTTTTTGTGTTTGTAAAAATTAGAAATTGGGGGAATAGTCATCATTAGGGGAATGGCTGGACAAGTTGTGATATATGATTGTGATGGAATACTGTTATGCTATAAGAAATCCCAGAAGGATTTCAGAAAAAAAAAAAACACCGAGAAAAACTTAAAGTGAGCAAAACTAGAAAAAAAAGATATACATAGTAACAGTAATATGATAACAATGACTAACTGGGAAGGGCTTAGCTATTCTATTCAACACAATGATCCAAGACAATTGAAAGGACCCATGATGGAAATTACTAGCCTCCTCTAGAGAAAGAACTGATTAACTCTGAAGGCAGGTTGAAGCATATCTTTTCCTTTCATTTTTATTTCCTTTTCTCACAATATAGCTAATTTGTAAATATAGTTGCATGACATCACATGTATAATTGACATCAAATAGCTTGCTTTCTAAGTAGGTGGTAAAGGGCTGAAGGAAGGAAGAGAATTTGGAACTCAGATTTTAAAACTATTAAAAATAAATGAATACAGTTGTAAAAAGAAAAGAAAAGCTTCTGATTTTGGAGCTGAAAGATCTAAATTTGAATCTAGGTCTATGACCTTGTACAAATCACTTTAACTCTGGGTCTCAATTTTTGAATTAGGAAGTATGAGTCAGCCAAGATGATCTCTATGGTTCCTTTCAGTTCTAAATCTTTCCTTCCATAATACAATAACTAAAACAGAAGTTTACACTCACTGTCCAGAATTCTTTTCTGGACTGGCAAAAAGACTGCCTTACCAATAACACTTTGGTGACTTGAAAATTGACTTCCAAAAGTGACAGAAGCATAATTAGACAGTATCTTAAACCCTGACTTATGAGACTAAGTAATTGTTAGGCCATAGGAGCAACAAGGGACTAAAAATACAATTACCACCCACATTTATAATTCTGCTCTGAAACACGTCTCTGTCTTTTGGAGGTAGTGGAAAGATTTGTGGTCAGTCTATGTAGACAAGGAAGCTGGTATGAGCTTTGAAGTCCTAAACAAGAGGCCTGAGTTTTTTTATAAGACTAACTGGAAAGTGAGCTTCTTCAGTCAATGGAGTGCTTTGCGGTGGGTAGTTGGTAGCTGCTATTAGAAATAAGCAATATGGTTCAAATAATTTTACATGTGTCCTACAGTGAACCAAAGAGATGAACATACTGAATTCCATTCTATTTCCTTGTCTTAGTCAGCAAGCACTGAACTTCCTGCCTCTGGTCAGTACTTGAGGCTAAAATCTTTCAATGCCAACAGGAAGCCCATACTTGTGGGCTTCCTTTCTTGCTTAGAATCATGAAGATCTGAGCATTTCACGAGGATGACTTTCCCCCAAAAGTTTTCCAGCTCTAGTCCACAAACCAGAGGAGGTTCACCAAGGATAACTGAATCCATGTTGAATGTCTAACCCTCTATGGAGTTGGGCCATTCAGTCTTTGGAAGATTTTTCCTGTAGGGAATTTCCTGTAGGTCATTAGAAATAGAATACTGTCATGTATCTGGAAGGATTTAAATGCTGTTCTACTTTTAGACAGTGTAATATACAAAAATAACTATTTCATTTCCTTATACAATTATCCCTTCCACAAGGCAGGGATTAGGGGCATGGCTCTCCTTTTCCAAATCTAGAATGTCTGTGTAAAATGGTTTGATCTTCTCTTAGTATCAGAGAAGAAGTATGATTTTTTTTTCCTTTTCATGAGATGCTTACAATTTATTGTAAAATTTGGGTTAAGTATTTGGTCATAGGCTACATGTATGTCAATGTTAAGTAAAAATGTATTTTTCTATGTCATCTACTGACCTTTGCATGTCATCTGTGGCTATTGCAAAGCTCCTCCAAAATTCCCATTTAATTTATTATGCCTACCCTCAATATATCAAAATACGGATGAGGAAAGTTGTGATTGAAAATGTTAATTATTTGCATCTTGGTAATTTTCTATTGAAAAAAAAAACACTATTCATGTAACTACAAATAGGAAAGACACCTATTTGACCAAGCTTAGTGAGGAACATGATTAGAGAAAGTCTTCTTAGATTTTACCTCCTTAGGTATTCAATAATTGTTTGAAAGATATTGGAAAAAATACTTTTCAGATTATTTTTTTAGTCAGTTTAGATAAAATTTTCACATTGGCTAAGACCAAAAAAATATTCATAGAGACTCTTCACAAATCTAATATAATTTGATTAAAGGATAGGTATAGGGATAAGGACAGAGGTCTAGAGAATGGTTTTCCTTCTTAGGGGGGACTCTTAGAAGAAGAAGATGGCTTCCATTAATATAAACTAATAACTTCTCTTGCCTTTTAAAGTCAAATTCAAATAGAAACTTACAGCCACTAAATCAAACCCTTCAGGACATCCCCATTTCAACTTAGAAAGTTACATTTTAATGTTATCTATGTTCTATTGTATTTTTGTTTATTTTGTTAAATATTTCCCAATTGAATTTTAATATTGTTGTAGTTGACACCCCTTGGTTAGAGCCCTGAGAGTTTAAATAATTTTCTCATGCCTCATAGTCTGTTCATGTGAGAAGACCCAAGACCCCAATATGAGTTTCTGCTCTGAGCCTTCCATTTCTTGCTGGGCAGCAAGTGTCTTGTGAGGAAAGGCTGCTAGGCGTTAGGCTAGGCATCTTTCATTTACCCCAAAGCAACCACTTCTATCTGTTTCACCACAACTTCCAACTCTTACTGCCAGCTCTATTTCCCAACTAGGATGGAAAGAACCTCTCCTACAAAGAAGAGGAACCCTCTGTTTAACTTCAAGCTTCCTCCAACATTTGTATTTTGAGAAGGAGGAGTGGCCTTCCAATCAATGATGAATGTTCTCACACCAAATCGTTGTAAAGCCAATCACAACCAGCTCTCCTGAGGACTGCTGTTGTGAATAACTTTAAGGATCTAATTGCATAGTATAATGAAGTCTCTATTTATTCAGTAATAAACTAAAGCATAATATTCAAGAAACTATGCATAACTTTTATGACAACCTAACATAGCAACTTATTACTAAGGTGGCCACATAGTCTTAAACAAAACACATTCAGTATGTCTTATAGTCATTTTTAAGGGGTAGCAGAAAATATAAACAACATCTAACCCTAGGTCACAGTAAGTCAATTATCATCAGTCAATACAGAGTATCCAAAACCCCACCATTCTTCCTCCACCATGGGCTGACTACTCCCAGCTCTTGCATCAATTAACACAATTCTTGCCTGGATTCACATGACTCTGGCCTGAATTCACACATAGGCAACTCTTTGCTCCTGTTCCAAATCTCAGCTCATGGGGATTACTTTACACCAAGCTCTTCACAGTTTATGTTTCTGGGAATACAAAGCTTAACAGAACTACAACAATATCCACACACACACATTACCAGCACTATTACCTCAAGTTACTTTCTGTCTGAGAAATCAACACAAATCAGCAGACAGAGTGCTTCTGTCTGACAAAGGACACAGATCAACAGTCAGAATGCTTTGTCTGACAAAATAACATCAACACAGAACAACAGGAAAAATAACAGACAGTATGCTGACATCACAAACATTCTCTCTCTTAGCTCTGCCTGCTCCCATTTCTGCTCCTGCCTGTTCTATTCTTTTGGAGGCTCCTCCCACCATGGTCTCCCATGTGATTACATTTGGCCCATTAAGATCAGGGAAGATCTTCAAATTCCCTTAGGCTTATTAAGGGCAATACAGTGTATACTGTTTCCAATCAAAGACTCTTTATACAATCACTTGATTAGCCAAATCTCAGAAAACCAGCCCAGAAAATCAGCAAAAAGTAAAGTCATCTAGGCTTGACTTTTTTGTCTTTTCACTGGATTTTGATGATTCTGGAAGAAAGATTTTAAAGACTTTCCACAAATCTGCCTCACTTAAATCCATTTTGTTTGCAAGTCAAGACATCACTTTGTGATGTCATTGGTCTTCTTTAAATGAAGGGACAAGAAACGTTTTTTTCCTGTAAGTTATTTGCTTTGTAAATATTTATTGAATGTTGTTTCCCTTATTAGACTGTAAGTTCCTTGAGGGCAAGGACTGCCTTCTGTCTTTTTCAGTATTCCTAATATTAAGCACAGTGTCTAGCACTTATTATGAGCTAAATGAATGTCTATTGATTGATTTATTCATTGTCCAGGGTCTAGATGTTAATGTGTCAGTGGATCTAGATCTATAGCTACAATGCCAACTTTCTATCCACTACACATTTAGTGCATTTTTTACTATGATTACAGTGAAAAAATAGCATGCTTCTAGTAGTTAGAGTGCCAGGTATGAAGTCACAAAAGCATGGTTCAAATCCTGATTCTAATTCATACTGGGTGTGTGGCAATGGGCTGGTCAAATTTCCACATAGGAAGTTCCTTATAATAATGAAGTCATAGATCCCAATTGACTCTCTTTACCTCCCCTCCCTCTCCCAAACTACATACATCCAAAGCACTGTGTGAGGTACTAAGGACACAAAGCTGAGAAATGACATTATTTCTTGGCTTGATTTTTGGGGCCTTTTTTTTTTAAGCCAAGCCATAACTGCAATGACAACATCATTAAGTGGATGGCAGGTTTTGGGAATCCGCCCATCAGTGACCCCTGTGGCATGGAAATTGGCTCTCTGTCATGTTAATGACTTTAGCACAAGGTGCTTGCAAGGGATTAATGGTTGTCTGAAGTAGATGTCCTGGGCTTTTGGCCATAAAGGCCAGACACTGTTAATCCCCAGGAAGTGCTTTGCCAGCAGGTCAATCAGGCTAGTGGAAACTAAGAATGAGAAAAAGAAAGACATCTGGATGACTTTTATAGGCAGCAAGGAGGAGGGCAACCACTTTGTGAAAAACCTTACTGATCCCCATTACCTGGTTAATAATGGTCTCCCCCACCCCTAGACCTCACTAGCACTAAATTTACTTTGATGTCTTTTTTTTTGCACGTAGTATGCATTATTTTTTTGTACAAGATTTATTCAATTGTATGTCACATCACCTACTGCATTGTACACTTGATAAAGGCAGAAACAATGTCTTATTTAAGCCTTCTCACCCTACACTTAGAACAGTATCCTGTACTGTAGTATTTAATAATTGTATTATATTGCATTGTATTACCTGACACTAGACTGAAGCAAGAACTAGACTTGTGATACATAAAGATCTGAGTCTGAATCAGAGAGTTGCCACTTTTTTTTGAGGGTAATTGGGGTTAAGTGACCTGCCCAAAGTCACACGCTAGTAAGTGTGTTAAGGGTCTGAGGCTGGATTTGAACTCAGGTTGTCCTGACTCCAGGGCTGGTGCTCTACTCACTGCATCACCTAGCTGCCCCGTCACTTTCTATCTATGTGACCTTAGGCAAGTCAATTCCTCTCTCCACATCCAATTTCTCATCTGCAAAATGAGGAAGTTGAGCTAGACGAAAGTCCCCTTCAAGATCCCTTCTCATTCTAATGTTTTATGGTTCTATAACTACATCAACAAAGCCAGAAATAGTCAAAGATGTGATATTCTTGTCCAGTGCTCTGATACCAGTTTTTATCATAATCCATCACTTGTGAAGAATGATCTGAAGTCACTTATGGCTTCCTGAAATTAAATATGTTTTACATATTTTATAAATTGAGTAAAAATCAGACTTATGCTCTATTTGAGACTCAGGTTGCAAGAAACTTTCTGAATTCATGTTCTTCCTTCATCTAAATCTACATTACTATCTATCATAGTATAAATATTTATCACACTTAGCTTGGAGAATTTCACACATCCATAGAATATTACTGGATCATTGACTCCAAACCCCTGAGGAAACTAAAACCTTGAGAAGGGAAATGATTTTGCCCAAGGTCACAGATTGCTTTATAAATCCAAGAACAGTGTGGGAAGATCAGAACTTGGGGATCAAGAAAAAGACATTGATGTATAGACATTTGCTTCCAGTCAGTCCAACACTTAGTTTCCTGGTCTAATGAACCAACGTACAGCACATTACATTCATGCTGCACCTACAATTTGCTCAATGCTTTCCTATGTAGAAAGGCTTTACAACTCCAAAAAAAATGTGATTACATAAATATTTCCATTTTTGATGGGAAAACTGAGACTTGAAAAGGTTAAGTAACTTTTCCACAGTTTCAAAGCTTGTATGTGCCAGTGCTAGGAATCCAGTTCGAATCTTCAGGCCCTGGGTTTGGCATTCTTTCAAATATACCAGTAGTTCCATTGATCTTCTGATCTTGTTGACTTCTTTCAAGTCCCAACTAAAATGCCACCTTCTACAGGAAACCTTTCCTAACTGCTCTTTAAAAAAAAAAATAACTATATAGCACCTACTGTGAGCCAAGTACTTTTTACAAATATATCTCATTTGATACTTATCACAATCCTGTGAGGTACTTGCTGTTATTATTCTCTTTTTATAGTTAAGGGAAGTTGAACCAAATAAGTTGAATGACTTGCTGTGGGTCACATAGGTAGAGAGTATCTGTGGTAGGATTTGAACTCAGGTCTTTCTGATGCTGGTCCAGTGCTGTACCCACTGTGCTGCTTTCCTAATCTCTCTTAATGCTCATTCTTTCCTTCTCTTATTTATTTCCAATTTATTTTGTGCATAGATATTTTACAAATAGCCATTTGCATGTTGTCTCCACCAGTAGACTGTGAGCTCTTTTTATCTCCAGTATTGCACATGGTACCAGAAACACAATGTATGATTAATACCTCACTGACCAACTGCTGGTTCCCCTTCATCATTACTTCTACCCTTCTTCAATAACTATCACTTAGCCTAGCACATTACTAAGCAGAGATGGGAATACTTTCTCTCTCTCTATCTCTCTCTCTCTCTCTCTCTCTCTCTCTCTCTTACTCTCTCTCTCTCTCTCTTTCTCTCTCTCTCTTTCTCTCTCTCTCTCTCAACAACATGATTCAAGTCAAGATTTCCCACAATTCACCCCCTCCCCCCACACTAATATAATATAATCTACTTTTTCAGTATACTCTAGTGCTGTAAATGACCATTTAAGTCACAAATGATCATTGGATTATCATTTTTTCCTGTTTTAAATCATAAAAAATTATGTCTTTTTCCCTGTACTAGCCACTCAATTCTCCCATCACTTAGTACTTACACTGTCCTTGGTGCTTAACAATGCTAAGTGCTTTTTGGAAAGACAGGGAGGAAGACAAAAAAGGAAAGGAAGGTGTAGTGCCAACACTATATTCATAGCATCTACAGCAGCTATAAATATGCCAGCATAATTCTGAATCACAAAATATAACAGACTCTCCACATGTAAGACAGAACAAAAACATTTATTCAAATATCAGAAAGCTAGATTCCAACTCTAGAAATCCAAATCCATCATAGCAACAAAGAAATCTATACATAATCACACTGTCTGGGGCACCACCATCCCCAAGTTTTCCCCTTCTAGGGCCTTCCCACAAACAAACAACTTATTACTCATAGCTTGATGCATGCTTCCTCTCCCTCAGCTCTAATTGCTCTTACCAACTTCCTGTGGTCTCTGCTCCACCTTTTCTGTTCCATCCATTCAGAAAGCTCCTCCCACCACAGGTTTCATGTGACTAAAACTCATGTGACTTAGGCTTCCATGTGACTTAAACAGGTCACATTGGTCTATTCATGGATGGAAAAGATCTTCTCATTCCCATTACTATTACAGAAGGAAATGCTAGTTAACCATAATAACCTGGGACTCCTGCTCCCACTCTTCCTATTCCTATACATCAGAATTCCTAACCCTAATACTCATTCTATTCTGGCTTCTCATTCACCTTGGAACTCCATTCCTATTCCTTACCTCTCTGACCCCAACCATACTATTACTCCCTTTCACATTGTGTCTTCTACTTGTGTAGACACACACATCTCCAAAGGTACTGGCTTACATGAGTCTAAACCTCAGGTAAAGGGAGTGTTTCCCAATAGTTTGGAACTAGAGGAGTTCTCATAACCATTTTTCTTTTGCCAAATAATAGAGAAAGAACAAGTCTCCATTACAGTTGATAGTGCTACAATGAGTAGAAATTATTTCCAGGTATTTTCAAGTTGGAATGATGAATGCATTTTCCCATTAAAAATATTTTACATGATGGTTAAGATTTCCTATTTCTGTGACTGTAGTGTATTGTAATGCAAACAGTATTGGATTTTAAATCAGAGAACTGAACTTCAAATCTTGGGTCATACACTGTAACCTTGATTAAGTTACTTAAGCTCTTTGGGTCTCAGTTTCACTATCTATAAATGAGGCAGTTGTACTCGATAACTTCTAGGGACCATTCCAGTTCTAAATCTATGATCACATGACAAATAATGATAGTATCCTCTTACATAGTACTATATGATTTGGTCTGGTCTTCAAGCAGCTCAAAATATATTATTTTATCTGATCTCAATAACAACCATGCAGAGAATTTATTTATTCTTATTATTAAAACAAGGAATAGATAAAGAAACTAAGATCCAAAATAATTATTGGTTCTGGTGACAGAGCTGGGAAATTCCAGAGTCAGGTTTCAAAGCCAGTGATAAGAACTACTGCTTATAACCTGAATTCAGGTCAGAAAAGGCTTTATTCAAGAATCTTTATTGTGAAGGAATTCAGAAGGAAGAATTTCCACAAACCAACTGGGCACTCAGAGGGTTTTTTAAATGTTAAGTTAAAAAACATATTTTTTTCCTGTCTCTTTTTATACTTTCAAATGGAACAGAGCAAAGTGTCTTTCTCTGTTGTATTGTCAGGTGAGTCCAAACTCAGAGAAGTGTCTTTGTGAGCTAATTTTGTCTGAAGTCAAGGCTGGTTCATTTCAGGAAAAAGGATATACAAGGACCTTCTCCTTGCCTCCTAAAAGTTCAACAGGATAAATATAGAGGCTAAAACTAGGCAACCAAAAAATAAATCATCTTCCTTGTACAAGATGGGTGGGGGTATGAATTTGACAATAGTTTGATCAGATCTAGGGATTTTAGTGGACTCTTGTGGGAGCAAAAATAAGTTAATGCAACATTGAGTTACATGAGAAGAATAGCTAATTGTAATTGGGAGGTGAAAATCCAGTTTTACTCTACTTTCATCAGAACTCATTTATAACACTGTATAAAGTCTGGAGTACTCCAGTTTAGGAATAGTTTCAGTAACCTGTAAAATATTACAGAGATAAACTAAGATGGGTGTCAGGTCTCTGATACCTCACATGGGGAGGAGACTCCTAAAGAGGGTAGTTGATACTCCACGTGAGATGGACTGGTTGAGCCGATCCTCAGCTAACAGGAGTGCATGTGATCGATCACCTGGAGGCAGAATGCAAAGGCTGCACCTGCTTACGATAAGCAGCATAATCTCTCTGCTTTCGGGGTGAGACACATTGGCTCTGTGGCAAGGGCCTGGCCAGGGGAGAGAAAGGACTTAAATACAGGCTACCCGGAGGCAGGGTGGGGGAGCCAGTCCAGTCCAGTCCAGTCCAGCCAGGCCAGTCCAGTCCAGTCACACTGAGATAGAGGATGAACTCTCAATAAAAGCTAGAAGCAAGTCCTGTGTCCTGAGTTTTTCTGTGCAGCTGTTTCTCCTGGAGTGGACGGGAGCCGGGGACGCCCGAGGCCTGTTGAGGTGGGTATAGGTAAGCCCTATACATCCTGACCCAAAAAGATAACCCTCACCTGAATAAAAAACCAGTAACAGGTGGGGAAGGGCCATGATCTAATGATATATGAGAATCAATTGAAGGAATTGAGGGTCTTTAACCTGGGGAAAAGGTAAAAATCTGAGGTGATATTGCTGTTGATAGCTTTCTTCAAGTATTTGAAGGTCTGTCATGTAAAAAAAAATTTAAAAGTACCTTGTTCTGATAGGTCTCAAAGAAAAGAAGTCAGCACAGGGAATAATATACTGAAACCTATGTAGAAATACATTGGTCAAATATGTCTTGGTGGCAAAAGCCATTGTGTATGTAAAGGGTCGTTGATCTTGCCTTTCAGTGTTCCTGGACAATAGATCATAAAAACCATTGTTGTCCACCTTTGATAATGTTCCTCATAGTATCTTTTGAAAAAGAAATATTTATCTCATTAAATATTTCCCAATTACATCTAAAATTTTTTAAAATCATTATTAAAATTGAGCTCCAATTTCTCTCCTTCCCTCCTGCCCCTCACCTCATTCCTTGAGAAGGCAAGCAATTTGATATAAATTAAACATGCAAAGTCATGCAAAGCATATTTACATATTAACCAATGTTGCAAAAGAAAACACAAACAAAAATATAAAACAAGAAAAATGTTTTTTTTAATATGCTGCAGTATGCATTCACTTTGTCAGTTCTTTCTGAGGCTGGATAGCATTTTTCATTGTGGGTCCACTACAATTATCTTGGATAATTGTCTTGATCAGAGTAGATAAATACTTACAATTAATAATCCCTATAATGTTGTTGTTACTGTGTTCAATGTGCTCTTGGTTCTGCTCATTTCACTTTCCATGAGCTGATGTAAGTTTTTCCAGTTTTTAAGAAGCCATCCTGTTTATTATTTCTTATATAACAGTATTATTCTATCACAATAATATACGGTAAGTTGATCAGTCATTCTGTATTTTTTATATTTTTTCATTCTTTTGACTTTGATTTCTCATATAATCATTATCTCCTTTTTGTCCAATTCTATTTAAAAATATTTTCTTCAGTAAGCTTTTGTACTTTTATCCACATTTGACTAATTCTATTTTTAAGGTATTATTGTCTTCAATATTTTTGTGCCTTTTTATCAAATTATTCATTCTTTTCATAATTTTCTTCCTTCACTCTCATTTCTTTACCTAATTTTCCTCTACTACTTTTATTTGATTTTGAAATTATTTTTAATTTCTAGGAATTCTCCTTGAGATTATTTCCAGTTCACTTTTTTTTCTGTGAGACTTTGTTTATAGCTATTTCAGCTTTGTCTTCTGAGTTTGTGTCTTGATCTTCTTTTTCATTAAAGCAGCTTTTAGGGTCAGTTTTTGGGGGCTCACTTTCCCCTCTATTTCTTGGTTTTTGACTTTATTTTAATATTGGTCTTTTCCCTTTGTATGTTCCGGGAGCAATGTCTCAAACTTCAGGCTTTTTCATACTCCTATTTTCCAAGCTAGTTCTGGAGGGTTGGAAGTTTTCAGTGCTTCCAAGGTGGTCTGGAGAGAGGTGAAGTCAGTGTTCTCCAGATCTACAACCTGGTCCTCCCCAGGAAGAGCTCCTGATCCCTTAGAATCATAATCTCTACTTCTCCTTATGGTTTATGCTCCTTTGGGACTAAAAAGACATTACAATTCCTCAGGATATCTGATCTTTTATGTCCAAAACCAATGCTACCTTCCTTTTAACTAAACCTTTGAACAATGGTAGACAATGGTGTTGCCAAACAGTGTCTGGTCCCACATTTCAAAACTAGCAGAAGGGTCCTCTGCAGTCTCTTTCTGATGAGTTGTCAGATTTCCTTACAATCTGTGGCTTGCGAAGTCCCAAAGCTGCTACTGCTTCTACTTTTGTCACCATCTCTTCTCACCACTGTTGTTTAATCCATGTTAGTTCCTGGTCAGTCTCAATCCTCAAGTCACAAATCTCTTTCCAACTTCCTACATTGACTTGGGCTGGAAGAATATCTCATTTTGATATTTTGTTGGCTCTGCTGCTCTACAATGGGATCCGAGCTGTTATTTCAAAAGATGTTTGAAGAATATTGGGAGAATTCAGCTGAGTTCTCCACCACTTTAACTCCACCCCTGGAAGTCCATATCTTCTTTAAGGTTTATTTTCAATTTCTCCAAAGAACGATTATTAATTTGTCTTTTAAGTTCCTTCCATATGTCCTCTCACTCAAGGGAAACTCTTGAGAGAGAAAGAAAAGAAGATACTATCTCTATATTCTCCTCCATTTACAAGATGTCATCTTCCTATTTCTCTAGCCCACATCTGTGTTCCTTGAAGCAAACATACAGTTAATGTATTCACAGATTAAAAAACAAACAGCATCTTTGCATTTTTATTTTTGTTTTTTTCCCATGTCCTAAAATAGCTATGTTTTAGCCCATTGAGCAGGAACAATATTATGCTAAGCTACAGCTCTTAACTACCTTCCCCAACTTAAGAGAGGCATGAACTAAATTCACTCTAGGAGAAGTAGCATAGAAGAGCAGGTCACTGAAGTTAAATAGCTTTCAAACTCTTCCTGAGTCAAGTTTTCCAGTGTGACTTGATCCCTTTGCTCTAAATTATTAGAATGCCAGGCCCTCCCAGATTCAAAGTTGGTGCCGAAATATATTCAAAACCATATAAATGTGTCTTGCATTATCTGGGCCATGGCCACCCTCATCCAATGTAATAAGAAAAAAATATTCCCTGTAGTTGCTCCAGATTGTAGAAAAGGATAACCATTTTTTTCAAATGAATTTAGTCACTTTGTATTTGAGAATTCTGTATTCATCTGTCGTTTTGAACAGATTAAAGTAGAAATGGAGCCACTAAACCATATATAAGAATCTCTTCTGGCACTGTCTTGACTTAGAAAACTGAAAGTTAGCATTATCTATTTTTATTTTATTTTTAAAAATATTTCCCAATTCTATTTTGATCTGGTTTGGGCTATCCTTAGAATTCTTGTGGGTTGACAGCAGGCCATGTTCTTGACACCTCTCCTGTAGAGGATATAAGTTCAAATTCTACCAGGAGAAATCAGCGAATTAGGAGACTGACCTTACAACTCTGTATATGACTTAGAAGATGGGTTTGAAGTCAGGAAGACTTGGCTTCTTAAACTCCTTTGACACTGTTCAGATGTGTTACCATGGAGCAAATCACAACTTTTTTTTTGATGGGGGAAGGCAAGACAACTGGGGTTAAGTGACTTGCCCAAGGTCACACAGATAGTAAGTGTCAAGTGTCTGAGGTCAAATTTGAACTCGGGTCCTCCTGACTTCAGAGCTGGTACTCTATTCACTGTGCCACCTAACTACATCCACAACTTCTTCCCCTGCCTCAACTTCTTAAACCTCAGTTTCTTCATTTGTAAAATGGGATTGATAATGCCTGAACCATATACCTCACAAGGATCAGATAATTTATGTATATAACGCTTTGCAAACTTAAAGGATTAAATCACAATCTATTGTTTCTGTTGTAAGTAAAGGCAATATGTTAAAATAGAAAGATGAGGATTGGACTTTGGATCAGATGCACTGTATCAACCACTCATTATTTCCATGTCGTCATCATCATCATCTTTAGCAGCAACACCATCATCATCTCGAACATTTATATAGTATTTGAGGGTTGCAAAATATTTATATACATTTTCTCACTCTGATGTAATAGAGGTCACACATTCACTAAATGTAAGAATCAGAATTTGAACTCAGGTTTTTCTCATCCATACTCTACTGTGCTCTACTCTGCCAAATTGCTTCCAGGTTGCTTAATCTCTTAGAGCCTCAACATCCTCACTTGCAAAATGGGATTAACAATGCTTGCCAGGGTCATCCCCCAGGGTTATTGGAAGGACCCATCAGGATAGTTGAAATTTTCACATTCATTTAAAGATGGAAAAAAAAAACTTTGTTAAACATTATTCCATTTGAACCTCATGACAAATCCACAAGGTTGATGTTACACCTATTATTTCCATTTTATTAATGAGAAAACGAAGGTGTATTTTCCATAGGTGAGTCACTTGCCAATGGTTATATCAACAGTAAGTACCAGAGGCAAAATTTAAGCTGAGCTCTTTTGTTCAATCATGTCCAATGCTTCATGACACCATTTGGAGTTTTCTTGGCAAAGATATTAGAATGGTTTGTCATTTCTTTCTCCTGCTCATTTTACAGATGAGGAAATGGAGGAAAACAATGTTAAGTGATTTACCCAGGATCACACAGCTTATAAATGCTTAAGACCAGGTGTGATTTTGGGAAGATCATCCTGAAGTCTTCTTGAGTCTTCTTGACTCCAGGTACTGTGCTCTATCCACGGAAGCACCTAGCTACCTAGAGTTTACCTTAAACCCAAGTCTACCTTACTCCAAATTCAACAGTTTATTCACTCAGTTGTATTACTTCCTTCAAATCAAGAGATTATGTGTATGTAACTTTGGTAATTGCTGCATTAGGAACATAATTTGATGAGGCAGTTTTAAAAGACCTAAGTTTTTAGTAATTCGGTCTTTGGAAATGTATCTGAATTTAAAAGTGGATAATGATTATGAACCAGTTAGAAAGAAAAAAAATAGCATGCTATCAAGGATCCCTCTCCTTTGTATGGCTCCCAGAGTAGACCTATGCCATAATATCACCTTTTCTTTTTCAATCTTTTTATTTTGTCCTATTCATTTCTTAAATCATGCTTTGTTTCCTATTCATAGGAGGTGAGGAAAAAGCTCAAAGTCCTAGAAATCTTACTAAGTCTAGTTCATTCTTAGTGCCTCTAGTAAAAGTATAACATTTAAAAACTAGTTAGTTAGAACAGATGTATAAGTGAAGAATAATAACAATAACTTACATTTAATGAAACTTTATGGTTTGCAAACTGCCTTTGTGTTTGTTATCTCATGTGACACAATAGCCTTGTGAGCTAAATTGTTATGCAAATTTTTACAGCCCAGGAAACTGTAATCTTAGGGAGGTAAAGTGATGTGTCCAATTGCTTCCTTGAGATGAAGGAAATAAGCCTCTATTACATGCTAGGTACTATGTTAAATGCTTTACAAATATAATTCCATTTGATCATTACTTCAACCTGTTGGGCAGTTGTAGGCAAACAGAAGTTAAGTGACTTCTGTAGGTTCACATGGCTAGTAAGTGTCTTAGGCTCGATATGAACTCAGGTCCTATCATTCATATCCACTGTGCCATCTAGCTTCCTCTTGCAGAAGTAGTTTTTCTGCAAGAGAAGGTAAGAGGAATAAATAAAGATAGAGGTTGAGGGAGGTGAGAATAGAGGAAGAGAGAGAGACAGACAGAGAGACAGACAGAGAGAAACAGAGACAGACAGAGACAGAGAGACAGAGACAGAGATATAAAAAAACCTTGTACCGAACAACAAAATTCAGTTGCCAGTCTTTTGAAAAAAGAAACCAACAAGCATGTTTATCATCTTCTATACTATTTCTACTACTGATAACATGACAGAGATGATTTCTATGCTGTCACTGTTCCTAAGAACATTTGATAGATCAAAGTAATCATGCGTTGCCTCTTAAAGTAATTTCCAAGAAAATAATCAAATATCTATCTAGAATTATTGAATCAAAAGAGCTAATTATGTGAAAAAATATCTCAAAAGAGTAAAAATGGGTCATAAAGCACAAGGGACTATGATGGCAATTAGGAGTATGATTTAGTGAATGACAAATAAGAAGAGAATAATCTATTTTGAAAGTAGATAAGAGTCTGTCATGTTCTTAAGAGTCTCAGTGTAAAATGTCATTGGTGTGTTTGGTAATCTGTTCTGTTGGTGGAGTAATGTAACTTCTCCATCTATCAAAAGTTCATAGATCTTTCAGGACCCAGTTCAAATGCCTTCTCTATGAAACTACACCTGATTCTATTCTGTCTACCAATCGCTGAACATAATCATTTAATTGCTAAACAAATTTTGGAAAAATAATGTAGTATTTACTATGTTATAAAGAATAATGACTGTAATGACTGCAGAGAAGTATGGAAAGAGTTATATAAACTGATGCAAAGTGAAGTACTGAAAGTCAAAACATACAAAAGATGACTATAACAATGTAAATGAAAAGAGTAATCACAGAAACACAAAGTGAAAGCTGAAAAATTACAAAGAACAAGCATAAGACAAATGAGATATATAAGAGCTATAGAAGAAGTCCCCATCCCTCTCCTTTGCTTAGGTCTATAGGTTTGGAAAATTATATATACTCTCAGATTTACCTGAACATTGATCAGTTGTATTAATTGTACTCTTCTTCCTCTCCTTCTTTTATTTTTAAATTAAAAAATCACATTATTTATTATATAAGATGGATCCCCTGGAGGGGTGATAAGGAAGAATAATGGGAGAAATCCTGATGATATAAGAAAAGAAAAGATATGAATAACAATTCATTTTAAAGGTAAATAAATGACAGGTGGCTAAAAAAATGGTCTTTTTTGTCTGTATGTTTCATATATGTTGTTTCTAGTTCTCATTTATCGGGCTTCATTTTGTAGAAAAGAAGTTTACATATGTATTAATTTATCATATATATTATGTGTGTATGGTAAAATAACTTGGGTTGTGCATGCATATACACACATTATATTATATATTTCTTGAGAACTGGAACTAACCTTACATCCCATTAGGTCTAGAACAGGACATAAAGTAGGTGAATGATAAATAAATAATATATTAATTTAACATATATTATATATTTAATATTTAATAATATAGTATATGCTTAATATATTATATACCTAATATACTAATGATCAATAATATATCATTATTAATATATTAATTATAAAATAAATAAATACTTGATAAATGGAATTGAATAAACTTGAATTGCTGACAAGAATCTGTGGGTTAGAGTGGAAAGTAGTGCAAGGCCAAAAAGCAGTGTGTGACAAATGGCAGGAGAAAAAAGAGTTGAAGCAATATTCCCCCAAAGCATTTTGGTTATAGGGGATACTTATTGAATTCAATAAACCAGTTAAGAAAACACTTAGCATCTGCTATACTGAAGACATGAATGGTACCTACCTTTTGCATTTGGTAGAATTCCTTTCCCCACCTCAAGGTCAAGAACTATTCCATCACAAGCAAACTGTATTGTATGTAATAGGTGCCTAATAAATACCTGCATAATTGAAAGGAAATGGACAATACATTGGAATTCTTGCTAATTAGAAGTTTTTCATATTTGATGTTTCAAATATAATAATAAGAGGTTTTTCTTTGTATTACATATTGTGACATGAAAAGTAGATCAGAGGTATTTAGTCAGCAATGGGACAGGGAACATCATAGCAAAACTTAAAAAAAGGAGTAAGTAGTCTGCCATTTCAAGGTCCAAAAAAGGAGACATAATGGCATTCTTCAGCCATCAACCAGACACACTGAATTTCCAAAATACTGAAAATTTGGCTCCAATGGGAAATTTTTTCAGAGGCTTGTGACAGCAGGAAGAGAAATTATTTTTGCAACATTCACTCATGAGCTTTTTCCAGCCAAAGACTGTAAGTGTTATTTTAAGTGTAAACCAATGACCAGATTAATTGCAGCATCCTCTAGAAGTGTGTGAAGCCAAAGGGAAACAAATCCAATGTGCCAACAACCAACTATGTCATTGGCAGACATTAGTGAAGATTAAGAGCAATTCAGTTGGGCATTCTAATAATGAAAAATCTACCAGAAACATTCCCAGGAATGCTTGGGAATGTATACAGTGAACTAGATAATTGACACTTAATAAATTGTAATTTGAGAGTCACTTTCTTTAAGTGAATAATCAGTGTGGAAATCAGGAAACTTGGGTTTGAGTTCTGCCTCTGGCATGTGGTGTTTGTGTGACCCTGGGCACAATATTTAACTTCCAAGTGCCATGAGAAACTCTTTAAATCTATAAATGGATGATGTATTAATATACTTCAGTCTAGGGAATTTCTATATTTTTAATAATATCAATGAAATAAGAGATTCTAGTCCTGGTTCTCAATCTAACTTGAGCTTCCTGATTTGAGGTAAGTTACTTTAAATCTGAACCTCTCTTTTCAGAAAACTGGGTTCTATTATCCCAAGATTTAATTGTATCAAATGATTTTTTATAAACTATGGCACTTTGAAAATTTATGTCATACAAATATATTATTATTATTATCATCATTATTATTATTTGTCATCACCATCATCATTTTAGATTGAAATTTAGTTAGAAGTAGTCCTGGGACAGGTTGCTATAATTACTACCATTCTTTTATTGTTTAATTCTTGGTGGACTATTATGTAGGTGTTTAAAATGGTTTTTATTTTAATTGAATAAAAGTTCTGTCTTTAAATCCATCTCTTTCCCAATAATACTTAGAGTATTATTGGGAAAACACCAATAGTAGATAAGAAGAAAAAGATGGCAGATAGTTCATCTTGTTCTCACAGGTCTTTTATGTGTAGGTTACCTTTCATTTATTTTGTACATACTGTCTCCCCAGGTAAAATGTAAGGTCTTTGGGAGTAAAGACTTCTTCATTTTTGTTGTTATTTCCCCAATTGTGACACCATGCAAGAGCACTTATTCAAAAGGATGCTACTGTGAACAGCTTTTAAGGTTCTGATTACACAATTTAGTGAACACTCTATTCAAGAACAAATCAAAGGAAAACATTCACAACAAATCAAGATACAATATTGACAACATTACATCTTATCACAGAAAGTCACAATATAGGATTCACAACAGCTTATCATTAAAATGGCCACATAGTTTTCACCAAAGTGGTCACAGTACTTAGAACAAAGAACAAAAGAACAATCATCTGGTATCCCTAAGGAGGTTTGCTTCCTTACTTAATCATTCAGTCATCTTAGAATACAAGTCAATCTTCCACTCTTGAGGCAACTAGATTAACTTAATAAGTCACTTATTTAGCAATCAATTGCTAAGTATTGCTAATTACTAAATATAATCATTAGAAAATACACAAACCCTCCACCACAACTCAGTCATTTATTCAGATTCACAATGACTAAGCATCATTAATCACTAAGTACAAGCATTAAAAAATTACTCAAACACTCCACCCTAGCTCCCTAGTAAACTTCAATTTTATCACAGCATTCAATATCCAAGGAGAGTCCTTTCCTTCATATTGACTAAGAGTGGTCTCTCAGATTCCCTGGATCCCCTTCCATGGTCCCAGCTCCTACCTGAATCTTCTAAACAGTCACCTGGATTCAGAGGCAGACAGCTTCCAGGTCTTTGTCCAGTCCTCCAGGCAGTTCCTGCTACACACTGAAGTTTGCTGAGTCTAGCACATCTCAAAACCTTCACAACTTCTGTTTCCAGGAATTCAAGGATCAGCCAAGCCACAAACATACAAAATCTTAGCATCCTGCTCATGCTTCTTCAGTCCTCTAGCAGTTTCGCTGACCCTAGGACCCAGAAGAAATCTTAGCTTTGCAGGAGGCAGCAACAACTTGTGAGGAGCTTGTCAGGAGAAAATTCTGACTCTCTTTCTGGGGTTTTTCTTACACACACACACACACACACACACACACACACACATACATACCACATTGGCTTCCTGTTTCAGTCTACACTTTCCTGTTATGTCAGCAGCAGGAGACACAGTTCACACCTTCTGTTTCTCTCACAGACATTTAACTAGTTACTAAGGGCTAAGTACCTGCTTACTTGACATAACAAAAAGGGATCTTCAAATTTAAATTAATTAGCATTACACCAGTACAGTACCTAACATAGAGTAGAAGTTGAATAAATGCTTATTGATTGATTAGTTTCTTCCACTAGGATTCAGCATTTTAAAAAAATTAATTCCATGTAAATATGTGACTAAACATATTTGGCATGGCAACTTCTATTAAAATGTTTTTAAATTTAGGAGCAGTATTTCATCCAGTTATGTGTTATAATCTTGTCTGATGATGTTTTGGCTCCAATGCAGATTATTTGTTGAAATCTAGGGGGTATTGTGGGTTTGTATTTTAATATGAGGGTTTATCATTATTAATGAAAGATAATGGAATTTTTGCTATATTTGTACCTTTTGTAGGTAGTTAAGGTTGCTAAATATTGACCATCCATAGTGATATTTTATATTTTCCCCCATTTCCTCATAAAAAAACTACATTTATCAATGATTCAATGTTCCCCAGAGCGTACCTTCCTATATTTCTTGTAGCAGTGACCTATTCTTTTATTGTCCTCATGAACCCTTCTGGTTTTGAAAGTAAATTATCTTACTCAACCATTTACTTACTACTTCTTTGTTGACATATTGCTGTTTGAGCTCATGTGACTATTGCTTTTTTGTTCCACTCTTGGAGCTTGGTTCAAGGGTTCCATCCAAACATAAACCCAAATCCATTACATTCAGTAAGTGCAAAGGTATGTGATGTCAGAATTTTCTTTGGCTCTTCTGTTAATTTCAGAAATATTTCTACAAATTGATAATGCCACTGAATAACATGCATTGATACTCTTCTTCATTTTGAATCAATTTTAGTTTTTCTATAGCTACCTTGGGGTGGCAGGTTCATTAAAGTTGAATCCATCTTTGTTTGTAGCTAGATAGTTTGGTGTATAAAGTGCTGAACTTGGAGTCAGAAAGACCCAAGTTCAAATCTAGTCTCAGACTCTTATTAGCAGTTTTGTGATTCTGGCTAAACTATTTAACCTCTCTGCCTTAGGTTCCTCATCTGTAAAAATGAGGATAATAATAGCACCTTTCTCCCAGGATTGTTGTGAGGTTAAAAATAGATAATACTTGCAAAATGTCTTGCAAACCTAGAAGTACTGCCTAAATACTACTAATTGCTCTTATCATTTTCATTATTATCTACTGAATTTCATTATAATATTCCAGAAGCATATGTGAAGATTGGTTTTTAAAGGTGTTAATTAAAAATATACTCTTCCCAATTAACTTTAGAATGTCTTAAATTTCCTGACAATAGCTTTATTCCTGATAACTTTATATTGAATGCATAATTCCTAGAAAAGAAAACATTATTTATAAATCTTGCATTTATCCATTGATTCCATTTAACATCTAGAATAAAAGATAAAGATTTTGGTCCCATTTCCCCTTGATATTCTTCAAGAATTTCACATGCATTCAGTCTGAATCATATTCTATTATTAGGGAAAGATCCCATGAGATGAAGATGTTACTTTGTGCTATTGTTAACAGCATAATTATTATGAATGTTTTCCCATATTTTTACAAGATCATATATGGGGATCTGGAAAAGACCTCAGAGGTCATCTAGTAAAAGCCTTTCAATTTTTCCAGGAGTAACTAAGTTCATATAGGTAGAGGCAGAGGCAGAATTCAATTATCTTTATCTATCAATTACTATCCTAGATTTATAATCAACAAAGTTCAGATAGGAATTATCCTAGGACAATTGACTATCCAAGTATTGTTCCTTCATAGTTAACATTCTATGGGTTGTTGTCCAGGCAGGTAAAATGATTCTTTTTCTAGTAGAATGAAAGTGGGAGAAGGCAAGCTCATTCTTTGTAGATAAAACAGAAACCATCCTTATTAAAGTTTGAGTTGCAAAAGGACAATGGCATGGGGTAGTACAAAGCTAATTTTGTTATTGTAATCTCCTCAGCCAAGTCTTTATACCTTGAAATCTTCTTGCTTATTGTAGCTTAAAAGTGTCCAGTATCTATTAAATTTATTATTTAGCATCTATTCAGTGCATTTTTAATATTGCCTTATAAGTTAAGGTTATTTCTAGATAACTGTGCACAAACATTTGGTCTATGTTTATGTTCTAGTTGACTGAGTTATGTCCAGTTAATGCCCAGTTAATTAAGTTCTCCAGAATTTTTTTAGGTTTGTATTTGTAGTTTGGGAATGTGTTGTGTCAGGTCATGAAAAATAGCAATTTCCTGAGGTATAGCTCTAGCTACCAGTCATGTCTTGTTATGTGTCTGTAAACTTCTTAACTTTTACACTTTTCAGTGGTATCATATATAAGCTATGCCTTTCCTTTGTGTCAACTTTGTTGATCCTTAAGTCCAGGATCCTTGAAGGCAACCCTTCCAGAATTTCTAGTGGCTATGATCTGACTCTGAATTGCCAGTCCAAACTCCTCCATTTCCACAAATAAGTCAATATAATTAATTTGTTTCATGCTTATTTGTTGATATATTTATTATTGACTGAGTACACTTGTAACTTACTCATCAAGAGCCATTCAATTGCAATATTGGATCTTCATTGTTTCATAGGCTCTCTCTGAATGTACACCTGTTTTGGTTACATTTAATAAATCAAATGATATATACTTGTTATCTGTCATTACTCTTGTTTGGTGAAGTGGTACATACTTATTCCAGAAGTATTTGTGTAACTTTTGACCTCCTCATCTTGTTCTCTATGAATATCAAACAATATTTTCCCTCTTTTGTGATATGGAAGGATTAATTTATACAGAACAGCTTCAGGGTGGCATAACCCCATGCTTGCTTAACATTGTGAATGTTTATATTATGATGAAAATTTTATCATCCATTTTGCAATTCCAGAGGTATACATAAGACAAATATTACATAGTTGTTCATTGTATTAAACATGTTGTCATCAAATTGATTTCCCTAAAGTGCAGGTCTGACCATGTCCCCTCCCTCCATTTAGCAAACTCCATTGACTCCCTGTTACCTTTGTGATCAAATATAAAATCCTTTGTTTGGTTTTTAAAGCCCTTCATAACCTCCCTGTCTTTCCAGGTTTCTTTTCTTTTTTCTTAAATTAATTATCTATCTATCTATCTATCTATTCATTTATTTATCTATTTATTTATGTAATAATAATTATTACATCATTCATTTCCACAAGATTTTGAGTTATAAATTTTCTCCACGTCTTTCCCCCATCCCCAACCCCAAAACAGAGATCCCACTATAAAGCCCCTCCCCCAATCTGCTCTCTTTTATGTCCTCCTCCAACACCCCTCTAACTTTATGGTAAGGCAGGGAGTGTCTCCCTACTCCAGTACCTATATATCTTAATTCCCAGTTGCATGTAGTTAATGATAATAATAAATATATGTGTGTGTATACACACACATACACACACGTGTGCACACACACATATATTTCCTTTTTTTTAAACATTAGATTGTAGAGCTTTAAATTCTAGATTCTTTTGGTTGCTCCCTTGTCATCCACCTCCACTGGAAGGACAAGCAATTCAATACAGTCCGTACATATGTAATTTAGCAGGACATCTCCACAGTGGACATATTGTGAGAGGCTGATTAT
>CM053594.1:85198181-85232895 GCA_028646575.1 Pseudocheirus occidentalis
AGAATTTCATCTTTTAAAGTATCTTCCCTTCATATTCAATTGATTCTGTATCCTCTGTGTACATATATACATACATGCTCAGATATGTATTCATATGCATATATACCCTCCTATATAGACATATGTGTAACATATATATATATTCCCTTTACCTATCCTCATACTAAGAAAAGTTTCATAAGGTACTATTATTGTTTTTCCATATTGGCATGTAAATAGTTCAATTTTGATAAGTTCCTTATGATTTCTTTCCCATGTTTACCTTCTCATGCTTCTTGTGTTTGAATGTCAAATTTTCTGTTCAGTTCTGGTTTTTTCAGCAAGAATGCTTGAAAGTCCTCCACCTCACTGAATGACCATATTTTCCCCTGGAACATTATACTCAATTTTGCTGGGTAGGTGATTCTTGGTTTTAATCCAAGCTCACTTGATCTCTGAAATATCATATATCAGGCCCTTTTATCCCTCAATGTGGAAGCAGCCAGATCCAGGGTTATCCTAATTGTGTTACCACAGTATTCAAACAGTTTCTTCTTGGCAGCCTGTAATATTTTCTCTTTAGTGTGGGGATTCTGGAACCTGGCTATAACATTTCTAGGAGTTTTTTGGGGGGGATCTTTTTCAAGACATGATTGGTGAATTCTTTAGAGTTCTGTTTTGCCCTCTGATTCTAAAGTATCAGGGCAATTTTCCTTGAGAATTTCTTGAAGGATGCTTTCTATGTTGTGTTTTTGATCACGGCTTTCAGGTATACCAATAATTTTTAAATTGTCTTTCCTGGATCTATTTTCCATGTCAGTGGTTTTTTCAAGGAGATATTTCACATTATGTTCTATTTTTTCATTTGTTTGTATCTGTTTAATAGTATATTGATTTCTCATAAAGTTATTTGCTTCCATTTGCTCCACTCTAATTTTGAAGGAATTATTCTCTTCAGAATGCTTTTGAGATTCTTTTTCTATCTGGCAAATTTGACTTTTTAAGGCATTCTTCTCCTCATTGGCTTTCTGGGCCTCTTTTGCCATTTGAATTAATCTATTTTTAAGGCGTTATGTTCTTCAGTCAGTTTGTTGACTCTTTCTTGAATCATTCTCATTTCTCTTCCCAATTTTACCTCCACTTCTCTTATTTGGTTTTCAAAGTTCTTCTTAAGTTGATCTATGGTTTGTAGGCAATCTTCATGTTTCTTGGAAGCATTTGGTGTGGGAGTTCTGTGTTGTTTTCCTCCTGCTCCATGTTTTGATCCTTTTTGTCCCCCAAAAAAGGATTCTAGAGTTTGATAATTGTCCTTCCTTTTTTTCCTTTTCCTCATGTTGGCCAGTCAATTAAGTGCTTGATTTTTTAGCTCTGTGGAGCTCTGCTTCCAGGGGGGAAAGCTCTGTCCCAAATTGCTGGGTTTTTCACAGCTGCAGGAGCTATTAGGGGGGTGCTGCAGCTCCCACCAGCTTTGGCTTGATGAAAGTGCACCCCAGGACCACCACCCAAGACCACAATCTGGATCCAGGCCACTCATCTCAAGAGCCCTTGGCCTTTGATTAATTGCTTTGCCCCCTCCCCCTGCAGTCTGTAGGTCAGGAGCTCTGAAGCAGACGGCTTGTGCTGCTTCTTTGCCCTAGGGGCAGTTAGCACAGACTACTTTTTTCTCCAAATTTAGCTTGAATTCTACTGACCTTTCTCTTAGCCTTATTTCTCCTGGCTTTATAAATGTGGAAACTGCTGCAGGTGCAACCGATCCACTCTCCTGAAGACTTCAGCTGCAGCTCTCCCCCCCCCACCCCCCCGACCTTCCTGGGGCCAACCTGTGGTTTCAGGCTGGGCTGGCCTTGGCTCCCAGCCCGCCTCAGTGAGCCCCACCTGCTGAGATGCCTTCAGGAAGAGATGTGTTTTCTGTATTTTTGTGAGTTTTGGAGCTGTAAAATTTGTTTAGAGTTGCATTTTATAGGTATTTAATGTTGCGTGTATGGGAGCTGCGAAACTTTGCTTCTTCTACACCACCATCTTGGCTCTGCCCCCAGGGCCCCTTTCCAGTTTTCTTACCACCATATTCAACACTATTTGTTGTAATCTAGTGACAATGACCTCCTTACTGCTTCTCAGATATGCCATTTCATCTCCAAAATTTGGGCATTTTTACTGGTTCTCCTCCATGACTGAAACTCTTTTTCTCATTTCCATTTGCTAGCTTTCCTGTCTTCCTTCAAATTTCTACAAGAAGCCTTTTCCAGATCTTATTGACCTCAGTGCCTTCCTTCTGAGACTATCCCTAACTTATCCTATGTACAAAATGTGCCCAATATCATAGTACAGTTTAAAGTTATCACCCAACCAACTAATCAACAACTAATCATTAATGAATCATCATGGACACCATGTATATCTTGTCTTTACATAGTTGTTTTTATAGTGTCTCCTCTATTAGACTTTTTACACTTTGAGATCAGGGAATGCATGCATACATACATGTGTACATACACACACACATACATACATACATACACACATTCATCCTTTGTATCACCTGAACTAAGGCACATTTCCTGGCACATAATAAATGCATAATATGCTAGCTGATTTGCTTTCTCTTGTTGTTGCTACCATTATGTTCATAATTACCTCATTATCTCAGATTATCATTTAATAATCTTGTGTAAAGAAATTCTATGCAAATGACTTTAAGCCACATCACTATTCTTCCCTTCCTTTACATCAATGTTCTGAGGATTATTGCATAAATGGATAAAATAAACATATTTTCATTGAATAAAAGATCATGTTGTAGGCACATCCTTTCAAGGCTCACTGAAAGCATCCTCAAAACAATTTCAGAAGCAGGAAAGACAACAGGCATCCTCTTTCTTCATAAATTTGATCTCAGCCAGACATCTCTATGCTTTGAAAATGTTTTATTCCATGGAGCTTGGAGATTGAGTTCTTGGTAAAAGTGACATCCTTGAAAAAACAACAACTCTTTTCTTCCATTTTTATGAATCAAGGTTATGTTTAGGCTATTGTGGGTAGCAGTTCAGTGTCTGACAATGGTTCAGTCTCAGTATAATGTATTGTTTGGGTTCTCCCAGATAGTTTAAGGTCTGCTTTTATAATTTGGTTATCACCATTTTACACATGAGAAAAAAAAATGTGACAAAAATTATTCTGACTTAACCAAGGTTTTGAGGCTCCTATAAAAGAATTCTTCAGATTCTTCAAGTCTCATCTTTCACATGTCATGTCAATAAGCATTTATTAAGTGAAAACTTTGTTCCAGGCATTGTTCTGAATGACAAAAAGATGGTCTGCCCTTAGTTAACAGGCAAATGCAGGGGACAACATATAAACAAATATTTCTAAATCAGGATAAATAGGATAAATGAAAGATTATCTCTGAGAAAAGCAGAATCTTTAAGGAGGCCTGGAAATAATTTCTTCTAGAATGTGGAATTTTATCTGAGACTTGGAGGAAGCCAGGGAAGCCAAGAGGCAGAGAAAAGGAAGAAGAGGATTACCTCTGATCAGTTTTACACATATTTTAAATGTGCCTACTTAATTGTATGTTTGTCTCCCCATCACAGTTTAAACTTCTGAAGAGAAAGACAGATTTACTCTGTTTTTTGGGTTCCCAATATCTAGTGCCATCTAGTAACTGGCATATACCATATTTAATAAATATGTTTAAGAAATGATTAACTGATTGTTACCCTACCTTTAAAAAATCAATAGGTAGTAGTGCACTACTGTTTTTTCCCCTTCCCTCTCATATTAAGGGTTTAATCCTCAAAATAATCACACTTAAACGATCGTTGACAATGTTTTCCTGATCTTTAAGAGCATCAACCAAGGGAGTAGTTCTTATTTGCCTCTTCCCAATTCTAATCACTAAGGAGTGCCTGATGAGATCACTCTCATTAGGAAAAATCCAGACAAATATTTTGGTAAAATATACTTGCATTATCCTATTTTTCATAATTCGATATCAGTACTGCCTGAATGTTTAGTCATACATATTCTTCATTTGGTTTAGAGTTACCTTCTTTCTCTTTTTCTGAGCAACACAAGAACAAGTCATTCTCTTCCTTCCTTTCAACTAGAGCAAAAGAAAATAACAAGAAGAAATCCTTGAGTTCTTCTGCTGTATCTTTCTAAAGAATCCTTATTTTTGTCTAAATTCAAAATATGGGGAAAAATTATGACTATTCTTTCTTAAAGTGAATGAGTGAAGAATAAATGCAAGAAAATGCACTCTGTAAGCACTTACTGTATGCTAGGCCCTGTGCTAATTTCTGGGAATATAATTGCAAAAGTGAGATAATTCATGTCCTCAAAAATCTCACATTTCAAAGTATAGGGCTCACTGGGGCCATGTTGCCTAGGGCAAGGAGACCTGGTCTCAGTGAAAATAATTTTACATTGCTGTGTAGGGTAACTAATCAACATGCCTTTTTCCAGAAGCAATAGGAATAATTAGTTGATAATTGTGCTCAGGATAAATCAGGAATGGAGTGGGAGATATATATGCTTGTGGTTCAGTGTGTACCCCAAGATACACAATAATAATAAAACAATTTTAACAACAGTAATAATAGCTAATGCATATAGCATAATAAAGTTTCAAACTATTCTAAATATAATATCTTATTTTATCCTGACAACAATCCCGAGAAGTAGATGCCATTGCTGCTCCCATTTGAATGATACAGAAATTGAAGCCAAGAGGTTAAATGACTTACAAAGGACCACACTCTGGCTTTCCTGCCTCCACATCCAGCACTCTCTCCACTGTGCCATGTAAAACTAAGAGGCTGGATGAAATGTGAAATATGATCTTGTCTGGAGTGTGGGAAGTTATTAAGTTTATGTTCACTCAGTTACCAACCAACATAACCCAACCCCAGTCTATGAGTATTAATTCCTCTAAGAACTGGAGTATGATTGCTAGAGGTCAAGAGTGTGCTGCTTCAGGTATGGAAAAGCAAAAGAACAAAGAAAGATGATAAGATGTTCCATGTAGATACCTGGTTGGGATACGAAGGCCCTAACAATTACTAAAAGTAAATGGGATTCCCTTCTGAGTCAGAAAAAACCTAGCATTAAAAAGCTAGGTGACACAGTGAATAGAGCACAGGCCCTGGTATTAGGAGTAACTGAGTTCAAATTTGGCCTCAGATGCTTAACACTTACTAGCTGTGTGACCTTGGGCAAGTCACTTAATACCAACTGCCCTGCCTCCCCCCCCAAAAAAGGAAAAAATATATATAAAATTAAAAATATATACTATATAAGTGTCAAATATGTATACATGAAGATAAATATATAGTATATACACACATACACACACGTACATATATGTGTATTAGCCTAAGTATTCATGCAGGTTTTGTTGGATGTGATGAGATGTATCCTAATGTCTTAAAAGAATTAGCATCTTGCATCTTATTTACATCCACTAAAAACTAAACCATTGCTATATATATATATGCATAGTCAAGCAAAACAATTTCCCACATTGATCATGTTAAAATATATATATATATATCTTGATGCACTCTGAGCATATCAAATCTCTGTTTGAAGCTGGGTAGCAAGTTTCAGCATTGGACCTCTGTGGTTATAGATGGTTTTTGTGTTGATCAAAGTTTTTTTTTAAATTTTTCAAAGTTGTCTATTTTTACAATTTCTTAAAATAATTATAGCTGTTTTGGTTTTTGAGTTATTTTGATAGATAACAATCTCATTTGTTATCAAGTATTCAATTAATATTCATCTCACCAAAAAGATATAAAATTCCTTAAGTGCAAACCCAACAGAAATGGGTTGTACTATTTATGTTATGCATTTGTTTGCATATGTATGCCTTTATACATATGTATGTATATATGTACTTGTTTATATTCTTTTTTAAAAAAATAAAAATGCCTCTAGGGCTCCTTGTTCACCATTGACCTTGAGATTCAAAGTCTGATCCAGTCTCTGTATATTTTGGTGGAGGGGAGATAACAAGAAGGTAGAAGGGAAGGAAACATTTTTTAAGCACCTATCATGTGCCAGATGCTGTGCTAAGTGGTGTACAAATATCATCTCACTGGATCATTACAACAATCCTAGGAGGTGTAACAGTAATGAAATTTGAATATCCTTTTGTATTGCTAAGCTAAGAGGTACTTAGCACCTAGTTTCAAATTGTACCTCTGTTAAAGAAATAGAAGTGTGCTTCAGCAAACAGAAGTTGCTGACATAACAGGAAGGGGCTGAAGAGGGAGGAGCAATACTGTATATAAGGTAAAACCCCAGCTGGGAAAGGCAGAATTTCCTGGGAACTTGTGGTGGCAGAGCTTCTTCTGAGGGCTAACCAGAGCTATGGAAGACTGAGGAAGCATGACCCTGGTGTCAGTATTTTGTCTGTTTTTGGCTTTGTTAAGATTTGGCTTCCTAAGGAGAGATGCTGTGAAGGATTTATGGTGTACTGGATACTGTGAGCTTCAGTGTGGGGCAGGAAGTGCATGGAGAGCTGGACAACGATCTGTGAGCTGTCTGCCTTTGAGCCCAGGTAACAATTTGGTGAATCCAGATAGGAGCTGGGACCATGGAAGGGGATCCAGGAATCTGAGAGCCTACCCTAAGTAAAGCTGAAGGACTTTACTTGGATACTGTGTACTGACTGAGAAGTTTGTGATTTCCTTAAGGGGTGGATGGCCTATATTGAATAATGAATGATGACTGAATAGGGACTGATTTGTAACTTAGTGTACCCCATGAGTGGAGAACTTTTACTATTATATTTTGTGACCCTTAAGGAGACATATCTCCTTAAGGATGATGGAATGATTGAGTTGATTGAATGATTGAGTTACTAAATGATTGATTGACTAAATAATTGTACTTTGTTCAAAACTATGTGACCACTATGTGGCCATTTTAATGATAAGTTGTTGTAAATGCTGTATTTTTATGTATTTTATGTATTTTTATTTTCTGTGATAAGTTGTAACACTACAAATGCTGTACCTTGATTTTCTGTGAATGTTTTTCTCTGATTTGTTGAGGAATAAATAGAGTGTTCACTATACTTTAAAAACTGTTCATGGCAACATTCTTCTGGAAAGGTGCTCATGCATTCTTATCCCCATTTAACAGTTAAGGAAATTGAAGCAAAAAGAGGTAAAGTGACTGGCCCAGGATCACAGATCTAGTTAGCATCTGAATCTGAATTTGAACTCAGGTCTTCCTGACTTCAGGTCCCATACTTTTGTACTAGTTGCTCCTCAAGCCCTAGAACTGAATCCTTATTGAGATACTTATTATCTGCACAACTCTGAGAAAGTAACTTAACCTTTCTCAATTTCAGTTTCTTTATCTGTAAAATAAGAATGATAATAACATCAACCACAAATGGTTGTTGCAAGGATATAATAAGGTTGTATGGATATTACATGCACAGACACAGACACAGACAGATATATACATATATATGTATATATAATATGTATTTAAAATATATATAGCTATACATGCATAGTACATATAAAATATTGTCATATACACTCTCCCAAAATGCTATATATAGTACTTATAAATGTTACCTATAACAATTTATTGAACACAAAATTTGTTCTTCCTCAACTTAGGTAGATAGGAAATTCTCCCATCTTAACACATTTAGGAATGTCCTGTCTTCTACCCTGAAGCAGGGAAGATAGGAATGTCTTTCCTTGATCCAGGGGCTTCTCATCCTTTGGATACCTTATGTTGTAGCTCTTGGGAGGAAGAAACCAAATAGGATCATTATAACCCACATGAGGAAGTAAAACTCTTTGTTATATGTAAGGGAAGATCAAAATTCTACCTTAGGGTTGCTGTGGAACTGTGTCCCAACTACTAGTATTTATACCAGTAGCTCATCCAAAGACAAAGTTCTTAGTCCTAGAGGAAAGCTTCCTGACTTTAAAATGTTCTGTGGTCCCTTAGTTAATATCTTCCTAACTGTTTGAGACCAAATACCAGTTGACTACACCTCACAATCTTGCTCTAATAACATTGGCCTCGTATATGAAAGTTTTCTGCATAGACTGTATTTTTTCATTGTGAAAGGTGAGACATTGAATATTAAGATTACTGAGCATTTTAAGAATGGAACCCATGACCTTAACCTAATCAGTATTGTGAAAGATATGCATTAGAAGGTGTCCAAATTAAAAGAAGTCCAAAGTGAAGAAAAAACTGAGTCTATTTCTCTGCCTACATTTTGAAATAGATGAAATATGACTTCATTGACCAAGATCAACTTTGACCTATGGAACTGAGAATACAAACCTGAGTAATAGAAAAAGATAGAGCTTCTTTAGTGGAAACAAAACATTGCTCCAAGAATCAAAAGACTTGGGTTCTAGTATTTTCTCTGTTATTGGTTTGCTCTGTAACTTGGAGCAACTCATACCAATTGGTGGGATTGGGGGATGGGATTTTATTTCCTCATCTACAAAAAAATAAGTAGATTGAACTAGGAAATATTGAAGATTTCTTCTAGTTCATTCCTTAAGCTTTCTCTCTGTCTCTGTCTGTCTGTCTGTCTGTCTCTCCTTTAATTTTATGATCTTAGGGCTAGAGGATGTCTAAATAAGTCTACTTCCAGACCTAATATTCTATATATGACTCCATGAACTCAAGTTTTGTGATGGGGCATCATAAATCAGAGCAATAGACTTAGAGTCTGAAGATTCAGACCCTGGTTCTATCACAAGTTAGCAGTGTAATCCCTGGAAAGTGACTCTGCCTCTTTAAGCCTCAGTTTCCTCATTTGTAAAATGAAGTGACTAATGCTTTCATTGCCTGCCTCCTAGAGCTGTTGTAAGGAAAGTGCTTTGTAAAGCTAAAAGCCCTAGAAGTATGAGCTATTGTGTTTATTATCAATAGGATGGAAAACTGCTGTTTCTCACTGTGATGGTAGAATAAGGGAATTTGTCAAACAGCCGTGCTAGTTGTGCTCTGAAACATCAGGGATATGGCTAGGCTCCCAGGCAGTTGCTATGGCAACAGGCTCAGATCCAATCCCTTGGGTGTTACTAATGGAAACCAGGACAGAAGGGAAAGAGCACAGGTTACATTTTAGGAAGAGGGTCTTTGCAACTGCATACTGAGATAGATAATTTCCCTCAGTGAACTATATATTTTACATTTTAATTCAATTAAACAAACATTTACTAAGTACCTATTACAAGGTATGTTCCTATGGTGGGAAATAGGGATACAAAACCAAAACTCTTAAGTCCTTGCCTTCTCGAGGGACTAATATTCCGCTTAAGAAAATGCAGTATATACAGAAATAGGTATATATGATACGAACAAAATTATTTCAAAAGGTTGAGTATGCACTTCTTAGGGAAGTTTTCACCTGATTTTCTGCAGGATCGGATCTACTTCTGGGGCTGGCCACCTGCTATGAATGCGTCTAGTGGCTGCTGGGTGGTAGAGTGGAGAGAATGCTGGACCAGGAGTCAAAGAAGACCAGCATTTAAAATTCAACTCTTGCATACATCTCAACTTCTGCTTGCCTTAATTTTCACATCTGCAGAATGAGTATAATAATAGAACTTACTTCCCAGGGTTGTTATTTGTACTTTGCAAACCTTAAAGTACTACGTAAGTAGCAACTATTTTAGTGGTATAATTAATTAATAGGAGTAATAGTGACCATGTGCATTATTATATGTAATGCATCATTGATTAATGGTGACAATGATGATGATGATGATGATGATGATGACATGTTGATGATGACGACCAGAAGAAATGTTTTGCTATAATAAATTGAATTCTGCCCTGTGGGTTAGGAGTTGAGCTCTGTCACTATATTGCTAAATGAGTATAAGGATTATTTCTCCTCTCCGGGTCTCAGTTTCTACACCTTTAAAATGAGGGAATGAAGGACTCAGGCCCTTCCAGTCTGGTTGTTTCCAAACTTAAATGATATTACATTTCATTTTCTTTCATTATTACTATTGCTTTACTTGTGAAAGCCTGGGTTTAGCTAATAAAATCTCCTATTTAATACTCTAGATTAAAAGAACTACCAGTTAGACATGTGAAATCTATAAAAGCAAAGGAAGGCTCCAACCTTAGATTTCCCTCAAAGCAGTGTTGTAGCCATTATCAAAATAGCAGCATGCAGATATTGTAAACAAATAAAAACAACTATCTTTTGGGGAGTGTTTTAAGAGTTTCTTCTTCTGATACTACCACCACCATAGCTATTACTACTGTGACCACTACCAGTAATAGTTGATATAATGCTTCTGATTAAAATTTTGCAAAATATTTTATGTAAATGATATTAAAATAAGATCTTAGATTAGAGAGGTTTTTTTAGTTCTTTCTAGTTTTCGACCCATGATCCTATGATTATGTTTGGCCTTGGCAATAACCCTATGCAGTCCTGCCCTAGGTAATCCAGATATTATTATCTCATTTTTATAGATGAAGAAGATGAGGTAGAGTTGAAATGTGTTGCCCAGGATCATATAACAAGTAAAATTATGAGGAAGGATTTTAACTCAGATCCTTCAGACTCCAGGTTTGATGCTCTATCCATTGTTCCAAAGCTAGGTGACATACTGAAGGTCAGTTGACATCACTCCTGTCCTTTTATATGAAGTTCAACACACTTTCCACTACAGTAAGTAGTAAATAAAAGTGCTTTGTTAAGAGACTCTTTTTGAATGACTGGCATAGCTAGTGTACCTATAAGAAAATCCTTTACAAGATCTAAAGGTGCAGTGTCCGGTACGTCTATGGACAAGTCAGAGACCATGAAATCATGATAATGATATTTTAGGTCTCAACCATTGACTCAAAAGGGCAGCTAGGTGGCACAGTGGATAAAGTGCCAGGCTTGAAGTCTAGAAGACCTGGGTTCAAATTTGGCTTCACACTCTTACCAGCTATGTGACCCTGTACAAGTCACTTAACTCTCTTTTCCTTAGTTTCCTCCTCTATAAAATGAGCTGGAGATGGAAATGGTAAACCGTTCTAGCATCTTTGCCAAGAAAATCTCAACAACAAACAAGTACCCACAATATGATATATACAGATAGATTAACACTAATCTGAAGAGGGACTGAATCAGCAGCTAGGAGGTAGAGATAGAGAAAAGGTCTTTGTGGAAGGTAAAGTTGAGTAGAGCCTGCCATGAAGGAATCCATGGAAACTAAGAGGCAAAGGTGAAGTGGAAGAGCATTCTAAGACTGGGGGAAAGCCAATGAAAAAGCACTGAGACAGGAAATGAAGGGTTATATTCCAGGAACCACAGGTAGGTGAGTTTTGCTGAACTGTAGAATTTATGGAAAAGTAAAAAATGGGCCAGGTGGTGAAGAACATTAAATGTCACATAGGGTACTTTATATTTGATCAAGGAGGAGCTAAGGAGACAAAGGAACTTATTGGTTAGGGAGTGAGATAATCAGGTCTAAATTTTAGAAAAACCACCTTAACGGCTGAGTAGAGGATGATTTAGAGTGGAGAGAGACTTGAAGATGGAAGACCAGGTACAAAAATCCACATCACTCTAACTGCTAGCACCAATTGCTGTAGAACCTGTAGAGATATTTTTATATGTTGTCACTGTTGTTCCTATAAATATTAGGGAAGGCCTCTGTAAAGTTCTATACTTGTTTTAATTGTGGTGTAGTGGAAGCACCCTTGTACTTGTTCTGCAGCTGACCAACTGCTATTGTGTGATTAACTTCAACTCACTGGTCCTTAGTTCTCAAATATTTGAAATGAGAGAATTGGGCTAAATATCTAAGGTCTCTTCCAACTCTAATACACTTTGACTGTATAAGACAGGATTATTTTCACCTACTTTCTTTGTTATTCTTCTCAATCTTCTTCAACAACGGCAGTACCTCACTCCTAGTACTTGAAAAGGCCTTAGCCTCAAAGGGCCAGGGTCTTCCATTGCATCCTGGCTCATCTCCAGTCATCCTGATGAATATCTGATCACTGGATCCAGATAACTCTGGAGGAAAAAGTGAGGCTGGTGACCTTGTACAGCCTGCCTTCACTGAAATCAAAGTCAACTATAAGTCACATGTCATCATTATCCTGATGTCATGGTCCTCTTAGAAAATGAAGGACAAATACCACCAGCACCAATACCACCACCAATTCATTTTTTTCCCCTCTTAAGACCTTTTATCCATACCATGCATTCTCCTTCCTCAATGATCTACTTATTTCAATTAACCTTCATTACATTTCTAAGTTAGCCACCACTATGGTGGAAGGAACATAGGATCAGAGGATCAGGGAATTAGAAATATAATGGTCCTTTATAATTCATCCAATCTAACCCATTCATTTTGATAAGTAGGTAATTGAGGCCTAAAGAAGTTATATAGGTAATATTTGGTAATAAGTAGCAAACAGGTAATAAGTCATGAAAGCAGGAATAAAATCCGTCTCCTCTCTCTCTCTCTGTTCAGAATTAGTGTCCTTTCTACCTTACCACTCAGGCTCCTCTTACAGTCCTTTTGACATTGGCTGAATACTAGAGGATACAGGCTGGTCATTAGTTTCCCCTTGCTCTCAATGTGAAAAAAACCAACCCTTCCTTTTGAATCATAAGTCTCTGCTGACATTTCTTATTGTTCTTCTACTCCTGACCACTTCTATAAAGGTTGTGGGGATGGGTGGTAGGAGAGGAAGGAAGTATGTTGATTGATACTTTCCAACATTTGGAAAGCTATCTGGGGATTTTAGTTTACTGAATCATTAAACTAAAGTATTATCAGTAGTGCTGCCCTTTAGCTAAAAAATCTTGCCCTTTAGTTAATGAGACCTTGGGCTACATTAAGAAAGAGTATTAGGAGGCAGATAAGTGACTAAGCAGCTAGATTGCTGCACCTGGAGACAGAAAGATCTAATTTCAAATCTGGTCTCAGATATTTGCTAGCTGTGTGACCCTGGGTAACTCACTTAACCTTTGTTTGTCATAATTTACTGGAAAAGGAAATGACAACTAAGGTGCTAGATACTTATTTCAATTAATTTTCATTATGTCTCTTGGTTAGCCACCACTATGGTAGAAAGGACTTAGGATCAGAGGATAGCAGAGTTAGGGATATACTATCTTAGCCAATAAAATCCCATGAGTACAATTGGCTTATTATGGTTCACAGGGTCTCAAAGAGTTGGACATGAGGACAACAGCAACAACACCAACAGCAACGTGCTATGCATTGTGCTGAGCATATTACAAATCTATTCTCATTTGATGCTCTTAACTCTGTGATGTAGGTGGTACTATTAGACTCATTTTATTGTTGAGGAAATTGAGACAGTTAAGTTAATTGTGCAGCATCACACAGTTAGTAAATATCTGAGGCTGCATTTGAACTCAAGTGTTCTGACTCCAGGCCCAGCAGTCTAGCTGATGAGGTCATTCATAAAATGTAGAGGTCTAGGGTTAGGGGTGCTTGAGACCCCAAAATACCAACATGCTGGGTCCTGCCAAATGAACTTGACTCAAGTCTTCTCTCAGCCAAAGAAAAGCAAAGTTTGTTGAAATTTCGCCACATTGGGTAGACTCTTAAGGAGCCTTGGTATTTGTGAGGCTTGCATTGGATAAGTGGGCCAGAATCATCTGACACAGAGTAAGTCTGTGCTAGAACTCATTCTCCAGCCTTCACAGAGAAAGTCTGTGCTAGGTCATTCTATGGTACTCTAACACACATGGAAGCAAGACGGGGCCTTATATACAGAAAGGTTGTGGGAGGAATCTAGGGGTGGTCTAGAGGAAGAGTTTGGGGAGAGTCTTCAGGAGGAGTCCATGAGGTCAGACTCCAGTAATGAGTGATTAACGGTGGGAAGTTGCTGGAGGCTACCTGGAGAGGACAGACAATGGTGGGCTAGGCCACTTCAAGGCTGGAACAGATTTGGACCAGGGAGGATCAAGGGTGGAAAATTGTCTGAAAAAGGAGGCCAAAGACTTGGGCAGAGCCACAACTTAAGGCCCATGGCCTCAGGCAAATGCCTTATGTGAGAAGATTCAGGGAGAATTCAAGGGGGTTTCCAGAGCCTGCACCTCATCATAGCCACTGAGACAACTAGATGCATAGCTTTCAGAAATAAGGGGGCTATAATCTGTCTCATTATACTCTCTTCCTGTTAAACTTCCTATGGAGTTTTAGATACCATATTTTAAGAAGGACATTTATGGAGATCACTTGAAGTAACTGGGAATGCTTAAGCTTGAAAAGAGAAAACTTAGGCAGGGCAGAGGAAGGGGTACTTTTTATAGTAGTCTTCAAACATTTTATGGAATCATGGAGAGAGATTAATTGCCCCCCCCCTTTTTTTAACCTCAGATTATAGAACCAGAGGTAATTTTCTGGCAAATTTCCTACAATTAGAGCTATGCAAAATTGTGATGGGATCTCTCAAAAAGTGGTAGATTCCTACTCTTTAGAGATTTTCAAGCAGAGACTAGACTACTTGTTTAGTGTATCATAGTGGAGATTCCTCATGTATTAGTTGGACTGACTGCTAAGGTGGACACTGATAAAGAAAATTAATACAAATTGATTATGTCATTGGAGAAGAGCACAACACCATGGTTAGGAGGGAAGACCCATGGGTAAAAAAAGTACTTGATTGTGACTGAGGTGATGTAAGTTAAAACTCTCATCTGTAACCCTTATCAGTTCTTGATCTCTGGGAAGTCATTTCCCTCTTACTTCCCTTAAAACAGGGATGATGACAATAACCACCATTTGCATAGCCCTTTAAGGGATTGGCAAAGCACTTTAAATGTGATATTTCATTTGGTCTTTCCTATAACCCTGTAAGGAAGGTGGTTTTATCTATTTTACATATGAAGAAATTGAGGCTAGAAGACTTTAAATGATTTAGCCAAGTTTGAGCTAGGATTCAAACTCAGGGCACCTGATTTCAAGTTCAGTTTTATATCTAGTATACAATCCAGTTCCCTAAATGGTAAGACATTATTTCTTTTCCTCACTTTGTTGCAATGAGGAAAAAACTTTCTATGCCACTTTAAAGTGGCATAGAAATGGGGGTTATGTAATAATAGTAGTAATTTTAGTAGTAGGGCTAGTAGCAGTAGCAGTGGTAGAAATAGAATTAGTATAATTCTTTATTACTTTAGAATATAATCCAAAAATTTGGTTAAGTATATAATTTATGAAAAGTACAACATTTTCATCATGCCTGAAACCAAAGTGTAAGTTTTCATCGAAAGAGTGTAAGAATCCATTTGTCATGAAGTTTTATATGCATGCCATAGAGCTGGAGTGAGCAAATTACAGTCTATGGACCAAATCCAACCCATCATCTATTTTTCAGCCCATCAACTAAGAATTTTTTTCTTTGCATTAAACATTTTTAGCTCTTGGGCCATAGTAAAACAGGTGGGCTGTAGTTTGCTGACCCCAGAACAGAGGTTTATCAATGACAGGACCACTTGTGAAAGATTCCTGGGAATGCTGAAAATAGCCATGTGGGAATCCTAGTGAAGCCATATGGATTCCTGGAATATGTTGATTGTAGGTCATTTCTTACTTAGCTCCACTTTTTTTATACTTCTCTGTCTGACTTCTCTCTTCCCCTAATGTTGACTATTTCTCCAACTTCATCTCTCCAATCTTTCTGTCTTTTTTGTGTGTTATCTTTCCCAGTACAATGTAAGTTCCTTGAGGGCAGGGGATGCTTTATCTCTTTTCATAGTTATATCCCCAGCCCAGTGCCTAGCATAGAGTAAGTACTTACAAATGTATATTGACTGACTTACTAGCAAGTACTACTGAGGCATAGAGCAAAGGGAGAAGGTAACTGTATTATAATGAGGATATAGAACTGCATAAAAGAGATGTAGGAGTTTTAGGCACTGACATTTCTAATCCCTTCTTCAATACAAACACTTTGCTCAAGGTTTCAGTGTTATCAGTGCATCTTTGGAGAGCTTCAAAATTCAAACTGCTTTGGGGGAAAGGGAATGAAAGTTCACCCACCAGAAATGGGGGCTCTAATTGCTTTCTCTTACATTATTCTTTTCCAGAGCTCTAAATAGGCAAGGGTGATAAGGACTTTGTTCCATGTTGCTGAATGTAGAAGGTTTTAAAAACAAATATTCCTTCAGTAGGGCAAAAAAATTAAGTCAACATAAGAATTTAATTGCCTCTTATGTCCCAGGGACTGTGCTAAACACTGGGGATACCAAGAAAGGTGAACAGAGCCTACCCTCAAGGAGCTCACATTCCAATGGGGGAGAAAACATAGATACAATTTGTACAAATTAAGATATATACAGGATAAGTCAGAGATAATCTCAAAGGGAATGTATGGATATTAAGGAGTGCCTGAAAAGATTTATTGTAGAAAGTAGGATTTCCACTGAGACAGGAGGGAAATAAAAAAGATAGGAAGTAAATGAGAAGAGAGCACACTGGCCAGCCAGTAAAATGCACAGTCAAAAGAGAGAATATACTGCGTGGGGAACTGCAAGAAGGTCAAAGGAATAGAATCACTGAACTCATGGAAATACATAAAGGTATAAGAACTCTGGAAAGATAAGAAGGAGCTAGATCTTAAATGAATTTGTAAATAGTTAATAATAATAATTAGTTAAAATATGGGATTTCCTTTCCTTAGCTTTTATGCCCCAGGTGAGCATCTGTTGTCCCCCATAGCCAATCCGACCTCACTATAACCCAGGATTTTCACTCATAGGGTTCAAAGCCACAGGTTTTTGTCTCTTTTTCACCCCAAATGATTTTTTCTTAAATTTTGATTTGAGAGTGCTTTTCAGGCGGCTTGCCCTGATGGAATTTTGTGAAGCTTGCCCCACGTACCAAAAATAATAATAAGAAGAAGAATAAGAATAAGAAAGCTAGTCATGGCTCCATTCATTTCTGTCCTGAAAACAGTCTTATTGTTTCAATGATCTTCCTGGCCTCAGGCTGCTAGCATGGTGATCTATTGATTATCTAGGTTCCTGAAGATAATTTCAGAATTTTCCCATCTTTATCTGGTGTGGGAGCAAGTGAGTCATGGCTTGATATTAAGAATCCCCCACAACATGAATACAGACTCTTTTGAGAGTCCAGAGTTTTTTGAAGTTTGGGTTTCTTAACAGACCATCTTGAATGCTGGAGGTTTCCCCAGAGAGAACTATTTATTATTTCCACAAAGTGACAAATCTCAAAAGAAAAAGTAATTCCTATTAAGATATTAACACTCAAGATACAAAGGACATCAACACAATAGGAAGAAGAAACATTTGCTAATTTACCAAATTATTGACATAATTAGAAATTCCAATTGTTGTCTTGGAATGTTTGAAGAATTGAAGATCTTGGACAATAATGCTTCATTTACCATTAATCCAGGTGTTAAATGAATCATCCCAGTGCTAATGATAATGTGGAAATCTTTTAAATTGAATAAATACAATGCATATTTCTCCCATTTCCTTTCAACCCTGTCTGAAAAATTAATTTATAAGTTAATTGAGGTTCTATACATGAATTTATAAGTTAATTGAGGTTCTATACATGAAGCAGCTGACTATACATGAATAGCTGATTGAGCCTAGTGGTTTCTATTGCTTTTTTAAAATTCACATCAAGACATTGCTCAGCATGCAGGCTCCATACCAGCTTCTGGGAGGGCAAGAAAACCTAATGCTTACTATCACTATACTTTATGACTTAATTATGTCCCTATCTTGAAAAGCCCAGAAAAGCTATTTCTGTCTTCAGCTAATCAGACATTTTTGAAGCTTGAAGAAAAATATCTCATGTAAAAGGAAAATCATAATAGGAGACCAGAAGTGACATCTGAATTGGCAAGTCACATAACCTTTTCCTTCTGGTACTGTGGGAAGGCAGGCTATAAAAGCAGAAAATTATAGAACAGGAAAATCATTTACTTAGACACAGATAGACACAAATACAAAAGTAGAGAACTAGAAGAAATCTTTGGAAGTCTGTAGTCCAGTCTCCTGATTTAAAAGCTAAAGGAATTGAGGACTAGAAAATAAAGAGATTTACCCAAGATCACATTAAATTCTATTTATGAACCATTGTGACAATTGTTATAGAACAAAAGACAATATAAGTTAGATATTCAAAATACATATGTGAACATACATATAGACCATGATTTTTCTTACTTTAGAGAAGATGAACTAAAAAATGAAGTAATAATACCTTAAAATTCCTAATAAAGTAGGTGATTTAATATTTCTCCAAAACATCTCTCAATCAAATTCTTTTTAGATTACATGCCAGAATAAACTTGATAACTATTGACAAAAAGAAACAATTAATTAAACATACATGACAAGGAGCAGAATCTTACATTAAATCCCTTAGTTTTTAACAAATTGGAGACAAATAAATCATAAATAACTAGAGAAAATGTGATTATTCTATGTATTTTCTAAGTATTTACTTCCTTTTTTCCTTCCTTCTTTTCTTCCTTTCCCCTTCCCTTCTCCTCACATCATTATAACATCATTATGTATATATACCATCTGGTATGACTTAGGGCCATTTTTAAGTCCAGTTATTTGATGTGATATTAGTGTCGTATACACACATTTCTGTGTGTATGTGTTCCCATCAATGCTGATACTCCTCAAAAAGTGAAGACCGCATCTAATTCCTGTCTTTTCATCCTGTGAAATTCTAATCCACATCCTCCCAAGTATCTTTGGTAGAGAATTCACTCAAGGGGCGGCTAGGCGGTGCAGTGAATAGAGCACCAGCCCTGGAGTCAGGAGTACCTGAGTTCAAATCTGTCATCAGACACTTAACACAAAAACTAGCTGTGTGACCTTGGGCAAGTCACTTAACCCCAACTGCCCTCCAAAAAGCAAAAAAAAAAAAGAGAGAGAATTCACTCAATTCCAATGTGCTTAATATTTACCTCTCAATCTCTTGACAAAGAATGAATGAAAGAAATAAAAACATTTATTAGGAACTTATCATGTATTGTACACTGTGTAATGGGCTAAGAATGAAACTGCAACAAATCAGTTCCTCACCTTGTGGAGATTACATTCTAATAGGCAAAGAGAACATATATAGAACCAAGGAGGGAAGTTTAGTTCTGGGAACTCACAGGAATAAAAAGTTAATTCATGGCATTGTTACTTTGCAGATTAGAACAAAAGACTTTCTCCTTTTTGGGGGGGAAATGGACCAGTGGTATTTCTGAATCAAAGGTTATAGGCAGTTCAATAATAGGCAGTTTGGGGGCATAATTCTAGACTTCTCTCCAGAACAGTTGGATCAGTTCATCATTCAAAGATAGACTTGCATTAAATAATAAAGAGGGAATTGAGCAGAACCAAAAGAATATTGAATACAGTAACAATATTTCAGAATTATTTCAGTAACAATAATTCAGTAACAATAATTTCAGAATAACTCAGAGTGACTAAGTCATTTTGACAATGATAAATACTCAAATTAACTACAAAGGGCATAGACAGGAAGATGCTATTTGTGTTTCACCTTATATCAATCTCCTGTCTGTTTCATCAATATGTTGCATTTACTTTTTTTTAATCAATTTGCTTAACCCTCTAATTATTAATTTTCCTTTTCTAATTTACCTTACTTTGTTCTACCTTCAGTCAATTTTTCCAGGTTCTAGGTGGAGAGTGCAGAAGGGAATAAACAGTTTTTATAATATCTCTTATGGATAGTATGCTAAGTGCTTTACAAATATTGTCTAGTTTGAGCATCCTAGCAGCTCAAGGAAATAGGTGCTATGATAATCTTCATTTTACAGTTGAGGAAACTGAAGTGAATAAAACTAAAGTGATTTGATGAAGGTCATACAGTTATTACGTGTTTGGGGCCAGATTTGAACTCAGGTCTTCTTAACTCCAATCCCAGGGATTTTTTTCCTGCAGCACCTAGCTGTTTTTAGGTTCTATTTCTGATCCTCCACAATCTTCCTTTAAGTCCTCTCAAGGCTTCTTTAATAACCTTTTAATTGTCTTTTATCTCATTATATAATATTTAAGAAAGATGTGGACCTGGAGATTTTTTTTTCTAATTTATCTCAATTTCTTCTAAATTTTGCTCCATTTTTACTCTTCAGATTTAATCTCTAACCTATATTATTGGTCCAGACATGATTTTCTTCTCCCTATTTGGCTCAAATCTTTCTTTCTTCTCTCACTCTTTCCCTCATATTTTTCTCTAACAGAAGCTTAAAGTAAGAATTTAAAGCTTTTAGTAACCTGGTCCCTTTCCCTGATCTTCTTATCTGCATTACCTGCTCCCCTACATGCATTCTATGGTCAAAACATAGTTGTCTACTTTCTATCCATCAAACATAGTATTCTCTCTAATTCTTGTTAATCATGTTCAAGTGTTCATGATACTCTTTGGGGTTTTCTTGTCAAAGTAGTTTGCCATTTCCTTCAACCTATTTTACAGCTTAGGAATTAAGGCAAATAGGGCTAAATGACTTGCCTAGAGTCTCACAACTAGTAAGCATCTGAGACCAGATTTGATTTCAGGAAAATGTCTTCCTGATTCCAGGCTGGACACTCTATCCACTGTACCACCTAGCTACCCCTATCTATGTCTTTTTGTACTCATTGTTTCCCCATGCTTAGAATATTTCTCCTCACTACTGTTTCTTAGAATTCTTTGTTTCCTTTAGAATTCAGTTTATGGGTTATAAATTACAGTATGCAATATATTTTCCCACTAAGCTTCTAGTACTTTCTCATTTGAGACTAATTTATTTTGTACAGGTCCTGAAAAAAAATCAATTTTCTTATGTTTATGTTATCTCTTCTTTTAAAATGTAAGCTCTTTGAGTGCAGGCAGTGTTTTCTTGATCTTTTTATCCCTAGTGCTTAGCACAGTGCAGTATTTTAAATGCTTAAGAAAAGTATTCATTGATTAATGTGACAATTATCTTGCCATTTTCCAATTAGATACATTTTTTTCTTCCAGTACTTTGCTCTTCCAAATAAGACAACTGGGAATATTTTTATGTAGCTGGATCATTTTCTTTTCATTTTAATGGTGTTTTAAATAAATCAAAGAATCAATGACTCAGAAGGTATTAACTGTTTTGTGACTTGAAAAAAATTTGCACCAAATTTCAGTCCTCTGATAATGTTTTAGAGTGACTATTTCTCTTATCTCTGCTAACTAGATTTTTATCTGTACTTATTTTTGGCCACATTACTGGATAAAAGAAAAAATTTTAATGTTGTCTTTATTTGTATTTATCTCAATATCAGAGAATTTACAAAGAGTTTTAAAAGTAATGGTAATTAATTTACATTTAAAGACCCTTTCTTGTTATGTCAAGTAAGCAGGTACTTAGTCCTTAGTAACTAATCAAACATTTATGGCTAAGAAGCAAAGGGTACAAACTCTGTTTCCTATTGCTGACATAACAGGAACAATTTGGCTGAAACAGGAAGCCAGTGCTCTGTGCGTATATAAGAAGAGTCCAGAGAGAAACAGTTAGAATTAGAATTTTTTTTCTCCTGGTGGAGGAGAGAGAGAGAAAGTTTCTCTCAGTGAGCATCTGAAAGCTGACTGACAACGGAGAGAGGATTTTCTTGAGACCAGAATCTGGTGAAGGTTGAAGTTGGTGCTGAGAAGGCTTCCTGGAAGGCTGAGATTTCTTCTGGGTCCTAGGGCCAGCCAAACTGCTGAAGGACTGAAGAAGCATGACCAGGACAATATTTTCTTTGTTTGTGGCTTGGTTGATCCTTGAGTTCCCAGGAACAGAAGTTGTGAAGGTTCTGAGGTGTGTTGGATCCTGTGAACTTCAGTGTGTAGCAGGAACTGCCAGGACTGGAAAAGAATCTGGGAGGTGTCTGCCTCTGAATCCAGGTGACTGTTTGGTGGATTGAGGTAGGACCTGGGACAATGGAAGGGGATCCAGGGAATCCAAGAGACCACCCCAAGTCAAGTGGAAGAAAAGGCCTCTCCCTGGATATTGAATGCTGTGATGAAATTGAAGTTTACTAGAGACAAAGGGGTGGAGGGTTTGTGTAATTTTCTAATGATTGTATTTAGTGATTAATGATAGTGACTGATTGCTAGTTAAGTGACTAATTAAGTTAACCTGTGATTGCCCCATGAGTGGAAGACTGACTATTGTATTTTGAGATGACTGAATGAGTAAGGAGGCAAACCTCCTTAGGGATACCAAATGATTCTTCTTTTGTTCTTTGTTCTAAATACTGTGACCACTTTGTTGAAAACTATTTGGCCATTTTAATGGTAAGCTGTTGTATCGATTTATTGTAAAGGTTTGTCTTGATTTGTACAAACAAATAGAGTGCTCACTAAACTGCATAATCAGAACTTATAAGCTCTTCACAGTAGCATTCTTTTTGGAAGCTGCTCGTGCATGGCATTACAGGCTTAATGGGCAAAATCCACAGTTTGTATTTCTGACCTCATAGATTATCTGTTCCTATCTTTTGATATTTGTTCTACTAGAAAGGATGTAGTATTTATCTAGTATAAATGGATCAGTTCCTAAAAGATTTGAGATATAATAAATTTGCCAATTATATTTACTATAACTATTTTCCCCCTGTTTAAAAAATATTTTGGTAGGATAGTTACTTTTCTTTCTGAATGAGTAAATTCATTGATTTTGTTTCTAAAAATGACTTCACCTTCTCCTCCTTCTGCTCCACTTCTTCCTCTTTGTCCTCTTGCTTCTTCTTGTCCTCTTCATTCTTGTTCTTATTTCTCCTTCTTCTTCCTTCTATCATTTTTCCCACCTGATTTTTTATTGAAGAGTGATTCTGCCCTATACTACATTTTAAGCAGCATCAAGCACAAATTTTGTATGTGAATTTGCTTATACCATTGATTTTTTAATTCTATTTCATCTTTGTATTTCTCCATTATTTCCCAAATACCAAAAGTTTAAAAAATCATGGCTTTTCTTTAGATTTTGAAATAAGGTTTGCTACATCTGCTTTAGCAGTTTTTTAAAAAAGTCTTTGATATTTCTTTTTTAAGAAGAAATAATAATCTTTATATTTATAGAGGGTTTTAGAGTCACAAAATTTTTCCTATTCTTAATCTCATTTGATCTTTATAACTTTGCTAAAGTTTATGTGGGTATTCTTTTTATATAATTTATTTTTAGTTTTCTCCCCCTCCATTTCCTCCCACTCCTCAAGACAAGACGGCATGCAATCTGATATAGCCCCTATTTATGCATTCACATTAAACATATTTGCACATTAGTCATGTATAAACAAGAATTAGAACTAATGGGCGGAACCATGAGAAAGAAGAAACAAAACAAAACACAAGAATAAAAGATCAAATAGTATGCTTCCATCTGCATTCAGACTCCAAAGTTCTTTCTCTGGCTGTGGACAGCATTTTCCATCATGAATCTTTTGGAGTTGTTCTAGATTCTTGCATTGTTGAGAAGAGCTGAATCCATCAAAGTCAGTCATAATAACGCAATATGGCTGTTTTTGTATACAATATTCTCCTGGTTCTGCTCACCTCACTCTGTATCAGTTCATGAAAGTCTTTCCAGGTTTTTCTGAAGTCAGCCTGCTGTTCATTTCTTATAGCACAATAGAATTCAATTACATTAATATGCTACAACGTGTTTGGCTATTCCCCAACTGATGAACATCCCCTCAATTTCCAATTCTTTCCCACCACAAAAGGAGCTGCTATGACAATTTTTGTATATGTGAGCCCTTACCCCATTTTTATTATCTCTTTGGGACACAGACCTAAAAGTGGTATAGCTGGCTCAATCTGTATACGTGGTTTTACAGCTCTTCAGGAATAGTTCCAAATAGTTCTCCAGAATGTTTGGATTAGTTCATAGATCCAACAATATATTAGTGTTCCAATTTTCCCATATCTTCTCCAAAATTTATCATTTTCCTCTTTTGTCATGTTAGCCAATCTAACAGGTGAAATGTGGGACCTCAAAGTTGTTTTGATTTGCATTTGTCTCATTGCTAATGATTTAGAAATTTTTTTTCATTTGACTATAGATAGCTTTAATTTCTTCCTCTGAAAAGTGCCTATTCATATCCTTTGACCATTTATCAGTTGGATAATGACTTATATTCTTATAAATTTGACTTGGTTCTCTGTGTATTTTAGAAATGAGGCCTTCATCAGAGACATTGGTTGTAAAAATTGTTTCCCACCTTTCTGCTTCTCTTCCAATCTTGGTTGCGTTGGCTTTGTTCATACAAAACCTTTTCAATTTCATGTAATAAAAACCATAGCTTTTGCATTTGATAATATTCACTATCTTGTTTGGTCATATATTCTTCCTTTCTCCATAGATATGACAAATAAATGTTTGCTTATAGTATCAACACTTATATTTAAATCATGTACCCATTTTGACTTTATCTTGGTATAGAGTATAACATGCTGTTCTATGTCTAGTTTCTGCCATTATATTTTCCAGTTTTCCCAACAGTTTTTTTTAATCAAATAATGAGTTCTTATCCCAGAAACTGGAGTGTTTTGATTTATCAAATAGTAGCTTAGGATAGTCGTTGATCGCCGTGTCTTTCCTACCTAACCTATTCCACTGATCCACTCCGTTTCTTAGGTAGTGACAAGTAGTTTTGATGATTGCTGCTTTATAATACAATTTACATCTGGGACAATTACATCACTTTCCCTTACATTTCTTCTCATGAACTCAATTGATTTTCTGGACATTTCTTTTTCCATGTGAATTTTTGTTATTTTTTTCTAGCTCTAAAAAAACAATTTTTGGTAGTTTGGTATGACACTGAATAAATAAATTAATTTAGGTAGAATTGTTATTTTTATTATATTATCTCAGCCTTCCCATGAGCAGCTGATGTTTTGCCAGTTATTTAGATCTGATTTTATTTGTGTGAAAAGTGTTTTGTTATTGTATTAATAAAGTTCCTGGGTTTGTTTTGGCAGGTAGATTCCCAAGCATTTTATAATGTCTATAGTAGCTTTAAATGGAATTTATCTTTCTGTCTCTTGCCTTTGGGATTTGTTAGTAATACATGCACACACACACACACACACACACACACACACACACACACACACACACATACCCCATTTCTGCATTCCTGGTATAAATCCTACCTCATCATAGTGCATTATCCTAAAGATAAGTTGATATAATATCTTTTGTAATATTTTAAGTAAAATTTTTGCTTCTATATTTATTAGAGAAATTGGTCTATGCTTTTCTTTCTGTTTTGGCTCTTCCTAGTTTAGTTATTAGCACCACATTTGTATCTTAAAATTTGTATCTTAATAGGACTCCTACTTCGTCTATTTTTCCAAATTGTCTATATAGTATTGGAATTAATTTTCTTTAAATGTTGATAGAATTCACTTGCAAATCCATCTGGCCCTGGAGATTTTTTTCTTAGTTCAATTTATTTTTCTGAGATGGGGTTATTTAAGTATTTATTTATTTTCCATTAATTTCAGAAATTCATATTTGGGACAGAGCTTCCCCCCAGAAGCAGAGTTCCACAGAGCAAAATAGTTAAATAATTCACAGGTAACATGAGCAGGTCAAGGAAGCAAAGTTAGAACAGGAACCAAACTTTAGATACCTTCTTTTGATTCTTCAAAAAGGATCCAAGCATAGAACAGGAGGAAGACAGGACAGTCAGAACTCCCACACCAAAAGCTTCCAAGAAATATGAAGACTGCCTACAAGTCATAGATCAGCTTAAGAAGGATTTTGAAAACCAAATAAGAGAAGTAGTGGAAAAATTGGGCAGAGAAATGAGAATGATGCAAGAAAATCATGAAAAGAGAGTCAACAACCTGACTGAATAAAATAAAACCTTAAAAAATGGATTAACTCAAATGGCAAAAGAGGCCCAAAAAACCAATGAGGAGAAGAATGCCCTAAAAAGTCAAATTTTCCAGCTGGAAATAGAATCTCAAAAGCTTTCTGAAGAGAATGATTCCTTCAGAAATAGATTCGAGCAAATGGAAGCATATGACTTTACGAGAAATCAAGAAACTATTAAACAGATCCAAATAAATGAAAAAATAGAAGGCAATGTGAAATATCTCCTTGAAAAAAACCACTGACCTGGAGAATAGATCCAGGAGAGACAAATTAAAAATTATTGGACTGGGGGCAACTAGGTGGCGCAGTGAATAGAGCACCGGCCCTGGAGTCAGGAGTACCTGAGTTCAAATCCGGCCTCAGACACTTAACACAAAAAACTAGCCATGTGACCTTGGACAAGTCACTTAACCACACTTGCCCTCCAAATACAAAACAAAAACAAAAACAAAAACAAAAATTATTGGACTGCCTGAAAGCCATGATCTAAAAAAAGAACTTAGAAAGCATCCTTCAAGAAATTCTCAAGGGCAATTGCCCTGATATTTTAGAACCAGAGGGCAAAACAGAACTTGAAAGAATTCACCAATCACCTCTTGAAAAAGATCCCCAAAAGAAAAGTCCTAGGAATGTTATAGCAAGGCTCTGGAGTCCCCAGATCAAGGAGAAAATATTACAGGCTGCCAAGAAGAAACAATTTGAATACTGTGGAAACACAATTAGGATAACCCAGGATCTAGCAGCTTCTACATTATGGGATCAAAGGGCCTGGAATATGATATTCTAGTGATCAAGAGAGATAGGATTAAAACCAAGAATCACCTACTCAGCAAAACTGAGTATAATCTTCCAGGGGAAAATATGGTCATTCAATGAGGTGGAGGACTTTCAGACATTCTTGCTGAAAAAACCAGAAGTGAAAAGAAAATTTAACACTCAAATATAAGAAGCATGAGAACGTAAACATGGGAAAAAAAACCATAAGGAACTTATCAAAGTTGAACTATTTACATGCCAACATGGAAAAAGGATAATGTAACTTATGAAACTTTTCTCAATATGAGGATAAGTGAAGGGAATACAAATGTATATATACATATACATACACATATGTCTAAATAGGAGGTTTTATATATGTGTACAAACACATATCTGAGCATGTGTATATATGAGTACTTAAGAGAGAACAGGATCAATTGAATAGGAAGGGATGATACTCTTAAGGTGAAATTCTGAAGTGGGAGAGGATTAGAATGAGAGGAGACAGAGAGAGACAGAATGAAGTTAAGCATCTCATATAGAAGAGGCAAGGGATAATTGTTACAATGGTGGGGAAGAACAGGAAGGAAAAGAGAATGGGTCAATCTTACTCTCATTGAATTTGACTTAGGAAAACAATGACATAAACTCTAAACTGGGTATCTTGCCACACAGGAGAGAAGGAGGGATGGGGATGAGAGGTGGGATGATGGAGGGGAGAGAATGGTAGGGGGGGAAGAGTTGCTGGAAGTACACACTTCTGTAAAGGTACAGGGACAGGGTAGAGAATAGAACAAGGCGGGGCATAGTAAGGAGGGATATATAACCAGTTTCTCACAATATGCCCACTGTGGAGATATTCTAATTACGCACGTATGGCCTGTATTTAATTGATTGTGCTCCCAGTGGGTGTGGGTGACAAGGGAGGAAGAGAAAGAATCTAGAATTTAAAGTTCTATAATCAAATGTTAAAATATATATGTACATATATACTATTATTATTATTGTTGTTGTTGTTGTTGTTGTTATTAACTACATCCAACTGGGAATTAAGATATACAGGCACTGTGATAGGGAGATGCATCCTGCTCTACCAGAAAGTCAGAGGGGTTTGGGGGCAAACATAGGAGAGAGCAGATTGGGGGAGGGATTATACAGTGGGATGGCTGTTTTGAGGTGTTGGTTAAGGGAAAGATGGGGCAGAAATCTGTAACTCAAAATCTTGTGGAAATGAATGATGTAAACAAAAAATAATTTTTTTAAAGGAGTCCTTTTCTTCGGTGTACTTTTTTTTTCTATTTGGCCAATTGTATTTTTTAAGACTTGTTTTCTACAGTCAAGTTTTGTTCTTCCTTTTCTAAGCTATTGACTCTCATTTCTTTTCCCAATTTTTCTTATATCTCTTATTTGACTTTTAAAATCCTTCTTGCACTCTTCCAAGGAGGCTTTTTGGACTCAAGACCAGTTCATGTTCTCCTCTGAGGTTTTAGGTATGGGCATATTGATAGTATTGTCTTCTTCTGAATTTGTACCTTGATCTTCTCTGTCCCCACATTAAGAATCTATGGTCATTGTCCATTTCTCCTTTTTGCTCATTCCTTTTACCTATTTACTGGGTTTTTTAAGTTGAGCTCTTCTGCTGGAGTACAGGGGATACTGACTCAAGCTTCTTGTGCTGGGAGCCTGGGATCTGGTCACTGGATTTGTGTACTAATGCCTCACATGCTCAGAGCTTGAGGGTGTAGGGGTCTTGCAGTTTACCTGATGCTGAGCTGGTGTCACCAACAATGGAATTCTCTGGGTGGTGGTGTAGAGTCTGGCCCCTGGAGGAAGCAGGCTCAACCAGGTTTCTTTAAACCACTGGAAGGTTTGGCTGCTGGAGGATTTCTACTAGCTTGGAGTTGTGTTGAAGCACTGAGAGGTTTGGCTGCTGGAGGATGCCAATTCACTGGCACAGGTGGTGCTTTTCTGAGCTGGTGTCTACCAGTTCCCCTGCCTGTGCTGAGGTACTCAAAGGTCCTGCTGTTGTTGCTTGCCTACTCCACCACCCTGGGGCTCAGGATCTCCCCTTGGTTTGCTGGGGTGGGAGTTGTCTCTGGTTTGCTGGGACACCTCTTGTCCTGTACAGCTCCCCCTCCCCCAGAGCAAGAGTGGCTTATCCCATTAGTTCCTCAAGGTTCCTGGGCTACAAGACTGCTGCACCCAATCTTTCTGCTGACTCAGCTGTTACAGGTTTTGTTTTGTTTTCCCTGTGGTGATATTTTCTGGGCTCGAAGAGGTCAATAGGGGAGAGTGAGAGCAACTTACTTCTTACTCCATCATGTTGGCTCCCAGAGTCTTTGATATTCTTGTCTTTTCCCTTATATTACTTTTGTTATTTTTCAGTTCTACAGGGGAAAAAATGACATTTTGGTTGGCATTACCCTGAATCTGTAACTTGAGAAATATTTAATTTTTTGTCATATTTTTACCTAGTCTTCAGTAAAGAATATCCCCTCATTTGTTGAATCCTTCCTTGATTTCAGTCTAAATCATTTTGAATTTTTTTGTGAATAGGACTCTTATATCTTGACAATTTCATGCCCAAATATTAAGCATATTTTGTCAATTTTATAATTAATATTTCTCTTTATGTCAGCTTTTCTGGGTACTTTGTGGTGGCATAGAAAAATGCAAGTGATGATGCAAGTTTCTTTTTTATCTTTATATTTATGGAATAACTACTCATTTAACCACACAATTTGTTCTTCTTTCTTTTACGTGACTCCAGTTTTCTATTTATGCAATGATGGCATCTATAAAAAGAGATATTTTAACTCTTTCCTTACCATTTTTATACTTTTCATTTCCTTTCACTGCTTTGTATGTCATTGTCAAGATATATGAAATTATGTTGACTGGGAGTGGTGAGAGGGGACATCTTTTTTCAATATCCATCATAATGGTAATGATTCTAGTGCTTTTTTCATTGCATGAAATATCAATTCATCCTTAAAATGTACATTTTAATCATATAAATAAGAGCTTCCATTCCTACTTCTATGTGTTTTGACAAAGCTGAAGAATGAATTTTGCTGAAAGTTTTCTCTGCATCAAATGGTACAATTATGTAACCTTTATCTATTTTCTCTAAATGATGCCCTATATTACATTAAATTTCTACTGGGTGTTAAAACACCATTTCCTTCCCTTCAGAATTCTAATTTGTTAGTGATGTATTTTTTGACAGGTTACCATATTCTTTTTGTGAGAATTTATTTACCACATTTATATTTTAGTCATTCATTTTCAATTAAATGTTAAGTAACAGGTAGTTGCTTTCTTTCCTACCCAATTTTTCAAGAGTGAGAGAGAGAAAGAGGAGTAAAGGAGGAAGGAAAGGAGGAAGGAGGAGAGTGAGGAAGGAGGAAAGGAAGAAAAGAAGTAGGAAAAAGGAAATACAAAATGCTTCTAATAAATATGCTTTATCAAAGAATGTGATTCCCATATCAGAAAATATGTCCATGAGGTATACCATTAATGGCCTAAACTTAAAAGAAAAAGGGCCCTCATGTATAAATGAGGCCCTCATGTATAAATGTATTTATAGTTACTATTTCCAGTGATGGAAAAGAATTATAAAATGAGATGGCACCCAGCAATTGAGTAATGGGATTCTATTCATTAATGATATTGGTCTATCACTTCCTTTCTCAGGTTTAGGTTTTATCCAAAAATGCCATATTTGTCCCACAGAAGATAGTGGGGAGCTTACTAGTTTTGTATTTTGAAACTATAGAACAAGAAATTATCCCTTTCATATCATAACTTTCCTCATCATGATTCTGATATATTATAGGCCTGTATACGAAATCAAATGGGATATTATATAATAACAACCCAAATTTTACCATAAGGCACTCTAAACACTCCATACAAGAAAAAGAAAAAAAAATCAGTCTTCTCTGGTACAAAAGAGGGCCAAATGTTTTTACATGGATTATTCAGGGTGTGGGGACACTGCACTTCTAATCCGTTAAATATGGAAGGGATAACTGTGGAAATAGTTTGAAAGTTTGGTAGAATTCCCTTGAATATTTAGCTAATCTCTGAGGTATTTTCATTTGTTTAATTTTGTTTTCAAAACAGTACTTTAATGGCCTGAGTTCTTCTTTGACTGGTCTATGTAAGATTATTCTTTTATAGATTTGTTAGTTAAATTTGAATATTTCTTTAGACAATCATCAATATCCTTGGGTACTTTAAATGATCCAGTTTTATTTTAGTACATATTGAGTGATACATAGTTATCTCATACAATTTTATTGAGCTTTTTCACCCTGATCTTTTCATTTAACATTTCTGATTTGGGGTTTTTGTTCTTTTTATTTATTAGATCTTATAATTGTTTAAAAAATTTGTTGGTATTTAAGAAAAATAGTTCCTGAAGGCATAAATAGCACTTTTTAAATAAAACTTTAGATAGTTGCTAACAAAATATAATTTAAAATCCCCTTGGAATTATTTATTATAATGATTGTTTTTACTTACAATTGCACTCATTTTGGCTTAATTCATTTTTCTTTGATTTTGTTTTAATGCCTTTTTCTTTTCTAAGTGTTTTATGTGTGTAGACGTGATTAATTTTCTTTTTCTTCTTTCCTTTCCTAACTGTTGAAAGCATCAAATGCCTTGAATTTACTGTTAAATACTCCTTTAGCTAAATCCTTTTAATGTTTTTGTATTGTCATTATCGTTGACATAACCTATGTCATTTTTCATAATTTCATCTTGCTTAGCGATTATTTAATAACTAATGCTTAATTTCTAAGGAGTCCAGCTTTTATTTATTACAACATTGTTTATTACAAGTCTTATTGTTTTGCTATGAAAATGTGGTGTATAGAATCTCTTTTTCTATATTTTCCTATTTCTACTTTGTGACATAATTCATGATTAATTTTTGTGGAAATGACATGAATGCTTGAAAAAAGTTTATTCTTTACTTTTTCCATTAAGTTCACTTCTTCCTGGCTCTCTCTAGATAATATCTCTTTTGTTTAATATGCCTTTTAAATGTGATTTCTTTCCAATTTATCTTCTTGTTATACACAAAAAGATAATTATGTACTAAATTATTTATATAATCCTTTTTGCAAGGATTCAAGGCATTGATGTATTCATTTCAATGAATACAAATGCCCAATAGACATCTGATATTCAAGATATATTGAGAAATAGTGTAAATAAGGAAATAAGCATTTATTAAGTACCTACTATGTGTCAGCTATGTGCCAGAGACTAAGTTAAGTAAAAGCTTTACAAATGTTATCTTATTTCATCCTCCCAACTCCATACATAATAAGTACATAGGGAACAAGAGTTGTCTCCCAAGTGGTCAATTGAAAATAGCCATCTTCAAAAGAAGAAATATAATTGATCAATGACTATGCGTATGCATGCTCCAAATCACTACTACTAAGATAAATATAATTTAAAAAAACTTTGAGGTTTCAATTTATACTCATCAGATTGAAAAAGATGACAAGGGATGATAATGACAAATGCAGGATATGCTGAAAAGACAGGTATTGTGGCTAGATGAATGAATTGTTTCAATCAGCCTGTAGAGCAATGTAGAAATACACCAAAAATGTCCCTAAACTTTATATACTATTTGGCCCAGTAATACTGATATTAGGAATACATCATATGAGGGCTAAGTTACAAGAAAAAGTTCAATATATGCAAAATTTATTACCATCAATTTGCATAGTAGCAAAACCATGTTTGTCCATCAGCTAAGAAATGACTGATAATAGATATAGGAGACTGGAACTGGACTTGTGATTTCATTGCTATAGAGAATACCAGGTGAGAAAACTCCCTCTTTTAATGCAAGTTATCTACTCTGCAACTTACAATATTAGAGAGTTTGCCAGAACATTGACAGATTAAATGACTTGACTATCACACAGCCAGTATGCAAGAGGTAGGACTTGGGCCCATACTTTTTTGGCTTTTTTGGGTGTGGGGCAGGCATAAGCATGTACATAGAACCTACTATGTGCTATATTACCTCATTTGATCATCACAATGACTTTGGGAGGTAGGTACTATTATTAGCTCAATTTTACAGTCAAGGAACCTGAGACAAGCTGAGATTTGTGACCTGCTGAGGGTCACATAGCTAGTAAGAATCTAAGATTGGATTTCAGTTCATATCTTTGGCAGCCTAGTTGCCAAAGGTTTTGAGGTCATCTCTGTTCATTATGCCAGACTATCCCAGTAAATAAATGTAAAGGAGCATTATTGTGTTGTTATTATCTCTATTTTCAAGTTTAGGAAAAGGAGGCAAACAGAGATTGTGACTCAGGTCTTCCTGACTCCAGGCCCTCCACTCTATTCACTATACAACCAGCTGCCCAAGGCTTTGAGGCTATCTATCTATCCATTATGTGAGGCTATCTTGGTAAATAGATGTAAAGGAGTATTATAAAATGACATATATATAATTCAGAGAATTTCAGAAGACCTCTATATGAACTGATCTGGAGAGAGTTAAGTAAGAACTAAGATAACTCCTGTCATAATGATTAGGGAAAAAAAGTAAAAGAACATTTGAAGACTTCAGAAACATGACCAATGTCATTATCAGTCATGGCATTCAGTACACTAGTTGTGATCCATGCTTGCCATTTGTCCATTTGGTGGTGGATCCTAATCCACCACCACTCCTAAGTGACAAACAATGCATACATTTTTTAGACATGCCAATGAGTTAATATGCTTTTCTTGATTTTTACTTTTTTTTCCCCAAGAAAACATTCTGCTGGCAGCAGAATTAATGAAATAGTCAGTAATATAAAGGAGCACCAATTAAATATTTATAGCAATTTACTATAAAATTATTGGGCATACACTTCATTAAAATGAGTATATTCTCATTTTTAGAAACATTTAGCATGTTTAACACCATGAATACATTTTCTTTTGAATTCAGCTTTGTTCAATATCATCCTCACCCATCCCTTTTATGATCTGGCAATATTCCTGGTAAATTTAAAAGCATGATTTATTTAGAATTTGTTTGGATCTTTCTGAATTAAATATTTCCTATAAGCAACAAATTATTAGATTTTCCATTTTACTCTATTCTGTAAAAAAAAATTGTGCTTTAAAGAACAGAAGGATTTAGTTCACTTCACATTTAGCAGTAAGATTTTGATTTTTTCCTTGTCTTTAGTCATTCTATTGGAAGGAAAGGTACGCTTTTTATGTTTACTATTTTTTTATTTTCTTCTATACTTAGAAGAACCAGTTTTAAAAGATTCTCCCATTATACAATAAATTATATAGGGATTCCTTAAATTTGAACTTCTCTATTTCATAGTAAGACATTTCTCTTTGGAATTACCCTGGACTTCCTTCCTTTTCCCCTTTCCTTTGTTTTCTTTCTTTGTCTCTGTTTATCTGTAACACCCTTTTGAAATTATAAGAGAGTCAGCCAAAGTAACTCTCTGAGGGGTTTCACATTTAGTTAATAATTGTTTTATCTTGGTTGTTTTAAATACTTATCTTTATCACAGGGATGTTTGTTGTTGAAAGACTTCCTTGAAGTGGATATGTCTTCATGCAAACTTTTCTAAGTCTGTTTACTTTTAGAATATCAATCTCTTGTTTTCATAGACTATGCTCCATTTATCTTCTTAGATAATTCTATTTTGTTGATCCTTGCATGTTAATTATGCAAATGCCATATCCCCAATTTTTTTTCATTCTTTCTTATCTTTTTTCAAAATCTGAATGTGATAAGTTCTAATTATTTTACCTGTGAATTCTGGATCTTTTTTCTGGTATCTTGAACTATGCTTCCCCACCCCCACCCCTAACCCCACCCTCACTCCACCATTATTATTGGAGTATTGGAATTTCAACTGTGATGTGTCTAGGTGACACAGATCTGGGTCCTTCCTTAGACAGGCAGACAGGCAGACAGACAGACAGACAGACAGAGACTGATAGATAGATAGATAGATAGATAGATAGATAGATAGATAGATGACAAATAGATAGACAGACAGATATATAGATATAGATATAG
>CM053594.1:85242558-85254381 GCA_028646575.1 Pseudocheirus occidentalis
TGTGAAAGCAGGTAAGTCAACTCTTCCAAGGGGATGGGGAAACAGAAAGAACCAATGAAGAACTTAGAGCTGATCCCAGTTATTCCCAAATCTGAAAAATTTAGGTCTGGTTCCAAGGTATGACTGATTTAAATGGTGGGAAGTAACTTTCATACAGGTGGAGCCTTGGAGGAATGCAAACATAAAATGAGTGGTTAGAGATCACAAGACAACCATAGGGTGTAGCAGATATGGACATAGGGGAGGTAGGACAACTAGGCCAGCCCTAGGCATACAAGAGTTGAGGGTGTCACAAGGAGAGGGCATGGGGCTAATAGAGCAGAATTTTAGGTAGACAGATAAGGATAATGAGAGCTTGTCAGATCCCTCTGGGGTTCTGAGGGAAAAAGAACAAGTGAAAATCTAGGAGAGCAGAGGTCTGGGAATTTTTGTGGCCTGATAGCTGGTGAGTGAATTAATTAAGATGTTAGAGTTTCAAAACATTAGAGTCAGGTTTGTGACATCATTGCAAATGACTTTTGACTATGGCACAATGGACAGAGATCTGGTGTGTGAGTCAAGAGAAGCTGGGTACAAATTTCACTTCTGACGCAAACTGACTATGTTAACAAGGATAAGTTGATGAACCTCTCAGTGACTCAGGCCTCAAATACCCTCACACCAAAAGATGAAGAGCAGGTACCACTGTGCATTTATTTAGAGTTTTCTAATTAGGAGTCCTCTATTCCACTTTAGGCACACATCTAGGCCAAAAAAGTCACTCAATTTCATAAAATATACCTAGTAAGAATCATTTTTCCCCTCCAGTCACACATAAAGTTGAGGAAGGAAGCATAGGAGAGTGGATAGAGTGTTGAAATTGAGACAAGAATAGCTGGCTTAAAATTCCACCTCTGAATCTTACTAGTTATGTGAACCTGCTCAAATCACAACCCTGCTGAACCTTAGGCAAGTCTTAAATTTCCCACTCAACCATAGAGTGGTTTTAATATGCTTTGGTGGAGGGGTTCACCACAGTGACAACAGTCATAAACCCCTGATTTATTAATGGGAACAAATGATTTACTATCATCCTCCCCTATATTTTGTTAATTTTAAAAAGTGAGCTGAGTTTGATTCAGTCTCTTTTTATGAGACTACTGAATATTACATTCCAGATTCTCACCTCAGGATGGTGGTATACAGAGATGGTTAGGATTTGTCATTTTATATAAGGTCTTTATTTGGTAATTATATTCTTCTCTCTCTTCAGGAAGATACCTTCAAGATATTGGTGTCTAGTTATCCAGTGTATGAAGAAGAAAAATAAGAATACAGAGGACTTTGACTCTGGCTACAACTGCTCATAGGGTCATAAATGTAGAACTGGAAGCAAACAAAGTTCATCTGTTTAAATTGATTTTATGGCTCAGGAAATTGAACAGAAAAGTTAAATGACTTGTTCAAAGTCACACAGATAATTATTGCTAATACTAATAGATAACACTCATACAGTGCTTACTAGATGCGAGGTTTTTTTGCAGTTATCTCATCCAAACCTCATAACAACTCTGGGATGTAGGTGCTATAAGTATTCCCATTTTATAGATGAAGAAACTGAGGTAACCAAAGGGTAAGTGACTTGTTCAGGGTCACATAGCTGGTAAGTATTTGAAGTCACATTTGAATTCAGATCTTCCTGATTGCTGGTCTTACCCTCTATGCACTGAGCTAACAGGACTCAAAGATATATCTCCTATTCCCTAACCAACAGTCTTTGAACCAAAGTATCCTAATTGTTCATTAAGAAGACAGTATAGGCTCAAGAACCTAATCAACACAAAGAAAAAAAAAGCCTTACAGAGAAGGATTTAAATAATAAATGAAACCATCATCCAAGCAATCCTTAATGTTCATTATGTATCTTCCAAAGAGAGGGGGTGGGTGGCGAAGATTTGTAAAATTGTGATGAAAAACCAAGAATGCCAAAGATAATGCTGGTATTTGCTATCATCCAATGCCCAGCTAATCAGAACTTGAGTATCAGTAATGAGTACTAATCAATCAATCTCAAGACATTTTAACGTACCCACTTTATGTCAGACACTGAGAATATTAATCAAGTGTGGAACAAGTATTTATTGAGTATCTGTCTTGTATTTAGCTTACTTCTGTGCTGAAAAAACCCCTTAATTGTAATATTTTGTGAGCCTTTTCAGTCTTTGAATTCCTTCTATTATGTGAAGTAAAAAATATGCCCATAGAAGAATTGGTCATCTCTAGTTTAGCTTAGAAGTACAAGATCATGTGTTTATTGCTAGAAGGAATCCTAAAGGCTCTCCATTTCCACTCCTTAATTTTACAGGTTAGGAAATAGAGGTCTACATCTAGACCTAGAGGTCTAGAAAGGGTTACAATAGAGAAGACAGGAGGAGAAAAATTTAACCACAAGTAGACGTGTTGATCAGGCAGCTAGGTAGCATAATAGATAGAGGACTAGGTTTGAAATCAGGAATACTCATGTTCATGAGTTCAAGTATGGTTTCAGACACTTAGAAGCTGTGTGACCCTGGACAAATCACTTAACTCTTGTTTGCCTCAGTTCCTCATCTATAAAATGAACTGGAGAAGGAAATAGCAGACCACTCCACTATGAAAACCCCAAATGGAGTCACAGAGATTTGGGTGTGACTAAACAATAGCAAGGAAGGTTGGGCTTTGCAGAGAAGAGGGCCACATCTTCATCAGAGACTGGAGAAAAGAAGAAGGTAGAGGATTCTATCTAGGAGTTTTGAGATATAGATGAGATACAGCAGAAGAAATTCACAGTGAATAGAGGCTACTTCCTTAGTAAAATTAGAAGCTAGATTTTCTTCTGAGATAGCTAATATTAGGGTGCTATGAGAGACTTAAGGTGAGAAGACAAGATTTAGAACACTCACTGTTGAAATGTAATAATTAAGGAAATGTTAAAAGAATTGTCTTGCTGAAGTATGTGCTTAGTTGCTATTATATAATATACTATTGTAGTGGACTCAGTCACTGGATTATGTAGTTTCTTCATCCAAAGTAGGCAGATGGGTAGAGACAAGCCAGGAGTGTAGTCTGGCAAGGCACAATGGCAATAGGACTAGGGAACAAGGGATTGAAGCATAGAAGATGATACACAGTTGAATTAGATAATCATGGGATTATTAGGGATGAAGGAGATTAAAAGAAGTACTGGGATCATGGCTAGGAGAGCAGTGAAGAGCAGAGGGACTTGTAGAACATGATCAAGATATAATGTAAGTCATTTTTACCAATGTAAATATACCTTTGCTCCCCAGCTCCTATTCATCAAATTGAAGCCATAAGTTCTATCTCCAATAATGCTGTGACTTGTCCTTAATTGGTAATCTGCATATTTATTTACTGAATAATTATTAAGCCAGTACTATTTTTTTTTACACAAAAGAATCTACTGATTAGGAAAACAGCAACAATTTCCAACAGAGGCCTCAACGTTGCTCTTAATAGGAAAGAAAAGGTCATTAGCCAGTTTTTTTGGTATCTTGAGTCACGTAGTAAGAGGAACCAACTGTTAACAGTTTCCTTTCCAGTGTGACAGAATTTTAACAGGTTCTGGGCTTCAACATTCCTATTTTCATGCCACGGGGGCATCACAGTGGGCAGGTGGAACTTCCCAAAGCTCATTGCATTGGCACCTTCACCCCATATAACAACTGTGCCCAGTACTTCCACTGAAGAAGATTAATTACCCATGAAGCCAGCCACCGCCTGGACTCCCTGATTTGAGCTCGGTCATGGTATTTTGGGACTAACTGCAAACAAAGCAATTGATTCAGAACATCTGCAAAAAGATGGCATTCCTTGCAAGCCTTCAGCAGAAGTCATCAATAATGATAATTAAGAAAACCATACCCTTAGATGCTGTTCTAAATACAATTGCCTGAGAATTTTGGACTTTGAATAATAGTGTAATTCCTGTGTAAGGTTCAAAACCAATCAGTGAGTCAGTTGTTAGAATGTTTAAGGCAATAATATAGAAATCATTCTTCATAATATTCTGCAAGTTGTAACTGTTATATTTACCCAGGCATTCAACAAAGATTTATTAAGTACCTACCCCATATCAGTCCCGTTCTTAGCAGTAGGTATACAAGAAAACAAAACAAAACAAAAAAGACCGTAACAATCACAGCAGCAGCCAGAGCAACAGCAATAGCAACAAAAAGGAATTTCTGTTGTGAGAGGCATAGAGAGATGCACCAATAAATTTGTATAATATAATGCAAAGTAATTTCAGCAGAAAAAAATGAGTTCTAATAAGTTAGGAATGGGACGGCTTTCAGGAAAGTTTTAACATGGGGTGTGGGAGCAGGTAGGTAGCACAGTGAATAGAGCACTGGCCCTGGAATCAGGAGAACCTGAGTTCAGATATGACCTCAGACAGCTGACATTTAACTAGCCATGTGACCTTAGACAAGTCATTTAACCCAAACTGCCTTGCCCTCTCCCCTCCAAAAAAAAAAAAAGGTCTTACATGGGAGGTGGGGCAGACTAGGGATTCCAAAAGGCAGAGTGAGGAAGGAGTACATTCCCACTATGAGGAAGTATATGTGCAAAGTTATGGAATCCTGGAGTGCTGGCTCCCTGTAAAGATTAATATCCCTCAAACTTGATTAAAAAAAATCAGTGTTCCTAAACTGATGGATTATCACTGGAATAAAACCCAAACTCCTTAGTCTAGCATTCAAGAATGTCTGTGATTTGGATTCATGTAGCAGAATGGATCAGAGACTTGCCTGTGGTCACATGTTTATGAAATGGTCCAAACAAGATTTGAACTCTAAGTTCAGAACTTTATTTTCCCTTCCTTCTCAAGAAGTGTTCTAATTTAGTCTCTCTTAGAAGTTCATTTGCATAGAGAGTATCAGCCTATATTTGTAAAGGCACTTCTCTCACCTGAGAGTTCCCTCTATGGATAAAATTATAGATTTGGTCCCTATCCTAGTCTCTTTACCAAGAACTTTATAGAATGCTGACTCTGGAGTTTAAATCCTGGTTTTGAAACTTACTAGTTACATGATCATAGGCAAATCAGCTTCTCTTAGCGTCAATTTCCTCAAGTCTAAAACAAAAATATTGTGAATTCTAGTACCTTACTGGGCTGTTGTTAAAGCTAATTGGAAAAAATGGATGTAAAATTGCTTTGCCAACTTAAGTTCTCCATAAATGTCGGCTATTTATCAGCTATTACTTTTCCTGCCTTTTCTTTCAAAATCCTCCTACATGAACTTTAGAATCAAGTTTTTTCTTGTTCAGGCATTTTAGGGGAGTGGCCCCTGTGGAGCAGGGGCCAATTATCCCCACCAAAGGTCAAACAACTACCAGTCTGTCTCTCACGGGGCATACAAGACTGGTTAGCTAAATCACTTAGGCACCCTGAGATGGGTCCAGGAGGCAGAATGTTCCAGACCAGCCAAACCATTGCTGTCACTTTGATCTCTGCTTCTCCTAGTCTCCAGTAGAAGCATTCCAGGTCCATGAGTCCCAATGCTCCAGGAAGAGCAGCTACTTATAGATCTGCATCCAGCCTGTGCCCTCATTTCCGGAAGCAGCTTTTGTGGAAAAGCAGGCAGATGACTGCTTCTTCAGGTTCTGTAAGCCCTCATTTCCTCAGCAATCATTATATATTTAAGACCTAAAAGAGGGAATTATTGACACAAAAGTCCTTGGCACTGTGGTATGGTTTAACATCAGAAATAGATACGGTTGTCAAAGGAAATAATACCAAAGAAGATTCATTACCATCTACCTTGTTGCTGCTCCCCAATAACCACTAAGTCTTTCTATCTGACTTGAAACTGAAACCTCCTATATGTGTTATTTCCCTCATTAGGGTATGAGATTTTTTGATAGCAGGAATTGTCTTGATTTTCTCTTTATCTTCAGTGCTTTAAACAAAATATTTGCTTAATGAATGCTTTTTAAAAAATCATTCATTCACATCATTTCCATCAGAGATTTCATCTTCATCTCTTATTTCTATAAAAATGGCTCCCATGTCTCTTTCTATTTCTTACCCCTCCTACTGCTTAATAGAGGTTTCCTCTTTGATTCCTTGCTATATATATTGATCCTACCTTCAAAAAACTTATCATCTGTCCATCAGATTGCCTAAACTTTCAACTTTCCTAAATTCCTAAATAATACTACTATGTTCCCCATTTACTAAAATCCTGAAACTTTATTTTTTTATCCTTTCCTCTCAACTAGCTAAATCTACTAATACATCAATTTTTTTTCAATTTATCCACTGCTATTCTAGTCTGGGCCCTGACCATAATATTTCTTGATTAGTATCCTACTGTTTTAGCTGAATTCTACTGAATGATTCTCCTTTTTTTTGTCACTCCACCCCTCCAAACTTATGACTAGTTCTTCATTTCCTAGAATAGATTCTAGATTCCTTATCCTGACATTAGAAACTCTCCATAACTTGTTCTTAAGGTACCTTCCTAGAAAAGTATTTACTTATACAGATCAACAAGCATTTACTAAGTGTTTAGTATGTTCTAGGCAAAATGGGGATACAAATGGTGGGGGCAAGAAAACCCATGCCTGTAAGAAGATAAATTCTAAGGGGTGAAGACATCACACAAAAGGGTGTGGAGACAAGGAGAATTTTAGAGAGTCAGACCAAGAGCAGAAGAGAAATTAAGAAGTTAGAATAATTTTAAAAGATGTCTAGCTAGGCTGCCCTACTCACTCTCACTCTTTAATATGGCCTTTCTGTCCTTTGATTAAGATGCTTCACCCACATAAAATTCATTCCACTCCTAGTATACATATCCAAATATTATTTATCATTCAAGAACAAGGTCCACTTTTCCCATGAAACCTTTTCTGATGCCTCCAATCTATCACTATCTCTAGCTCTGAATTCTTTTACCATTTACTTTGTCCATTTAAATAATACAAAATACATAATAATATTACCATTCTAGAGAGTTATATTCATACTGCTCCTGGAACTACTTAATATTAAGAAAAGCTAATAATAGTAAATCACCGAAAAAAAATGTAACTTTAGCCTTCTGTTAATTTTGCCAAGCATCTTGATTGATGAAATAATTTTATTTGATGCAGGAAAGTAAATACAGTTTATATTCCTGATATTAGCTTTACATCCCTAGTTTATATATATATATATATATATGTATATATATATGACAGAGATAGCCCATAGAGCCACCTAGAGTGGCTCAGTCTCCCATGGATAAGGTAAAGAAACACAGGAGTGAGTTAAATATGAGATGCTGTCCCGAAATAAAACAGATGCCTGAGGAGATAGTGATATTTCCCTGAAACTGGACAAGAAGTTGTTGGTAGATTTCGGTAGGGAGGGAGAATCATTCTTAAAATAAGGATTAGACTAGATGATCTATTCTAACTGGTCACTTCCAAGTCAGATTCTCTGATTGTGGGAAGTAGAAGCTTCCTATGACCTCTATGGTTATCAACCTTAAAACAAGGTTATTTCATACTAATGCAAGAAATTGACAAGGTGTGTAAGGTATCCTGACTGGGATTCTAAGAACTCTGGAAATTAAATGAACTTGAGACAACATGGGTTTTCAGTTTTTTTCTCTGATTACCAGAGAAGCTAAGATAGCTAGGATAACGAAGAGATTTGAGTTTTTGTGAAGTATGTGGTTTGCTTGAAAGACTTGGGGTTACTCAGCCTGGAGAAGAGATTTGGGGGTGGGAAAAATGGAGAGATGGTATTGGAAGACTGTTGAGATTAAAGAGAAGAGACTATATTCCTCAGAGCGATGAATAAGAGTTACAAAGTGGATAGGACACTTTATGTAAGGAAAAACTCTTAATAATTAGAGGTCTCTGAAAGTAGAATGAGTTGCTCTGGAGTCTTCCAGAAAAGTCTTTATGATCTCTCACTGGGAATGTTGTAAACAGAATTCTTTTTCAAGAGTATGCTGGATTAAAAAGACCTTCAAGTTCCCTTCTAACCCTCCTCCACACTGTTCAATTTTGTTAAATCAATGAATTCCCTTAAATTCTCACTAAGAAATTCTCACTAGCTGCCAAAGCAGTAACTTGTAGGCACCACCAACTCTAGTAACAATGCACTTCATAGGTAAGTTAGAGCAAACATTTATTCCTAGATTGGCTTCAGCCTTTCACCCAAAATGTTTTCTGACTCACCTCCCCAAATACTTTATCCCTTCTGCATTCAGCAATTTGAACATAATCTTAGCTTTGATATGAGTAAGATGATCAATCTTTTTTCCTAAAAGCATGGCATAACATATTTTAATCATAAAATAAATGTGTTTCCTCTTGGTCATTTGGGATCATACTTTTTTTTTGAATTTGCCAAACTATCAGTCCCCAGCATATGCATGAAAAATCAAGAATGGTCCATATGCAAATAGTAAATTGGGTTTAGAAAAATAGAATGTTAGAGGTAGATAGAATCCTTGAGCTTGAATATTGATTCTGACACCACTAGCTAAATAAACTTGAACAAACTACGTGACCTCCTGAATCTATGTCCATACTTGAAAAACGAAGATAAAAGCAAGCACACCACATAAGTTCCAGCCTTGAAGGGCGTTAACAAAGTTTTGAATGCTGACATAAGCAGCTTTTCTCTCTCTCTCTCTCTCTCTCTCTCTCTCTCTCTCTCTCTCTCTCTCTCTCTCTCTCTCTCTCTCTTAGTCCTGTTCCCACAAGGATATAACCTATACTTAGATACTGTGTCTTAAGTTGAACTCTTTATGGGAAGTAGATTCTGTGACTCCATATGTATTTCCCCAACATAGGTCACACCAGTATCATTCAACTTGTATTTATTCTGGGGGCCAGGAGAAATCAAAGCCGCTACCTCCTCTAATTCTGAAATGGAGCCTATTGATTCCATAGAGTGCAGAGCATTATCTTTCGTATCTTCCCTTGTAAGCTTTCAAAGCTATGGAGGAACCCCTTTGAGTCTCTTTAACTTGTTAAAGAGCCTTAGCCTAATCTTATTTGGATTCTCAGCTGAGCCTTGAGATGGGGATGCCATGTCTTTAAAATTTTAAAGGGCTGCTATGTGAGGCTGACCCAGACTCTCAAACATGTTTAAAGGTCCCTGACTGCTAATGAAAACAAACATGTCTCCCTGCATGCAAACTCAGCAGTGGCACACTTGGTGAGATACTGCTTGGACTTACTGTGTTTATCACAAACTTGACATTTAGGTATGTACTGTCTTGTGGTCTGTTGCCTACCTCTTCAATACTGGTAGCTTTGCCTCCCTACATAGACCTTGAGCCTGAGAAGGCCAATACCATTATCCAAGTCACTTTGTACTACCTAGGACAATGCTGTTCCTAGAATTGCTTCTATTGATTGCAATTATACTCTTGTCTTCCCTCTTGTTGCCTTCTATCCTTTCTTCTTACCTCACTACCTAAGGACATAAATATTTTTATTTGGTCCCAGGGAAATCAAGGTAAAATGAACACTATTCAAGACTTTAAGTATAGTTCTGAGTTCATCATCCTTCTCTTAAAAAATACATTAATAGAGAGGCAGAGCCATGATGGCAGCATAGAAGCAACAAGTGTCCACAGCTCCCACATAGCTACCTCAAATGCCCATAAAATATGACTGAACAAATTTTAGAGCTCCCAAACTCACAAAAATACAGAAAAACACATCTCCCACTGAAGGCAGCTTGGCAGGAAGGGCTCATTGCAGCACGCTGGGAGCCAAAACCAGCCCAGCCTGAAACCATGGCTTGGCCCCAGGGGCAGCCAGGATGAGCCACAGCTGGAGCCTTCAGGAGAGCGGGTCAGCAGCAGCTGTGGCAGTTTCCAGAATTATCAAGCAATAAGAAACAAGGTCAAAGTGAAAGGTTAGTGGAACTTGGCTAAGTTTGGGGGAGAAAAGTAGTCTAACCAAACTGCCTCCAAGGCAAGGAAGCAGTAGGAGGATATGTGTAAATTATATCTGAGTATGTGTATATTATGTGTACATAGAGGGCATAGGATCAATTGAATAGGAAGGGACAACACTTTAAAAGTTGAAATTCTGAGGTGGGAGAGGATTAGAAGGAGAGGAGACAGAGAGAGACAGAATGGGGTTAATGATGTCATATAGAAGAGGCTAGGGATAATTGTCACAATGGAGGGGAAGAACAGGAGGGCAAAAGGAAATGGGTCAACCTTACTTTCATTGAATTTGGCCTAGGGAAAGAATGACATAAACACTAACCTGAGTATCTTGCCACACAGGAGAGTAGGGGGGATGGGGATGAGAGGTGGGATGATGGAGGGTGGTGGCAGGGTTGATGGAAGTACAAACTTCTGTAAAGAGACATGGACAGAGACAGAGACAGGGTAGAGAATAGAACAAGGGGGGGCAGGATAGGAAGGAGGGACATATAATCAGTCTCTCACAAAATGCCTACTGTAGAGATGTTCTGCATAATTTCACATAAACAGCCTGTATTTAATTGCTTGTCCTTCCAGGGGTGGGTGAAGAGGGAGGAAGGGAATCTAGAATTTAAACTTCTATAATCAAGTGTTAAAAATATATATGTATTTATGTATGTATATATATATATGCATACACACATATACACATATATATAATCATTATTATTATTAACTACATCCAACTGGGAATTAAGATATACAGACATTGTGGTAGGAAGATCCATCCTGCCCTACTGGAAAGTCAGAGGGGCAAGGGGAAGGACATAGGAGAGAGTATATTGGGGGAAGTGTTATTCAGTGGGATGGCTCTTTTGAGGTGTTGGGTAGGGGAAAGATGGGGAGAAAATTTGTAACTCAAAATCTTGTGAAAATGAATGAAATAAACAAGAAAATAAATAAATTTATTTAAAACCATTAATATTAACTCATTGCTTACTTCCACCTTTCCTAATATGCACCTGCCATGTCACAGAACTACTTCCCATGTATTCTGGGTTCAAACAAATTGTACCCCTTTTCATCTCCCTCTTTTGCTATTCAGTCATTTTTCAGTCATGTCTAACTCTTTATGATCCCATTTGGGGTTTTCTTGGCAAAGATACTTGATTGATTTGCTGTTTTCTTTTTTTTTAATTAATTAATTTATTTTTAGTTTTCAACATTCATTTCCACAAGATTTGAGTTACACATTTTCTTCTTGTTTCTCCCCTACCCCTACCCCAAGATAGTGGGCCTACTCAATACCCCTGTCCACAATTTGTTCTCTCTGATATCTTCCCCCCAATCTCCCCCTAACTTTCTAGTAGGGCAAGATGGATTTCTATACCCCAGTGTGTGTGTATTTTATTTCCATGTTGCATGTAAAAACACTTTTTTAACATTTGTTTTTAAAACTTTGATTTCCAGATTCTTTCCCTTCTTCCCTCCTCTCCAACCCCCACTGGGAAGACAAGCAATTCAATATAGATTATACACATATAGTTATACAAAACATTTTCATAGTAGTCATATTGTGAAAGGCTAGCTATATTTCCCTTCATCCTATCCCCTGCCCCAGTTATTCTATTTTTTCCTTTGATCCTGTCCTTTTTCAAAAGTGTTTGCTTCTGACTACCCACTTCCCCAATCTGCATTTTCTTCTATCATCCTCCCTCTTATCTCCTTACCTGCTACTTTACTCCTGGGTAAGATACTCAATTGAATGTGTATGTTATTCCCTCCTTAAGCCAAATTCAACCAGAGTGAGGTTGACCCATTCCCTTTCACCTTCCTTTCCTTCCCCTCCATTGTAACAGTGTCCTCTTGCCTCTTTTATAGGAGATAATTTACCCTA
>CM053594.1:85254881-85271802 GCA_028646575.1 Pseudocheirus occidentalis
AAAGATCCAGAAGGACCAGAGGTTAAATGGAGACTGAAGCAATGCATGCTATCACTCTTTTCAATGTTTGGTTTTGTTTTTATTTCTCTTTTCTCATTGTTCACTCCATTGGCTATAACACCTATTCAACCAGACTATTATACAATGTGATAGAGTTTGCAGATCCTATACATGATTGTATGCTACCATGACGGGAGTGGGGGGTGGGGAGTAAGGGGAGAAAAATCTGAAACTCAAGTGATTCTGGAACTGAATATTATAAACTAAAAGTAAACAAACAAGTCAATGAAAAATATTTTTAAAAAGAATGAAGGACAACCACCTACCACCAACATTTTTTTGTGTGACAGTATTTTAATTACATTTTCTATACCATTTTCTTAGAGGATTTCCCTTTATCCTCTTCATTATTCTATTCATTTTGAATAATGGCTATGCGTTCAGCCTTTTATTATTTGAACTTATGCTTTTTAATTCTCCTTTTCTTTCTGTATTGTTCCTGAAATTTAAATGTAAGTACCCATTTTAAGTTCCTTCTTCTAAAAGGTTACTATGTTATAGTCTTGTAAATTTTGTCCCCATCTCTATTTTTTCTATAGTGTATCATTCTTAGAAATGCCAATACCTGTAACTAATACAGAGGAAATTTATCTCATAATAAGAATTTTCCTATATCCTCTATTTTCCTGTATCTCATAATCAGTTTGTTTTTCTTTAATATGTTATAAAATATTTTTATTCTGGTTCAGTGCCCTCTGACTTTTCTAGAAGCTGTCTCTCCTGGCAGTTCTTATTTCCATTCCCCTGAGGCAAGATGATTGTTTCTTTAATCATCAATTCCCTACAAATGATACCTTTTTTAATATAATTAACTAATTATTTTTTTTAGTTTTAAACATTCACTTCCATAAGCTTTTAAGTTTTAAATTTTCTCCCCCCTTTTTTCTTGTTTCCCACTCCCAAAGTCAGTGTGCAATCCAATATAGGCTCTACTTATACATTCATATTAAGCATGTTTTCACCTTAGTCATGATGCAAAGAAGAATTGGAGCTAATGGGAGGAACCCTAAGAAAGAAGAAACAAAATAAAGCTAAGGAAAAGTAGAGCAAATACCATACTTCCATCTTCATTCAAGCTCCACACTTCTTTCTTTGGATGTGGCTAGAATTTTCCATCATGAGTCTTTTGGAATTTTCTTAGATCCTTGCATTGCTAGGAAAGTCTATCAAAGTCATTCATCACACATTGTGACTGTTATTGTGTACAATGTTCTCCTAGTTCTCCTCCTTTCACTCAAAATCAGTTCATATAAAAATTTCCTGGTTTTCCTGAAGTATACCTGCCCATCATTTCTTATAGCACAATAGTATTCCATTATATTCATATACCACAACTTGTTCAGCCATTCCCCAATTGATGGATATCCCCTCAATTTCCAATTCTTTGCCATTACAAAAAGAGCTGCTGTAAAAATTTTTGTACATGTGAGTCCTTTTCCTGCTTTTATAACCTCTTTTGAATACAGATTTGGAAGTGATGTTTCTTGGTCAAAGGGTATGCATGTTTTTATAGCCCTTTGGGCATAGTTCCAAATCGTTCTCTGGAATAGTTGGATCCTTTCACAGCTCCACCAACAATGCATTCATGCCCCAATTTTCCCATATCTTCTCCCAGCATTTATAATTTTCCTGTTTTGTCATGTTACCCAATCCAAAAGGTGTGAGGTGGTACCTCAGTATTGATTTGATTTGCATTTCTATGCATTGATAGTGATTTAGAGCATTTTTTTCATATAACTATAGATTGCTTTATTTTTTTCCTGGAAAAACAGCCTATTCATATCCTTTGTCCATTTATCATTTGGAGAATCACTTGCATAGTTATAAATTTGACTCAATTTTCTATACATTTTAGAAATGAGACTTGTATCAGAGACACCAGCTCTAAAATTTTTTCCCTCAACTTTCTGCTTCCCTTCTAATCTTCATTGTATTGTCTTTGTTTGTATAAAACCTTTTCAATTTAATGGACTATCTGTGTCTTTCTCACCATCTTATCCTTCCCCCCCCATTTGTACTTTTTCTCTTTCTCACCTAACTAGATTTTTGGTTTTGACTTTCTGTCTCCTTTCTGTCCCCCTTTCTATCAGCCCTCTCCATTTGCTTTCTCCTTTCCCCTTCTACTTCTGATAGGGTAAGTTAGATTTCTCTACCTAATTGCTTAGGATACTCCCTATTTGAGCCAAATTTGATGAGAGTAAGGTTCAAACCATGCTCATCCTTCCCCTTCAGTGTCACTTCATGTAAGTATTTTCAAGTTTTTCAGAAATCTGCCAACTCATCATTTCTTATAGGAAAATAATATTCAATTATATTCATGTACCACAATTTGTTCATTCATTCCCCAATTGATGGGCATTCCCTCAATTTCCAATTCTTTAGCACCACAAAAAGAATTGCTGCCAATATATGTACATGTGGGTACTTTTCCCTTTTTTTATCATCACTTTGGAAAACAGACCTAGGAGTGTTATTGTTAGATCAAAGGGTACGCACAGTTTGATTGCCCTTTGCTCTCCAGAATGGTTGGATTAGTTAACAACTCCACAAACAATGGACTAGTTTTCCAATCTTCCCACATCTCCAATATTTACCATTTCCCCTTTTTGTCACATTAGCCAACCTGATAGGTGTGTAGTGGCACCTCAGAGTTGTTTCAATTTGCATTTCTTTAATCAATAGTGATTTAGAGCATTTTTGTCATATGACTACAAAGAGTTTGAATTTCTTCATCTGAAAACTACCTATTTGACCATATATCAATTGGGGAATTCCTTGTATTCTTATAAATTTGACTCAGCTCTCTATATATTTTAGAAATGAGGCTCTTGTCAGAAATATGATCAGAAAAAATTATTTCCCAGCTTTCTACTTCCCCTCTATTATTCGTTACATTGATTTTGTTTGTGCAAAACCTTTTTTAATTTAATATAATCAAAAGTATCCATTCATATTTCATAATGTTCTCTATCTCTTGTTTGGTCATATTTTTTCCCTTCTCCATAGAGAGGACAAGCAAGCTAGTCCTTGCTCTCTTAATTTGCTTATGATATCATTCTTCATGTCCTTTATGCCATGAACCCATTTTGACCTTATCTTGGTATGCAATTTAAGATGTTGGTCTGTGCCTACTTTTTCCCATAATACTTTCCTATTTTCTCAGAAGTTTTTATTAAATAGCAAGTTCTTACCCCATAAGCTGCAGTCTTTTGTTTTACCACACAGTAGTATATATATAATTACTATATAATAGTATATAGTAGTATATAATTACTATAGTAATTATAAAACTATTCCACTGATCCACCACTCTATTTCTTATCCAGTACCAAATAGTTGTGATGATTGATATTTTATAATATAGGGTTAGATCTGGTACTAGCCTTCTCTCCTGTTAACTTATAGATTGATTCTAGATTTTCTAGACCATGGAAAGATCTATAATTGTATTATCTCATGCATAATTCCTGTTACAGAGAAGTATGGAATTTCTAAAGAGTCTGAGAAGATGTCTAGGACTCTGTCTTGTTGGTTACATTATCTTCCATACTTCTAAATCTTTTAGATTATTTCTCTACACTATCTCTCATGTTCTTTATCTTTTCCCTATTCAAAAATAATCTCCAAGCAAGTTTAGGATCTCCTCATCTCTTGCCTGAACTATTGTAATCACTTTGCTTTTCTCTTACTGTTGACAGTCTCTTCCCTTTTCATTCCATCCTCAACACAGCTGTCATAGCAATCTTCCTAAATCTGACCATATCACTTGCCTGCCCAAAAAGTCATCAAGGTCTTCATGTAACTTGTAGGATAAAATATGAACTCTTGTAGTTAGGTTTTAAAGCCTTCTGAAGCCTAGATCCAATATCTTCCCATCTTCATCTTGTATTATTCTTTATGGATTTTACATTCCAGCAAAACTGGACTATAAGCAAAAATCTGAACTCACTAATGCCATCTCCCCATATTTATATATGTCATACAATCAGGATGATAGATGTAGAGCTGACAAAGGTCAAGATGAAGATAACCATAGAGGTCATCTTCTCTAAAGCTTTTCTTTTTTATATGAGGAAACTGATATTTAGAGAGTTTAAGTGAAATAAAGCAAGCCACACAATTCATAAGTATGAGAGAAAAATTTAAATTCTATCTTCTAAGCTCCAAGTCCAGCATTCCACATCCCCTCCTTCATACATACTTTATGCCTAGAATTAACTCCCTCCTCATCACAACCTTTCAAAATTCACAATGTTCAGATTCCTAGAATGTTCAACTCAGATTCCACATCTTCCATGCAGCCTTTCCTGATCATACCAGTTGTTACTGTTCTTTCCTTTTTCTTAAAATTACCTCGACCTTACTTTTCTGTGCATGCTCTCTCTTTTTCCCCAGTAATATAAACTCCTTGAAGGCAGAGACTTTCTTATTTTTAGCTTCCTAGCTCCACAACCTAACACACAGGGCTTTGCATGTAGTAAACTAACTATGTGATTCAGGGCAAATCATTTAAACACTCTCATCCTCATTTTTCTCTTCTGTAAAACTGAATATATTATTACAGCCTATCTCCAAGAGTTTTTTTGAAGACCAAATGACAATATTTTTATAGTTCTTTGCAAAACTAGATGTGCTATATAAATGCTAGCTATCATTACTATTAATAAACCTTTAAATAATTGAAGTATACTAAATTAAACTGAATTTCATTATGTGACATTAAAATGGATTAAATTGGAAGTCTTTGACACTGTGTTTGAGGTTGAGGTTGTGAAGGTTAAAGTGAAAATGAAGTGGTCACCACTCTAAATGAATTCATTGAAAGGGTGAGATACAGAGAAGTATGCACAGAGAAGTATAATATGATTTTATCTGTAATGGCAGTAAAGGAGAGACCCAAACATAATGGTTTTAGGAAATGCAAGGAGGGTGAGAACTCATTTAGATGAGTGGATGAGTGGCTATATAGATGACATAAAGGACAGTGACAGGGAAAAAGAGAAAGACAAAGGAGATCAGATAATCTGCATCCATAGTCAGAGGCCCAGAGCTCCAGTAAACTACTGGCATGGCAATGGGGGAGACAATTTGGCAGTATACTTGAGCTGCAGCAGTGTGTTTGAGCAGTATATCTTGCATGTATCTCCCCACATCTCATTAACTTTTCAGAATAGAGAATGCATGCTATATTGATTGCATTAATTACAGTGCAATTCCATGGCAAAAAATTTTTAAAAAGATGGAAAAAAGAAAAAGAAAGAAGAACAAGCAACTTGTGAATGTGGCTAATTAACCTTTGAGAGCTAACCAAATGCAAACACAACTGTGTGTGTGTGGGGGGGTGCCCTTCTCAATTCCCTTTGTACTGCAGCATTCTGTGATTTCCTGAATGAATCATTTTTACTCTCAAAGAAAAGAGTGATTAGGAAGGATGTCTGCACCTCCAATCCTTGCCAGTTTCATGACCAGTTCTTTTCATCTGCAGGGGGAAAAAGCCCTAACACCTCATTGAGAGGCCAGTGTTGCTATTAAAAGGAGGAACTGACAAGCCATTGAATGAACTGAGAAGAATATTTGGCTCCACTCCCATGGACTTCAAACCAAACGTTAGAGGAAAAAGGTTGCCCGAATAAATTACTCAACATCTGTATCCTGCACTTAGAGCCAATCCTGCTAATGTATGGGACAGTCTTATCTTATCCTGGGCTTGTCCTATCTTCCAAATAGATGGTAGAATTATATAGCTGGGTGGGATCTTTAAAGGTCATTTCTAGGGTTCTACTTCACCTTGTCCAATACAATACCTTCATTCATTTAAACACTGAAATTTTTTTTTGCATTAGGTACCTCTCAAGTTCACGTATTAGGCATTATTACTCATAGTGTCTTAGGGTTTTATCCCACTTCTGGACTGTAATTTCACCCATCAAGGAAAGATTGAATCTCATATAATTTTGGACCTCTTCCAGCAATGGCCCCCTAACTATGCTTGTAGTAGGTACTTAATGGTTTCTTATTGCATTGTTTGAATTGTACTAAGTTTGCTTAATTTTATTTGAAATTGTGGTATATGAATGTACTATATTATTAGTGTTAAAGTAAAAATGATGAATATTTAAATAGGAGAGAAAATTAGGAAGTTACATGTAATTTGATTCAAAGTGAAATAAGCAGAACCAAGAAACCAATATACAAAAAGTCTAATAATAATAATCAAATACAAATGTACACTAAATAATTAAAATGACCAATAAATCCCAAAAGAAGAGAAGAGGAGGGGGAAAAGTACACTCTCTTCTTTGTAATGGTTGGAAATAATGTATATGGAACAATGCATATACTTTCAGGCTCAGTTGATGTATTGATTAGTTTTTGAACTTCACTTTATTTAATATCTCCTTTTCTTTTTTCAAAATTCTCTTACAAAAAAAGGATCTCCTAATAGGCAATGATAAAGAAAGAGTCAGAAACAGGGACAGAGACAGAGAGACACACCCACACCCATACACCCACACCCACACCTAGAGAGAGAGAGAGAGAGAGAGAGAAAGAGAGACAGAGATCTGTTTAGATACAAAGATGATGCAAAAATTAATAATTGTTAAATAAATGGGAATCAGTTCAATTTGATGAGATATTGCTTTAGATAAGCAAAGAATATGAAAATTGAATAGAGTTCATAAAATTATGGGAGCAAGAACAAGTACACCAATAAATATTAGATAATAAAGAGGAAGATGAATTCAAAAAATGGTGCAATGAGGAGTTTGAGGAATGAGATATCACTGTCACTGAAGAAAATCAGGGAGGGTTAATGGAGGAGGTGACAGCTGTGTCCTTTGCTTTTAGTCTGATAAGATTTCGAGTATTAAACTTTAGAACAAAGAGCAAATGAAATTGAAGAAGGAAAAAGGACTTGGGGATAATGTAGAGAAAAGAAGATTTAAGGGTTTTCAAGTATCCACTGTGATATTATACGGAAACATAGATACATTATCCTTGCTCTATTTATGCCCAGTTGATAGAAATCTATTGGAACAATAGGTTGTTTAACTTGATTTAATTTAACTTGATATAGGAGAATATGTCCTAAAAATTAGAGCTATACAGAAGATGAAATTTTTGATTGGAGGTTAGCTCCCCTCTCATTGGTAGTCATCCTGCAAATGCTGGAGGAATATTTCACCACTTCTCAGCTGTGATTCCGAGGGATTTCTTGTTTAAATATGGGCTGGAGAGAATGAACTCTGATGTCCCTTTGTGATTTTGTAAGTTTAGTCTAACCAATAGTTAACGAGTTACTAATAATTAGACATTGCATTATAATGGAACACAATGAGAATCTGAGTATGTAGAGTCAATTAGACCAATTTTACAAATATTATATACCTACTGTGGACAGATTACTGTGCTAGGTAATGTAGGAGATACATTTAGTTAAGGTAGCATGTCTGTCTGTGTGGTTGTTGTTGTCCAGTAACCAACAAGACAAAACACACATATGATTCACTGCCAAGCACAAAACAAAATGCCATGTGAAATCTAAGGAGCATAGTCATTAATTACAAGAAAATTGGAGAAAGCTTTATAAAAGGTGATGTCATTGGAATCAGGCTTTTTAGGCAGGAGATGAAGGGAGTGAATATGAAGGGAGGGGGACTCATTTGGGCTTAATGAATAGACACTGAGATGAGGATTGTTTTTAATTTTCTCTTTTTATTATAAACTTGTGATAAATTTGAATATACCTTATAGAAAGAAGAACAGAAACACAAATGATTGAATAGAACACTGTGAACCTTTATTCCATATAGTTTTTGTTTTAAATTACATAATAAATTTTATTGAGTAATTCCAAATCCATCTTACTTGTCTGACCTCCTTCTGAACTTCCTTCTACTTTATTCAGGGTATATTTTAAATGTTTCACAGATATTCCTTTCAACAATCACCATCATTATCCCTCCCAACTCATGCACTCCTTTAGCTTTAATAAAAACCCTCTCCCAGTACAAGTCCTGCCTTGAAATAATTAAACTATAATGATAGTCAAAACAAATTCACTCATTGGCCATGTCTGAAAATGTATCTCACTCTTGATCTTTAGTCCATCATCTCTGCCTAGAAGTGAGACCCATGGTTAACCCTCAGTCTTCAAAATCAATTGTTCGGGATGTTAATTGTAGTTCTGAAGTCTTTCAATATTGTTTTCCTTTATGATGTCACATAAATTGTTCTTCCTTTACTCTATGTTACTTTCTACAAGTCCTCTAATATACTCTGAATCAGTCCTTGTGGCCATTTCTTACAGTGTAGTAATACTCCATGACATTCATACATGCAAAAACCAGCCAACTCTTTCCCAAGTTATTGGTAGCCCCTTTATTTCCTGTTCTTTATTACAACAGATATGCTGATACACATGAACCTACACCCACACACATGAATGCCTGCACCCACACATATGCACATTTAAAGATATGGGTCTTTTCCCTCTTTCACCTATTTCTTTGTGGAAACTCTCAATAGTGGGATGATTGGGTCAAAGAATATATTCTGGGGTGAAAAATTAAATGTTGTCCTTCAGGCATAGAACATAGTAATGTGAATTAAGGAGGAAATGGTAAGTTGGCACCAGATTTTGTAGGGACTCAAATGGTTGGTAAAGAAATGAAATTTACTTGACAGTCAATGGTGAGCCACTAAAGATTTTTAATCAACGGAATAACATGAGGAGATTTAATGGGATGATTAATTTTTCAGATATATGAGGGAGGGAATATAGGGGATGGGGTAGTAGAGATGGAAAAATCTATAAGGATATTATTTCAGTAGGTCTGAGAGGTGGTAAGGAGAAGTTGGAATTTTACTATGCCACAGGTATAATATGGAAGAAATGTTAGAGATGCTAAAGAGAAAGTTGAAAAAAAAAGATTGTGTACCTCAGTTCCTAATTGATGGGAATAGCACAGAACAAGGGAAGTGGGGAAAGGGGTGGTATTTTGGGTATATAACCAAGCTTTGCATTTTGTATTTTGCCTCTCCTACTAGACTGCCTCTAGAAATGAGACTGCCCTTCTTGCAAGAAGAAATAAATAAATAAAGCCTTTCTGTCTCTAACAAAAAAAAAGAGAAAGAGATGAAATTTGGTGACTAGCATCATATAAAGATAAAGTTAAAAGTTAAAGTTAACCTGAAGATTTTGACTGATTTTGACCCATGCAATTGAAGCTGATCTCATGACAGAAACAGAAAAATCTGAAGAAGAAATCTTGTGAATCTGGACAGTATGCAGACAATGAGTAAATGCATGCTTACTTTAAGATGACAAAGAGACTTCCAACTGATAATGTCCTTTAATGTTTGGAGACTTGGGTCTTGAGATTGAACAGGCTCTGAAGACTGGAGATGATGATTTGTAAGTAATCAGCATAGAGGCAACAGTTGAAGTTATGTGAGTGAATGAAATTTCTCAGGCAAAAGAATGTAAAAAGAGAAAAGAAAAGAAATAAGGTATAGAACACCCACTTGAAGATGCTGGAAATGAATAAAAACACTAAGTGCTTACTGTGTGTAGATCACTGTGCTAAGCACTGAGAATATAGTAGAAAAATTATAATTATTATCAATAATAAGAACTACCATTTATATTGCCCTTTCTCTGTGCCCTGCACTGTGTGAGGTGCTTTATAATTTTTATTTCATTTGGTCCTCAAAATAACCTTGGGAATTAGATGCTACTATTATTCCCATTTTACAAATGAGAAAAACTAAAGTAGGTAGGGGCTAAGTGACTTGCCCAAGGCCATGTACTTAAAAAGTGCTGCAGCCAAATTTGAACTCAAGTCTTCCTTACTACAGGTCTTGCATTGTACCCATTGTGGCTCTTAACTGCTCCAAGGATAAGAAGATGAAGCAGCCGTTAAGGAGATAAGAAAGGGGTGATTAGTGAGGTATAAAGCCACCAAAGACAAACGATGAAAGAGTGTTCATGAAGAAGGAATGGTCAACAGTGGCAAATGGGTTCTGAAGGTTTAAGAAAAATTTGAGCTGAAAGGGACCATTGGATTTCCTGAAAAGCAGTTCATTGGTGATCTTCAAGAGCATAGTTTTTAAGGAGCCCAAATGAACGAAGTTACTGTTAAAATTGATAGCAAATTGGTGGAGCGTTGTTTTCAAGCCTTGTTTAGTAGCTGTGTGTGACTGTGGGCAAGTCACTTCACATTTCTGATGCTCCGTTTTTGCATCTATAAAATGGAAATAATGACATTTGTACTCCCTGCCTTCAAAGGGATGGGTGAAGAATCTGATTTATGCTATCAGTTCCGCTGTAAGGAAATTTTTATAATAAATTGTTTTCAAAAAGAAACTTATTTAGCTGGGTATAATTAAAAAATACACACTTTTCTCCCCTAAATATTAATGTGGTTTTACAAGCAAAATGAAATGAGGTGACTGTTTTCATTTAATCACCAGGCATTTCACCTTTGTCTTTTTGCTTACTAGTATAGTTCAGAAGCAATAAACATTTTTCAAGTGCCTACTCTCTACTTGGCAATCACTGTGTTAAGCACTGGAAACACCCTCAAGGAGCTCATAATAAAAAGGAGACAACAAAAAAGATATATACAAAAGCTATATACAAGAAATAATTAGCATAGAAAAGGTACTGGGATTTTAAGGAGGGCTAGAAAAGTTTTCTTGAGTAGAAGACAGGCTTTTAGCTGGAGTTTAAAGGAAACCAGAGGATTAGTAGGCAAAGCTGAGGAGGGACACCATTCTAGGAATGGGGGACAGCCAGAAGAAATGTCCAGAGTCAAGAGACTGAGCATCTTTTTTTTTTTTTTTTTTTTTGCAGAACAGCCAGGAGGCCGATATTACTGGATCAAAAAGTTTGTGGGGAGGAATAATGTCTAAAAAGAATGGAAAGGATGACAGATGGGGAATTCTCAAACAAGGCATTTTACATTTGATTCAGGATGTGATGGAAAACCAGTGAAGTTGATTTACTGAAGGGTATGGAGGAATAGTGATATGATCAGACCTGAGCTTTAGGAAACAAATATAGTCACTTCAGATATAGCTAAGAATCATAGATACTAAAATCACAGATTTAGAGCTGGAAGGAACCAACAGAGGCTCTCTAATCCAAGCCCCTCATTTTATAGTTGAGGAAGCTAGAGAGATTAAATGACTTACCTATTATCACACAAAAAATACCTAGCAGATATGGAGATTAAAGTCATGCCTCATTACCACAATTTCAGAGTCCTTTGACTAAATTCATTATGTAACGAAAAGTCACCAAAGATACTTCATGTATGATATGTTGGTCAATTTGCTACCTTGAAACACAATGATCACTGAAAAAGAATGTTTTAAACAGGTATCTCTTCAGCAAATGTTAGTGGATGTTTGTGGAGAACATCCAGGAATAGAGGTTTTAAAAATATGTAATAGTGACTGAGAGAGTTTGCAGCAACTGTATTTCTGTAGGCCAGCCTGAGGGAGAATACGCAATTACCCTGGTGATTCTGCCCTGCTGTAATGCTGTTAAAATCAAGCACTTCTCATTCTCCCCCAGCCCTCACCTATCTTTTCCCCCTCCTTCTCCTCTAACACACACAAACACACACACACACACACACACACACACACACACACACACACACACACACACACACCGTCTGCTCACTCTTAAGCCGGGGAAATGGAATATTGTGTTTCTAAAATGTGTCACACCTAACTTATCAATATACTATTAAATGTCAAGAATGTTTCTGAAAGTCAGCTTTCTTATAAACAGGAAGTGGCATTTTGCTAAGGGGAGATGGGAATTCAACCTGAAGTGATAGGAGTTAAACCCTGAAACTTTAAACCCAGAAAAATTCAAGTGCTTTCTCATCTTAGACAACAGTTTCCTCTCCCTTGCCACCACCAGTAGAGTATGTGTTAATAAATCAATATTTCCAGTAACTGGATTGAGGCCACAACTAAAATAGATAAGGACTATTCTGAGTTACACAGGAGTAAACAAGGCATGATGTGCGGGCATCCACCCTTAGAAACAACGTTGATGCTGCTGACCAGGAGGGATTGAGTATCACCAAGGGCAACAAACCAATGGATTATTTATAAGAATCTCCCTTTTAAGAGCAAGCAGGCCTGATGGATGAGACAGAGCTCTCCCAGTGGATCTAGCTGCATTTGGCTTTTGCAAATCTTGCAGAAACTTGCTTTTATATCTGGCACACTTCAACAGTGGAGACTTTCAGAAGGGAAAAGAAAAATCCATAAAGGAAAAAAAATCTACTTAGTGAAGGGCATTTCATAGAACTTAAAAATAGAAAGGAACTTGGAGACGATCAAATCTATAGCTTTTTTTTAAAGAGATGAAGGAAACTGAGTCCTGGAAAGAACAAATGAATGAAAATTATTACATTCTTATTATATACCAGATACTATATTAAGCTCTGGGGATACAAATGCAAAAATGAGTCACTTCTTGCTCTCAGAAAACTTACAATCTAATAGGAGGAGGCAATCCATATATGAGGTATCTGTGTTGACCAAAGAAAGGATTTTCTACCTGAAAAGTATTGAGGATAGAGAATGTATACATAAGGCAGACAAATGCCCCCCCTCCCCTTTTCAGAATCAGTCATAGTAAATGGTAATAATTATTTGGTTACTTTGTTGAAAGAAAGATGTAGTGTGAATCCCATTTCTGTGGTTGATACTTATATAACTTTGGGCAAGTTGCTTAACTTCCCTGGAGTTCAGTTTCTCTGATTGTAGTATGAGAAGATAGCATCAAGTGGCTTCTGAGACCCCATTCTGCTCTAGTTGTATGATTAATGCAGTTAATAATGATAGCAAGCATTCATATAGTCCTTTGTGTTTAGAGAGCACTTTGTGGGTGTTATTCCCTTTGATCCTTACAACCCCGTACAGTAGGTGCTGCTATCATTCTTTTACAGATGAAGAAACTGAGGCTGAGAGAAGTTATGCAACTTTATCAAGATCAGACAGCTAGAGCTTTTGAAGACAATTAAGAATTCAATTCTTCCCAGCTACGAGTCCAACACTATAAACACAGCTGCAATTAGCTAACTGTGGAAAATAGTTAGGGTTTTAGATAGGATGAGGATAGGGAGAAATGACAAGATGGCCAGGGTAGCTCTGAAGCATGGTCTGGTCTGGGATAAAATAGATATAGTGGGTTAGATTATTTTTCACTCAATTAAGCATGCTTATTTGCCCTTCATTACCCATCTTCTTCCTCCAGCCAGTTATAAATAAAGCTGATTATAAATAAATATGATTGTATTATAGCTATGAAAAGTTATTATTTTAAAATGTTAATCTTTGGTGGCTATGGGAGATTGCATGAGAGTGTCTTTACTAATCAGCATTTCCATAAAATGGAGCAAGACTACATGTAAGAAATAAAATGCTGTGTTTCTATGAAAATTCTCTTCTGCTGACAGGCAAACTAACCCACTGAGGGCAGATGACTAGATGTAGAATTGGGGAGAATTTTCTTAACTGAAGACGAAAACGTCCTTCCTTTCCAAGAGATCTCTTCTGCGGAAAGAACTGTTAGTATTCAGCCTAGCGTGAAAAGGACCAATCTTAAACCTTTTGTTAATTACTTGGGTCATCATAAGGCAGTCAGTTACAGAATGTTGGAGCTGAGAAATACCTTAGAGTAAATCTATTACAAATCCCTTATTACATAGATCAAGAAACTGTGGCCCAGAACCCAAGTGTAACTTGTTCTAAGTCATGTAGCTAGTTAGTAGCAGAGTCAAAAGTAGGTCATCAGTCCTAGTTATGCTACTAACTTGTGATGTGACCTTGAGCAAGGCACTTCTTAATTGTTCTGATCCACAGAGTGAAATGGGGCTGGATAAACTTCTACATATTACAAATAGTGGTTTGGTTTTGGATCTGTATCATGTTTTCATGGGTATAAGGAATTTTTGAGGTTAAACCTCTTTCCTTCATTATAGATCATTAACATATATGTAACAGTCTTAAAAACCTGTCAGGGGCACTGTATGTTTAACCCATTTGTCCTTGGTCACAAAGATAACATGTCAGAATTAGGTCTTCCTGACTTTAAGGCTGTCCTTTTCTTCATTATGCTGCATTTTCTGTCAAAGAAATATTGTGAGCATTAAAAGAAACACTGTAGGAATATATTTTATATGATTACGACATAATCTTTATTACCTGTTGACTACTAAGGCTATCAGTGTTGGCTCAGAAGTCACTTGAAGGAAAAGTATTATAGAATAGAAGTGAAATGGGAATTAGGAGACCTGATTAGATTCATGTGTTGATTTATTAAATATGCTCTAAAATTCATTTTTCTTACATTTTACACTTTTATTTGTAATCCTCATTGTACCCCTAATCCAACAAACCATCCCTTATAGTAATGACAAAATAGAGGGGAAAAAATGTTCACCAAATTAATCACCATTAAATATTTATTAGCACCTATTCTATGAATACTGTTTTGCTAGGCACAAGGGAAAATATGAAGTAAAGGTAAGACACACTACAGAAAATCATGAGAGAGTTTGGGGGGAATGAGAAAACATACACACAGATCAATAAATCAATCAACTCAGCAAGCATTTTTAAGCGTCTTCTATATGTACTATGCTCGGCATTAGGAGTACAACTATAAAAGTGACATTATCCCTATCTTTAAGATGCTAGCATTAAATAAATTAATCTCACATGCAATATCACATAGGTGAATGCAAGGCTTGCTACACAGAGGTCTAACTTGGTTTAGCAGAGGAAGGACATTACTTTCTGGAAGCATCTAGGAAGACTTCAAGGAGGGGGGAACATTTGACTTGGCTTTAAAGGATGAATTGGAATTTCTTAGAAGAAGAAAGAGAGGGAAATCATTCCAGGGAAAGACACTTCTTAAGGAAAGTAAGAAGGCATGGTGGGTGTTTGAAAAACAGATAGCACTTTGGTTGGAGCAAAGCATTTATGAGAGGGAATAATATCAAATAAGGGTAGAGAGTTGGGCTGATACCAGTTTATGGAGAGCTTTGAATGAGTGCCAGTTGTAGGAGTATGATCTTTTCTTGGTGAATACCAAGGAGACCCTAAAGACAGTCCTTCACATTCTTGAAAACATCTATTGTACAAGTACCTTAAATTTTCTCCAGACTAACCAAATAAATCCCCATATGTCAGGGTTTTCAGGCCCATTATCCTGGTCATCTTTCTCTAGATCAGTGGTTCTCAATGTGTGTGTTATGTTCAGTTTGTAACAATGAAAATACATCCTACATATCAGATATTTACGTTACAATTGATAAAAGTAGCAAAATTACAGTTATGAAGTAGCAACAAAAATAATTTTATGGTAGGGAGTCACCACAACATGAGGAACTATATTAAAGGGTCATGGCATTAGGAAGGTTGAGAACCACTGCTCTAGATCTCATCTAGTTTAAAAAGTGGAATAGAGTTCCGTGAACAGATTCATGCTTATAAAGTGTATTCCAGGAGCAGATGAAGGACAATTAGTCAATCAGTTAACAAGTAATTTTTAAGCACTTACTACCTTCCAGTCACTGGTACTGAGTGCTAAAAAGCATCAACAAGGTACTGAAGGCTTTGAAAACATTGAGAGAATTTGAGAATATTGAGAGATCAGTAAATGACAATGACAGAGATGAGAAGGGAGAAAAGTTAGATAGCTATTTCAACATTACAGGCATAGGCCAAGATGGCAGAGGACTTTCATACCTCATCAGCTTCCACCACCTCCAAAACATGTTAAAAATTTCTCTAAACAAACTTTAGAGCCATAGAACCCACAAAGTGACACAGAGAAACAAATCTCCCACTGAAGGAAGTCTGGCACGCCAGCAGGAAGAGTCCATCACAGCATGCTAGGAGCTGAACACAGTCCTGACTGAGCCTAGGTATTAGGCTCAGGGTGACACCAACCAGCCCCAGCTGGAGTGGACTATTGGGGAGTGGATCACCAGCAGCTGTAGTAGTTTCCAGACTTCTCAAACTACAAATGTCAAAGGCAAAGTAAAAGGGAAGTGTGGAACTTTATTCAAACAGTGGGAGCATGATCTGGCTACTACACTTGGGGTAATAAGCAGAGGAGGCCTGGTGGCTGCAGGCACTGCTGCATGGTGGCTTCTGGAGCTTCTGGCCTATAGACTGTAGGGGGACCAAGCAACCATTCAGAGTCTAAGCATTCTTGCTTTGACCTGCTTGGATCCTGATTGTGGTGTTGGGTGGTGGACATGAGATGTGTGACCAGTGAGCTAGAGCATGTGGGGGCTTTAGAGAGGGTGCCCATCTAATACCTCCAGCAGCTGCAAAACAGCCAGCAATTTGGGATATAGCTCTCTCCATTTTGTAAGCAGAGTTTTGCCCTGGCAAAGAGCTAAAAAGTCAATTATTTGCCTGCCAATATGGAAAATCAATGGAAGTACAAACAAATGATAGCACCCTCCTAAAGCCTCTGACAACTGCAAAAACCCCAGAAATTTGGGACACAGCTCTCTCTCCTCTGATAGCAGAGTTGTACCATTGCAAAGAGCTCAAAAGTCAAGTAATTGGCTGGTAAGATGAGTAAGCAGAGGAAACACAAACAGACCATAGAATCCTGTTTTGGAGACAAAAAAAAAATCAAAACATGGAACCAGAAGAAAACAACAAAGTCAAAATTCCTGCATCAAAAGCTTCTAAGAAAAATATGAATGGGTTACAGGCCAAGTAGGAGCTCAAGAAAGTTTTTGAAAATCAAATAAGAGAAATAGAAGAAAAATTAGGAAGAGAAATGAGAATGATGCAAGAAAAT
>CM053594.1:85272302-85289641 GCA_028646575.1 Pseudocheirus occidentalis
TATGTTTAATAGCTTTTGGAACAAAATTTCAAATTGCCTTTTAGAAGGACTGGAACAGTTTCTACCTCCATAAAAAGGGCATAAATGTATCTGTTTTTCCTAGTTCTTAATAGTACCTTATTCATCTAAATAATGTCCAAGATGCTCCACTGTATTGTCCTTAGAGATAGTAATTTTTAATTACTTGAAGAAAATAGGATTCCATGCTTCCTTTACATCCAATAACTTTGGTAAGATATTGGAATAACCAGGATGAGTCTTTGTTTCTAAAAAAAATGTTTGTTGCTTTCAAATTTCCCAAAGATAATTGAGGCTACTTTCTACCTCCCATTTAATTCTGGGTCCAATTTGTTGTCCATTTGCAGATGATCTAATATCTAGACTAGTAGTAAAGCTTTATGGGTTATTCAATTGCTTGCATATCATAACATTGACAATGAGCATGCTTTATTCATTACCTATTTTCTGAGGGAATGTGTAGGTCAAACTCTTTTAAGTATTTAAAATCTTGTCCAGGAGGCTTTGCAGTGTTCTAGGGCTCAATGCAATTAGCATAATGTCATTTACCAACAGGAACATAGAAGACCTCATTATATATAGAAACATCCCTTAACTTGAGTTCTACATTAGTTCTATTTCAGTAGCTAATACTCTTGGTGGGCACACATTCTCCTTTTTTATTTCTCCCCTGATATTAAAAATCAGAGGACAATCAAAGTTCTATTTGAAACACCTATACATGCATACACACATATTTGTATATAAGTATACTTATCCAAATATGTATATATAGTTGCTTATATATGTTGCATGTATGTGTACATATTATACATATATCTGCATAAGTCTGTGTGTATATGTATACATATGCACATATAGGTACACACATATTTGTGTGTATTTGTGTATGTGTGTATTTTGGGTAGAAGAGAGTATTTAAGGTCTCTTTTACTCAGAATATTTTACAATATTATCAAGAAACAAGCATGTGGGGTTTTAAATTCTTTTTATCTTTCACTTTACAATGAGATGATAAAGACATCTCCCATGCGATAATAAGTGTGTGTCTGCCTTTCTGTTCCCTGTTAATACCCCCCCCCCCCATCAAGGATGCCTTCAGCGGACAAATTAATCTCAATAATATTTTTTACAAATGGGAAAGTGGGTTTGTATGTTTCTAATTATTTATATTTTCTTGGTAACTGATAGGGTCTTAGATTTCACCCCCGCACACATATCTTTAACATCTTTTTTCTTATTGGGTACCTTATAAATTGAACTTTAAATTTTCTCATTATACTACCACCTCTGGAACTGAAAGCTTTTCTAACATTTACTTGGCCTAGTCCAGATACTTTTCATGTTTATTTTTTTCTTTTTCTTTTCATATGCAAATTTTCTATAAATATATCTGGTGCTCTGATGTTGGAGTCCAAGTGTGATAACTCAATTTTTCTTAATGTCAAAGAGATTTTTTATATGAAAATCTTTGCAGATCTTTTCTCTTTCTTCTCTCTGTGATTCCCTTAGTCTTATCCTTAAATGCCCTTATAATGCTTTTGTTTAGTTCAGTCTCCCCTCAAACTTTAACCAAATTAGTTTTACCCACCATAATATCTCTATTTCACAGTTTGAGGCCATACTACTTTTAGTCTTCCATCATCCATTTTATACAAATGAGTTTATAGTCTAAATAAGCATTGTGCTTAGTTGCCATATTTCTCTGTGAAGTAAGTTATGGTTTGTTGAAAAAATGGTTTTTCAAATTTTTGTTGTTGTTTTTCAGTCTTGACCAACTCTTTATTCCCCTTTTAAGTATTTGGTCTTCTATTTGTGGCGATCGATTTACATACATTAAAATTTTCTTTGAAATGATTGCATTTCATGCCTGGGTTCTTTATTAATACCTTTGTTTTCATTATCAATAATTTGTTTAGGTAAGCTTGGAGTCATTTTGCTTGTACACCAAGTCACTATATACCTATTTATCTTTTTACTTTATACTGCTTTTATTTTACTCATTACTCTAACACATCTGTGGTTTGAGTTTATGCCAATACCTCTTTACACATTGATTGCCACACCAGTAATTTCATTTACCCTCTGTCATGACATGATTAAATTTATTTAGGTGATGCTATTTTGTGCTTACCTTGCCTAATTATTTTCTTGAAAAAGTATCCTTGATGCATGTAAACCTGAGGCTTCCCATATTTTCCTTTATTTATTTTTTTGCTGCCTTTACCTAATTACAACTTTACATTATAGTCATCAAAAAATGCAGTATAAATTGATTTAATTAGGAAGATCTTAGGGTGGTTTTCATATACATTCTCACCCCCTTCAGCCTCTTCAACAGACACTGACACACAAATCACAATTTTTAACAGTAGTCTTTCAGTAGATACTTATTACAGCAATATGATAGTGTCAAATATCCAAAGAAGATACAACACCAGGAAGAACTAACACCTATATTGTGTTTATTATGTGTCAGGCATTCTGCTAAAAGCTTTATCATTATTTTATTTGATCTTTGCAAGAACCCTGCAAGGTAGGTACTATTATCACCCCTATTTTACATATGAAATAACTGAGGCAGAGGTTAAAGTGACTTGCCTAGGGTCACACATCTGGTATCAGACTCGATATGAATTCAGGTTTTTCTCACTTCAGGCCTGGAACTCTTATTCTTTTCACTTTTTGTCACATGGTAAAACAATTCCATGAACTCCTTTATTTTCCTCTTAAAAGACTAACTGCATTGAGGAGATCAGTCTGGAACTACATCCAAACAGCATTTCTTTGCCCATCCTTGATCTCCTTCCAAAGATGATTAAAGGAAAATAAGGAAAGAACCTTTTGAATGTTTATAGTAGCTCTCTCTGTGGTGACAAAGTACTAGAAATTGTAGGGATGCACAGAAATTGGTAAATGGCTGAACAAGTGGCAGAATAGGATTGTGATGGAATACTACTGTGCTATAAGAAATGATGAGCTCAATGATCTTAGAAAGACTTGCATGAAATAATGAAGAGTGAAATGATTAGAATCAAGAGAACATTGTATGTAGCAACAGCAATATTATTTTAAGAATGACTGGGTTATTTTGTCTATTGCAAATACCAAAATTAACAATAAAGAACATATAAAGATACTATCTATATCCAAAGAAAGAACTGATAAATAGAAGTATGAAGAGATAGAATAATTTTACATATATGTGTATATGTATGTCTGTGTGTCTAATGGGAGCCATCTCTAGGGCAGAAAGGAGAGAAGAAAAGAAATTTACAGGATACATTTATTGTATATTTGAACACAGTAGAAAGTTGTGCAAAGTAGATTTGCAGTTTCATGTACAATCACCTTTTTTATTGTACTGTTATGGAAATGCTTGTTTTATTCCATAAATTAATTTTTATGAAAAGAAAAAAAATAAAGATTACCTGGTACTTATCCTTCAATTTAGCTTCCCCTAATTTCCTGTATAGTTAAATATCAAATATGATTGATATAATTCAATTCCTCTAATTGCATATATAGTCATTAATCATTGGACAAAGATCTCACATTGAGAGTACTATCAGCTGAGTTGAATTTAATAGATGATTTAAAAACATTGTGATTCTTAGCCCTCTGCCTATTATTCTGTTACTGTCATTAAAGTGTAAGAAGATTTTAGGGGTTACTTTTGATACTTTATCTTTGTTTCAGTGCTTGTCATTGCCAAATATTTCATCACCAAGTAACCAGCCAAATGGTATTGAGTTTTTCTGGTCTTAGCTAGTGAGTCCTCATAAAATAAATCTTATCTTTTGTTGGCAACATACTCAAAGTTTTCCCAAATGTATAGACCCTAACAGAGTTCGTGTGACATTGGCATAGCCTATAAAATTCAATTTTTGCCTCCATGCCCTAACAAGGTTTCAGAATGGGACCTGATGAACTTTTGGAAGTTTGTCAGAAATCTTTGTCAAGTAGGGAGCCTTTCTACTAGTTGACTATTATACTTATTAAACATTGAGATACTATGTTCATTCACTTCAAGATCTTACTTGTCTATTCTGTTCTTCTGGTCTACATTTCTATTTTTCCCCCCAATAATTTGTTATTGATTAGTTTGTTTACTTTTAGTTTACAAGATTCAGTTCCACAATACCTTGAGTTCCAAATTTTCTCCCTTTCCTTCCCTCCCCTGCCCCATGGTGGCATGCAATCAAGCGTAGGATCTGCAAATACTTTTGTATTAGACATTATTCTGGTGGTATAAGAAGGGTTGTAACCATTGGAATGAACAATGGGAAAGAGGAAACAAAACCAAACATGGAACTAAAAGAGAGCGTGTAATTTGCTTCAGTCTGCATTTAAACTCTGTTCTTTCTAGATCTTTCTCTGAATGTAGATGTCTCCTTCCATCCTGAGTCTTTTAGAGTTGTCTTATGTCCTTGCATTGCTGAGAACAGTCCAGTTTGTCAAAGCTGGTCATCACATATATGTTATGGCTGTTATTCTGTACAAATTTCTTCTGGTTCTGCTCTTCTTACTTAGCATCAGTTTGTATAAGTCTCTCCAGGTAAATATGAAGTCAATCTCCTCCTCATTTCTTATAGCACAATAATATTCTATTACATTCATATACTACAACTTATTTAGCCATTCTCTAATTAATGAACATCCTCTTAATTTCCAATTTTTTGCTACCACAAAGAGAGCCAAAATAAATATTTTTTGTACATATGGGTCTTCCTCCAACTTCTATGATCTTTTAGGGGTACAATCCCAGAAGTGGTGCTACTGGGTCAAATGGTATGCAATTATTTATAGCCCTTTGGACATAGTTCCAGATTGTTCTCCAGAATGTTTGAATCAGTTTATTTCCTCACCAACAATGTATTAGTGTTCCAATTTTTCCACATCTTCTCCAGAATTTGCCATTTCCCTGTTTTGTCATCTTAGACAATCTGACTGGTGAAATGTGGTACGTCAAAGTTGTTTTGATTTGCATTTCTCTAATCAATAGTGATTTAGAGCATTTTTTTTCATATGACAATATACTGCTTTAATTTTTTCTTCCTGGAAAAAATTGTCTATTCATATCCTTTGACCATTTATCAATTGGGGAATTACTTGTATTCTTAAATTTTGACACAGTTCCCTGTATATTTTAGAAATGAGGCCTTTATCAGAGACACTGGTTATAAAAATTCTTTCCCATTTTCCCGCTTTCCTCTTAATCTTGGTTACATTGGCCTTGTTTGTACAGAAACTCTTCAATTTAATGTAATCAATATTATCCATTTTGCTCTCAAACTCTTCTTTTTCTATTTTTAATAAGTACAAATAGTTTGGATACTTAGAAATAAAGTTTGCTTTCTGGTATGATTTTAAATCTTCTAATGCTAGACCTTCAATTTGTTTTTTTGTTTTCTTTGAGTATTTTTTTGTTTCCTTGAGTATTTGTTTGTCTGTTTTCCTTGAGTATTTTTCATCTTTTGTTCCTTCAACTTAATTGTTGTTATAATTTTGTCAGTTATATGACAAGAGGTTACCCTTGGTAGTCTCATGATTGGTGTAGTATTGAATGCACAGCTCATATTATTTTTGCTACATAAGTAGCAAAAGTCAGGCCAGTCAGCTATGGCTAGTGTGTATTTTTCCAATTTGGAGATTTGATTTGATTTATTTTTGTAAAGAATGCTTTGTTATTTGTATTTACATAGTTTCTATACATTTTAAGTTAACCTTAAATATGTTTATGAATTTTGTTTTTATTTAAATGATTTTTATCATTTCTTCAAGTTTTTATCTATACTGTACAGAAATGCTGATGATGATGTATCTGTTTTGTATCCTGTTTCTTTGATGAAGCTAACAATTGCTTCAATACCATCATCATTCATTCTTTGGGATCTTCTGAAGAAATCATTAAATCTGGTTCAATGCTACGTGACTTAGTGAGTATGGTAAATCACAATGTGAGACCTCCTTCCAGTGGTGTAGATGGCAACACGTGTATAATTTACATCCCTAGACATTTGTTTGAGATTCAGAGGTTACAAAGCTCATGAAAACTGAATTTGAATCCAAGTTTATCTCACTCTGTGTTGAGCACTCTGTGGCATACTGCTTCTTCAGACTATCATTTAGTCTGTGGAGTTAGATAATTTTGTCTCCTATTTGTTAATGTTTATTTGATTCTTTTCTCTTTTCCTATTGCTATGGCTACCATTTTCTAGTACTGTGCCAAATAACAATGAGACTGGGAGTGGGGTTGGGGTGGGATACTGCCTTTACTGGTAAAGTTCCTAGAAGCCAATCTTTAACAAAACTGTTAATGCATTGGTTTGAGAAACAATCTTCTTTTTTTTCTTTTGGTTTTTAGTCTGAGAACCTTAGATCAAACACACCAGACATTGGGAGGAAGGGGAAACAAGGTCTCATGTTGTTTAGAACAAATTACTTGGCATCTCCCATTTCATCTGGTGTTTGCTGAGGGGCTGGATTGGAATGTGCTTTGCAGCTCTACTCCCCCCTCCTACACATGTATTTGTAGATAGATTCAAATATTCCACAGTTCCAAAAACAAGGCCACAAGATGGAGATCTCTCTCTAGGTCTTTTCTTGAAGCCCCTTCTGCAGGAGAGCTTTCAACCTCTCCATTATGATATAGTCTTAATGTGCTGTGGATACACCTCAGGAATGCAGAGGCAGGTAACTGTTGGTTGGTTGCTATGGAATTCAACAGGTGGGAGTTCAAACCTGCTTTTCTCCAGATCAGTATGCCAATTGATATCAATCTCTCTGTTTCTCTTCTGCCACCCCCCTCCCACTCTCAACTCCCATTTTCCATTGTAGCATTTTGATTGTTTGAAGCTTTTTATCCTGACGGTACACATAAGGTGCAAGGATGCTTCTTAACTCAGTAGGAAAATCTGCTGCATACTGAATTTCTGTTAACGGCTTTCCTCCTTTGGTCTTTTGGATATTGTGAAAGCAGTTACAGAACGAAACAAGTCTTAAATGATGGTACTTTAATGAATTTCTAACAGGTTTTATATTCATTTTTTCTCCTTCCTACAGAATGATTCAGCATCTTCAAAATATAATCTATAGGAAAAACATGCACATAGACAGAAAGACATACATACACAATTTCTGATGATTTGAGTGTCAGAGATTTAGTTTCTTATAACTGCATCCTTATCTTTCCTCCCTCTTTTCTTTCCCTCCTTTCTTCCCTTCTTTTTTCCTTCCTTCTTTCCTCTCTTTGTTCCTTCCTCCTTCCCTCTTTTCCTCTGCCTCTTCCCTTCCCTCCATTTTCCTCCCTCCCTCCCTCCCTCCGTTCCTTCCTTCCTTCCTTCCTTCTTTCCTTCCTTCCTTCCTTCCTTCCTTCCTTCCTTCCTTCCTTCCTTCCTTCCTTCCTTCCTTCCTTCCTTCTTTCTTTCCTTCCTTCCTTTCTTCCTTCCTTTATTCCTTCTTTCCTGCCTTCCTGACTTCTTTCTTCCCTTTGCTCCTCTTCTCCGTCTGTGGGGAGTCAAACCATACATATGGGGGCTCTGCCCAAAGGAGCATTGATTTTGACTTCTTAGGATTAGGTTTATTTTTTCTTTCCTACTTATTTATTCTAAAACTAAAACATTTAGATCTTTAATATCATATATAATTTCTTGAAATATAACTCTGAAAAACCAGACTTTGATAAAGTGCCCAGAGATCCAAATGCAGCTACTTGACTATGCCTTTCAACCCAAATCAATCTGGCTCTAACTGATTGATCACAAATAGGTCCCAGATTAAGCTTCACTCACTTATTGTTTGGATTTTTATGACTCAGAGAAAAGATAAAAAGCAATTGTTTCTATTCTGACCAAAAACCCTGAGAGTCTTCACCTCTGAGATTGGGGTTTTTTGTTTGTTTGTTTGTTTGAGAAAGCAAACTAGGCCATTTTTCCCCCACAACTGGGATCCACTGAAGTTTTACAAGAGAGTATATTTTGGTAAGAGCTGTTGATTATGAAAATTCCCCTGGCATCCATATTTTGGATCATTTGGAGGGAAGAAAAGATTGAGGAGGGAGTACATTTAAGACTGCAGGTAGGCAATGAGCAGCTTCATGACTTTAATATTAGAGAGAGAGGAAAGGGAAAAGCACTCCAGGAGGTAGAATGGTAGACCTTCAGTCAGGAATTCAAATTCAGCCTCATATAATACCAATGACTTCCCAATGTGATACTGAGAATAAAATTATGTTTGTAAAATTCTTTATAACTCTTCAAGTGTTATATAAGTTCTATCTATTATTCTCATTATCTTTAAAGGAATGGATGGTAGATAGAAACAACTGCATTACCTGTTCCCCTTCTGAATTTTTCTATTTTTTTTTGTGGGGATTTCAAAGTCAGTGTCTTTGCTTGTTGAGGTGTTATATCAAAGACATGCTGTAATGTTCACTCTGGGTTTCCATTGTGCATTTTGACTCTAAGATCCTTTAAGCCTGCTAGCTATCTCACCAGTCCACCACTACTCGGTATTGTCATTTTCTCTGTCACCGATTGTTCTCAACTAGCTGACTTTCCTATTTACCCTAATGTTGCATACTTTGGACCATTATTTGCCTTGATCACTACACCAAAGAATGGCTAGCATTTTTAGTGGTTTCAAACCCTTCTATATGGGCTCTCTCCCCATTAGAATGTGAGTTTCTTGAGAGTTGGAACTACCTAGCCTTTCTGTTTGTATCTGTAAAACTGAGTACAGTTTGGCACACAGTAAATGTTGTAGAAATTCTTTTTAATCATTTGTTCATTCAGACATGGAAAGTACTTTTAGGGCCAGCTGACTATTTCTGCTTCCTAGATAAAAATATTGTTTTAAAGCTAAAATAAGATTTCTGAAGTCCTAAGAGACTATAAATATAGAAATATCACAAAAGAAAAGAATGGAAGGAATGAAATGCCCATTGAAAGCTTTTCACAATGGTTCTGGAGACAAGTAAGGATATAAATTCCTTTTTCCTGGCATGATTTCATCCTTTTCCCCTAGGTAGTCCAAGTATTAAGGATCTATTCAGATAGGTTTTCTTTGGTACCAAATAGTAAATTCATTACTTCCTTGCATTTGTTTGTAGCTTAGTATCTCCAGGGGGTTGGTTTGAATTTACCCTGCAGTAGACAAATTATTTGAATGTAGAAGAGTTGAGAAGAAGAGCTAAGGTCACCTAATGGAGAGCTTTGACTTAGAAATCAATGCATTTTTAAATTTAAAGAGGATAGTAGGCTCCATTAATCTGGTATTATCAGAGAGTCAGATTTAACATGGTTCATGGGGAGACACAGTGGACAGTCAGCCAGAAGACTTACCTCTACCATATAATATTTTGGGGAATAGGGTCAGTCATCTTCATATGCCTGAGACTCAGTTTTGTCATCTGTAAAAATGCAAATTACTAATCACACTATCTACATTGTAAGATTGTTGCTAAAATCAACAAATTAAAAAAAATACAGCACCTTGTGAAAGTCAAGTACTAATTTTTGAGTATGGCTAAATCACTGAATGTGTCTATGCCTCCATTTCCACATTTATAAAATGGGGGTGAAAAAATTTGAACTTCACAGTATTGATGTGAAGGTCAAATATGCTGACACACGTAAAGTGCTTTGCAAATATTTGTTGTCATAGTTAATCATATTCTAAATGATATAATTCTGAACAAGAGAATTTATATTCAAATTTTACCTTTTAAAAATTAATTTGGGGTGGGGGAAGGCAGCTAGGTGGTGCAGTAAATAGAATACTGGCCCTGGACTCAGGAGGACCTGAGTTAAAATCTGTTCTCAGGCACTTGACATTTAACTAGCTGTATGACCTTGGGAAAGTCACTTAACCCCAATTGCCTTGCCTCTAAGATCAAAACAAAACAAAAATATCATTTTTAATCAAACTATGTTATACTTATTCTGTTCCCTTTTCTTTAAGGTTTATAAAGAACTCTACTATATTATTATTATTATTACATTAAATTATATAGATGGTAAGATGATACCTACATATGTATATATATATATGCTCACATATACATACACATATACACACATATACCTATAGGCATACAGACACACACACACACACACACACATGTTTTTATTTGATCCTTGAAAGAATTGTTTTAATGAAGGAAGTAAAAATCATGTAATGCCCCATCTGGGATCTCTACATTTGGAGATCCTGAGAAATCTGCTTTCAGGAAGAATTATCAGGACTTGTAGGGATATTCTATGGAATGTTGATAGATATAACTGATTCCAGTTTGCAGTTCATGAGTTGAGGAGGAGACTCTTTGAGTGTCTTCAGAAGCATTCAAAAACTTCTGTCCACTTAAGGTATAATTTTTTTGTTTTAAATTTTAGTCTTTTTTGTTCTCTTTCAGCTTCATTTGGTGACTCCCTAGTTCAGGGCTTCTGAGGAAAGATCATTTTGACCTTTGGAACTTTTAGTGGTTGGGCAAGTGAGTTACAGGAATCATAGTCCATGTTGAGTGGCACAGTCAATGAAGCATAGATGCCCTGAAGAACAAGAAATGACCTTTGGGATTGACCTTTCAGACCCCAGCTCAGCAGTTGTTCAGCAGTAGTAGGCTCATCTGGTACTCATGACACATATGGAGATGAAATTGGTGGGACTGATGTTATGTAAAAACTGAGCTAAGTTAAGAGCCTATTTCCCCAGATATTATAGTGGAATAAGGAAGATGAATATCCCCAGAGGGGTATGCTTGTGTATATGTATGTGAAAAAATGTCTGTACATTTGTTCTGTGTCTCTGAAATAAATATCTTTTTTTGTAAAAGATATCAATGGTAAATATTTCAATAGACATGGGCCACTAGTCACTTTACCCCTAAAAATGGAGGGGAAAGGCAAACACAACTGGTCAGGGCTTGAGCTGATGATGACAGAGAAGAGACATCTATAAATCCCTCAGGGAACCCTGGGTCCATGAAAAGAGATGTAGCCTGCCTATTTCTGAGAAAGCTGGACCAGCGCATACATACCACAGTCATATTATTCCTTAATCACATAAATGGAACTTGAGAACTGGTGTAACCTATTTCTTCACCAAATATCACATAGTTAGCCATAAAAATCACTCTTTACAACACATTGCTTCTCTATACTTAGGAGGTAAGAACTCATAGTAAAAATCTCTACTGATTCTTACTTTGACCATTAAACAGTATGGTGATACGGTAGTTATTACTGCGTAAAAAATAAATTGGGCAAAGTCAATAGTTGATGAACATTTTTTCTAAAATAATCATGAGAAATATAATCCTAATATAGATGGTTAGGTGGGGAGCCTTACACAGGTCACATGGTTCCTCTGATCCTCAGCTGTTTGACCAACAAAATAAGGAGCCTTGATAAAAGGTCCCTACCAGCTACAATACTTGAGTCTATTAAATAGAATTTATATGATATCTTGTGTTTGGAAAGTGACAATCCTATGATCTGGGGCGATGAATTTATAAATTTGTATTACAGAGAAAGTTTAAAGTGGGTGATTCATGCTGTAGTTTGAATAAATTACATATTAAAAATTAGACCAAAGAGAACTGTTATCTTGTTTACATGTAAGTTCTGGCATAATTTGTAGAGGACACAAGACCGGGGAGTGGATACTGGACTCACAGGGAAGAGAAGTTATTTTTTGTAAGAGAAACTAGTAGAGAAAAGGGAGTAGTGATGAGTTCATGGAGAAATTGGACGAAAGAGTTAGTGAGGAAGTTTCTGTGGAGTCATTGGAGAAAGAAGGGAAGCAGACAATGTTAGGTTATTTGCAAATGCCACATGCAACTTGAGAAGCAATGTGGTACAGTAAGCTAAGTAGTAGGTTTGGAGTTACAAAATCTGGGTTTAAATCCCATCTGTGAAGTCAAGGGATAGAATTTTAGATAAGCTAGATGTAATAGATATCTGGAGAGAATTGGAAGGGAATAGAAAGGAATACACCTTTTTTTCTCAGCAGTTTATGGTACCTTTGCAAAGAATGGCCATATATTAGGACATAAAATATTTTATAGTTAAAAACAGAAAAGCAGAAATACTAAAGATATTGGATCACAGTGAAATAAAAAATTATATTTAATAAGGTACCATGGAAACATAGATTAAAAGCTAATTGGAGATGTAACAAACTAATCTTAGAGTAGATTAAAGAAGAAATCACAGAAACAATCAATAATTTCATGAAAGAGAATGACAATAATGAGAGAAAATATCAAAACCTATGAGATACAGCAAAAGCAGTAATCAGAGAAAAATTTATATCTCTAAATGTTATGGAATAGAGAAAAAGCAGACCAAGAAATTCTGTATGCAAATAAAAATAGAAAAATAATAAACTAAATCCTATCTGTGATAATTCTTTCCTGTATCCTTTTGCTTATTTTTTTCTGATTCTCAGTTTTCTTGCCTAAAAAGAATGAAAATTTTGCTTTACAGTAAAGATCTATGATTTTGTATGGACAGGAAAATTCAGACTTTGCAAATCCCTTTCCATAAGATCACAGATCAAGATCCAGAGCTCATAGACCATCCAATCTAACCTACTCCTTTTAACAGGTAAGGAAGTTGAGACCTAGAAAAGTTCAGTGATCTGGCCTAGACCACCCAGGTATTATGTTCAGAGGTAAGAACCTAGGTCCTCTGCCTTCAAAACAAGAACTCTTCTATTGTTCACTGACACACAAAGGAATAAACAGATTGCCCATGCTCCCATAGAGATTAATTACTGAACTTGGGAACCTATAATTCCACATTCAGAGTTATTTTTACATCCTGTTTTAGATGTAAATTCTTGGATATATGAAAGTAAAGTGACTTTCCTAAGAGCGTGTCAGAGACAAGCTTCTAACCCAAGTCTTCTCAACTACCAAACTTAGCAGTTATTCACTATACCACACCCTGCCTTTGAATTCTCCATAAAGTACTATATAATTTTAAATAATTCAGTCAACAAGCATTTATTCAGCTCCTACTAGGTGTCAGTCTCTATGTGGCACTCTTCGTAATTGTCACTGGGATACAAAGAAAAACAAAAGATAGTTCCTACCTTCAAGGAGTTCAGAGTCTAATAGGGGAGACATGCAAACACTTATGTACACATAAGATATATCTAAAAATGAAAACTGGAGCACTGAGGCATTAGGAAAGGTTTCCACAGATGGCAGGATTCTAGCTGGCTTTTCTCAGTCTCTCAAATACTATAATTGTCTTCTTACTGCTGATTTTTATTAGACTGATCTGTTAATCAACAAACATTTATCAAACACCTATAATGTTGCAAACTGTGGTAGGCACTGTGGACATAAATGAAACAATCTCTGGTCACTAAGAATTTGCATTCTACTGGCTATATAAGGGAGCAAACTTCTTCCACCAGTGTAGACTGGCACCTGCTCTGTCATGTATAGAGTCACCCACAGGTAAAATGATTGTTTGCAGGGTCCCCCAGCCAACAAATGCCTGTGGGAGATATTAAATGCAAATCTTGCTGCCTAATTTTCTCTCTCCATTACCTAACCTACCAAGTGCTATATAAATTTGATCTCTGTTGATTATTGCTGGAGGTAAAGGATCAGGACACAGGAGCTATTCAGAAAACTTCAGGCACTTTAAAGAAACTTCCTTACCAAGATCCCTTAAGGGAAAAGGGCTATGTTTTGATCTAATGAATATAATACAGGAAGTTAGGCAGGGAAAAAAGGAATGGGATTATTTAATTGTTGTGTTCAAAGGGAAAGGGGTCAGCCATCAGAGGCAGGTCAAGGCTCTGAGGTTTACTTTCTGTTATTAGTGGTTAAGGTTTTGAAAGAAGAGATGCTGATTGATTCTTTTTTTCCATTCTTGCACTCAATTTATAGAAATGTGTTGTGTTGGTGTTAATTTGCTTGCTTTGTGAAAGTTTTAAGGAAATACGAAACAGAAATTGCTGAGAAGAAATTCAGCATCCACTCAGAGATACTTCCTCCACCCATCTAATTTTTTTTTTCTGAAACTTTTCAGGACATGAGTCTCCAATCTGACTGCATTTTCCTGCTAATGGTAAAAACAGTTGAGGAGGAAGCAGACATCTGTAATTCCAATCCCACTTCCATCAATGACTTATTGAACTGCTGTAGAAAGGTTCCCTAACATGTAGTCTGCCTCAATTCCCATTGCACAAATAGGATTGTAGATATTTTCTTCCTATTCCAGAAACATGTTTAATACTTCACTAGGTGACCTTGTACTAAAGCCACTACATTGGTTCGGCAAGTGAATTATGTATTTACTATAGTAGCAACCACATAATAAGTGGATTTCCAACCAGAAGAATACAGGGATTGGGGAAAACATGACTGCTGTCTTTACAAATATAAAGGGTTGTCCTTTGTAAGAAAGATGAGATTTATTCTGTATGATTACACTGGGGAAAACTGGGATCAATGGGGCAAAGGTACAGGGAGTTGATAAAGTCATACTGAGAAACTTTAAAAAAAGCACAGGGAGGTAGGCTAGGGCAAAATATAAGGTGTAACTTTTTAGTAGAATTGTTTGAAAAAAATGAAACACACCTTAAGTCTGTAATTCTACATGTTTTCAAGCTGTGGCTCTGAGACCATTATTTCCTCAGTATCATATCTGAATTGATTTTAATGTCTGTGAAATCACTCCACTTAATTTCTCATGTTTGAAATATTTTTATTAATAATTAACTCTCAAATATCTCCATTATTCATATTCAGTCAATTGTCAAATTGACAACTCACTCACCGAATGAATATTAAACTCCTATTTGCCAGGCATTTTCCTAGGAGATGGGATTACAAAGACAAAAGATCATCCTTGCCCTTGAGAGACTGACAGTCTATCTGGGAATTAGGATATATGTAAACATTGCTATGGTATCATGTATCATGCTGTATCATACCATATCATATCACCTAATATTGCTATTATAATACGTTCATTAATTATGTTATTATATGTTGCATATTTCTGTACATGGAAGTAAAATAGGCATAGGGTAATTTTGGAGGGAAGGAAGAAATAGCTAGATAGGTATATGTGGGAGAATCGGGGAAGGTTTCAATTAATCAGTCAACATATATATTTATTAAGTGCCTACTTTGTGCCAGGCACTGTGTTAAGTTCTGGGGATACAAAAAGGAGACAAATGACAGTCCCTGTTCTCAAGAACCTTACTGCCTAATTGAAGAGACAACATGCAAATAAGTAAATACAAAGCAAGCTATATATAGGACAAATGGAAAAACCATTAAGAGATGGAAGGCACCATAATTAAGTAGAGTCGGGGAAAGTTTCCAATAAAATGTGAGATTTTAGTCTGGTCTTAAAAGATGATAAGGAGATCACCAGTCAGACGAGAAAGAACAGAACATCTTAGCTAGAGAAAATATCTAGAAACTAGAGGTGGAGTTTCTTGTTCATAGACTATCCAGAAGGCCAGTGTCACTAGACTGAAGATCATGTTACTGTGAGTAAGGTACAAGAAGAATGGAAAAGTAGAAGGAGGTTAGATTACAAAGGTCTTTGAATGCCAAACAGAACTTTTTGTGTTTGATCTGGAGGCAATAGGGACCCATGGGAGTTTATTGGTGAGGGTAGTTTGAGGAGTTTAACATGATCAGATCTGTGCTTTGGGAAAATAACTTTAATGGCTAAATAGAGGATGGATTGGATTGGAGGTAGAATTAAGGAAGGTAGACCTGCCAGCAGACTATTACAATCACTCAGGCATGGCGTAATGAGGGTCTACACTGGAGGGGTGGCAGGGTCAGCATATAGAACTGAGCATATCTGAGAAATGCTACAAATGTGAAATCAACAGGCCCTGGCAACAGCTTGGATATGGAGAGTGAGAAATAGCAAGGAATCCAGACTTCTCAAAGTTGATTTCCAGTAAACATTTTAAGCTCAATGTGTCCAAAACAGAATTAATTATCTGCTTCTCCCTACAGTAACAGGGAAGGTGGGAGTGAGGGGGTAGAGAAAAGATAATGAATTCTGCTCTGGACATAGGTAGATTTGATAATCATTAGCATAGATATGATACTTAAATCCATAGGAATTAAAGAGATGACTCAGTGAAGTAACATAGAGTGAGAAGAGAATAAGGTCCAGTACAGAACAAATATAAGTTAGCAAAAGAACTGAGCCTTGGGGGTAAAAAGTCAGGATTCTGAGAGGTGGCACTGGGGTGGATTGTGTTCTGGGTGTTGGGGAAGGGCAGAGCCAAGCCAGGGAGCAGCAAGAAGGCTGGGTTTTGCTACTTCATAGTATATATGGAAGGAAGTTATGTGCAATAAGACCAGAAATGTAAGTTAAGGGCATTTGTTGAGAGTACTCCATTTCAAATAGAAGAGATTATCCAGGATGATTGAGGAACCACTCATGAAGGGGTGAATTATAGCATGGGCAGATATTTTAGGAAAATCACTTTTTTCCTAAAAAGTAAGTAAGAGGATGGATTGTATTGGGGAAAGATCTGAAACAGTAATATCAGTTAGGAAGCCATTGCATTAGCTCTGGAAAAAAGGTGATAATAAACTAAACTAAACTAAACTGAACTGAACAAAGATGGTAGCTGTAGGAGTGAACTGGACATATGGAAGAAATGTTTTGGAGGTAAAAAAAAAGAATAAGAGCAATGCTTGACAAATGATTTTATACGTGAGGTGAATGAGAGTGATGAATTGAGGATGAAACCAAATTTATGAGCCAGAGTAACTAGAAGTTCAGAAGAAAGGTGGGTTGGAGGCTTCCTTCCCTTCCTCTCAATTTTAACTACTGTAGTTCCTCATTACCTCCATGCTGGACTATTGCAATAGATTACTTATATCTTTACTATATGGCTGACCAGGCCTCTGTGTACCATCTGTTATTATAGAATAGAGCAAAGTTAACTGGACCGCATGGGGATCAAGCCTTTGACCTTGGCCTTATTACCACAGGGCCTCAACTGAACTAATCACATCAGTCCTTACTCCCTTTCAGGAAAAGCTGAAACAAAAGGTCCAAAATGTCTAGCAAAACTCAGTCTTTTAGAAAACCAAAAAGAAAACCCTACTCCTTACTCTAGATCAACCAGGGTTCCATTTTATTCTGATCCTATTACAAGATCAGTTCTATTTGTGATCAAGGTGCTATACTTCTGAGATTTGGGTAGTTCATCCCTCTGTTTTACCCTTTTACCCTTTCTTTATTTCAAGCTTTTGTTGTTTCAATTGAGTAGATATTCCTCCAATGACCTAGACTGTAGTACAGTAATAT
>CM053594.1:85298172-85315438 GCA_028646575.1 Pseudocheirus occidentalis
AAGTAGAAAGCAACTAATTTATAACAAGTCTTGGGAAGCAAACTCCTAGGCCAACAGTCGTTTTGATCTTTCATCCAAGTCTTTTAGTATAGTCAGGGTTCCTATCCTCGGATGCTGAAGCAATAGTGTTTATGCACATCTTGTTAAGGTGCATATATATATTTTTTTGCTATTATACTATAGTATGTTATATTATGTTATATTGTTATGTTACATTATATTATGTATTATGTTACGTTATGTTATGTCATGTCATATTATGTCATATCATATCATATCACATCATATCATATTATTATTTATTCCCTATTTATATATTTATTGTTAAAAATTTTTATAGCTTTTTGAATTGTGGTTTGTCAATGTGTTGATAAATTACTAAGTCTGAAATCGATTGTGTTCATAATATTGCTGCTGTTATGTACATTGTGATTTTGGTTGTGCTTACTTCACTTTGCATCAGTTCATGCAAATCTTATAATGGAATAATATTCTATCACATTCACGTACTATGACTTGTTCATCCATTCCCCAACTGATGGGCAACTCTTCAGTTTCCAATAGTTTGCCACTACAGAAAAAATAGTACTGAAGATTTTTGTACATATGATTCTTTTTTTACCTTTATTTGACCTCTTTATTGACTATTGCAGGTGGAAGAAAGTAAATGACACAAAATATCATTAGACAACGAAACAAAACAAATGAGAGCTGAAAAACACCTTTCATGTCACCCTACCCATGCTCTTTAGATATGACAATAGAGGCTGATTTTGCTTTATCTTTGTGTGCTTGATGTTGAACATATAGTTCTTGACATATAGTCAATCTTTTTAAAATGATTGATCAATATTAAAACAGCATGCTGAAACATGGAATAAAATCTTAGGGAAAGAAGCTACCTTAGAGATAATATAATCTAATTAATTCATTACATATAAATGAAAAAACTGAAGCTCATAGAGAAGTTATTTGCTTCAGCTCACATGAACAAAATAATAATTTAATAAGAATAAAAAAGTATAACCTAGTTATTCAGAGTCTGAGCAACATACATATTCCTGCATATCTAGAAGATTGATAGATAGATGATGGATAGATAGATGATAGATAGATAGATAGATAGATAGATAGATAGATAGATAGATAGATAGATACATGATAGACAGATACATGATAGATAGATATATAGATAGATGATAGATGATAGATAGATAGATAGATAGATAGATAGATAGATAGATAGAGACAGAGAAAAAGACAGAGATCAATTGACCTTTCTATAAATGAATAAGTTGTATTGGAAGGATCTTCTCCAGCTCTAAAGTCCTATACTCTACATGTCAACATTGGATGCTAGTAAGGTATCTTCCAGATAAAACATTGGGTATCTAACGTTTGAACTTATGTTGAAAAGTTCCTCCCTACTCTAACTGCCTATAAGTCTTATTGTTAGCAGTATTATATAACCACAATGAATAGAAAAGGGCAGTATGGTTCAAAATGGATCTGTTTTTTTTTCAATTTTATAGTTGTAGAAACAAAGTCTCATTATTCCCTACTTACATATTAGAAAACTGAGACCCAGAGAGGGTAAAGGGTATGTCTGGGAGCACAAAGATAGTTGTTGGCAAAGGCAGCGCCACAATCCAAGTTTCTTGTCTCCAAAGCCAGTGTTTTCCCCCTTAGATGATGAGAACTTGCCCAGTGTTTTTCCCATGTGTATTCTGAAAATGGCTTGATTTTCTGGACGTTTCATATTCTGTCTTCTCAATTGGGTGATCAAGCTGAAGATCTATCATGAAATCACTCACCCCCTCTCTAGAGTTGCACTGACTTATAATATCTAGTGTCACATTCAAACAGCCAGGTGTCTAACATCCCATTAGGTTTGAGGACAGATGGGACTGGGAGAGCAATCTGGCTTCCAGTTTTCTTCACATTCCCCAGGACTGTGTGATCTGCTCCTGTTCTCTCTGGTCTCTTTGGCTAACATCTCATTGGAAATCTGTTTGTACAGGGCTCGTTTCCATGACAACCATGGTTCCTGTGGCACAGAGCTTTTATTACAGGAGCTGCTAAAATAATAAAAATATTTGGCAAAATAATTAGAAGTTCGGATTTCATCCCTTCTTTTGGGCATTGGTGTGGGGGAGGGGTGAGAAACAATAGTTATTCAACTATACCAGTGAACCCATAGCTCCTTGGGCAAATGTTATTAATAGAAAAAGATGTAATCTCCCTGGCAGGTTGGGTGAATAAGCTCACATGTAATTTCCTGGTCTCTACTGAGGTCTACCGAGAGTAAGTATAATTCTTTCTCTCTCTCTCTCTCTCTCTCTCTCTCTCTCTCTCTCTCTCTCTCTCTCTCTCTCTCTCTCTCTCTCTCCTCCCTCTTCTTTTTTATGCTTGAAAGACTAGGATGTTATACCCAGAGTTTCAGGGATGGGAAATGGAATAGACCAGACGTTGTTTTTTTGATGAAATTAAATTGATCAGGGAAATTAATGGCTGGTAATAGTTTAAACTAATAAAAAACTACTATCTCCCTTGTTTTATGTCCCTCATACTTAAATTTAGCTGTTTCAATTTGGAGTTTAAACAAATATGCTAGATTGTGTGCTATTACAGTTTCCTTTGCACTATGTTCTTTGCCTATAGTCTTTTCCTTAAATATTTGTATCCACTCATTAGCCAATGAATCCACATAAATGAGTCTTACAATTTCTGAATTCTTAGCCTTTCAGAGAAGTCTGCTCTTTTCTAACTTCCTGGTTCCTAGATTGCTGAATTGAAATGTAAAGATCTCAGATTGGGTCTATATGTATATAAGATAAAGTTTGTCTGGTATTTCATCTTATCCTTGCAGTACCCTGTGAAACAAAGTCTTGCTATTCCCTTTTTACACATTTGAAACTTGAGGCCCAGAGAGGTTAACTGATTTACCCAGGAACACAAAGAAAAGTGTTGGTAAAGCCAGGGCCACAATCCAAGATCAAGTGAAAAATGGTTTAATAAGGGCAGCTAGGTGGTGCAGTGAATAGAGCACTGGTCCTGGAGTCAGAAAGACCTGAGTTCAAATCCGGCTTCAGACACTTGACACACTTACTAGCTGTGTCATTTTGGGCAAGTCACTTAACCCCAGTTGCCCTCAAAAAAAAAAGGAAAATGGTTGGATACGTTGTGATACATAGATGTGGTTGAATACTATTTGTGTTATAAGAAATGAGGAAGCAGGTCATTTTTTAAAAGTCATGGAAAGACTTATATGAACACAAGCAAAGTGGAATGATTTGAGCCAGATGAAGTTTATATCAATAACATCAATATTATAAAAATGAACAATTTTGAGAACCTTTATAAACTGGTGAAACATGAAATAAGCAGACATGACAATAGTATAAAAATGACATTGAAAGCTGGATGATCTATGATCAGTTTAATGAACAGTAATAATTCCATGAAACACATGATGAAATGCACTACAGATAACAGAAAAGTGATAGAGTTAAGGTGGGAAAATACATACATTTATATGTTTGTGTATACACATAGATATATATATGTATGCATATATGTGTATATATGTGTATGTGTATATGATATTTTGCCTACAGCAATTGGGGGAATTTGTTTTATGTGTTTATGCACATTTATTATGATATTTGATCTCTCTTTTCCCAACAGAGTGGGATGTGGGAAGGTGAGAAAAGAGATTTGTTATTTTTTTTAATTGAGAGTTGGAGGGGAGAGTTCAGAAGTGATATGTCGTATGCACTTTCAGAGATGGCCATAATATTATTAGTTTCCATTTACTGTTTTACCTAGTTACAAGAGAGCTCTCATGAAGCAGGAATAATCTGTAAATGTATGTATTATAAAACAAAGATACCTACATCAACCAAACTGAAAATGGGGGTGAAGAAAGAAATCTCTTTGAATATGTCTCTGATGTAAATTCTTAAGTGCTGGATAATACATGTAACTCACCTCAAGGATTATTAGTATATTTCTCTTTATCCTAAAATGAAATATGCCCCTCAGGAATTTCCACAAAGCACTCGTAATTCTGTATAACAGGAAAACATCCCTCCTCCACATGCCAAAAAAAAAAAAACTTTCCTGTGCTCAAAGGCAGTTAGAATGCCATTTGCCAATAGAATAGAAACAGAAAATTTACAACTGGTAGATACCATAGAGTTTATTCAATTCCATTCTTTCATCTTCAGGTGAGAAAAATAGAAGTTTCAGAAAGGGAAATCCAGGGTCATTCATCTACTAAATGGCACAGCAGAGATTCGGACTCAAAAATGATGTCCTCTTCCCATTAAATCACTTCTTGAGTTTAGGCATCTAGCAATTCCCTGTAATCAGTTCTTATTGGTTTACTCTCAAAAAACAGGGAATTTTCTCAACAGAATCCCACATATTTGATCTCAGGGAGGCTTATACTTTTTAGGGTTGTTGGTCGGCAGAAGTCAAAGCAGGGAATTCTTCTTGGATTCCTTTCTGGACAGCTTGACCTTTTCTTCCAGGACCATTTCAGCCTTACTCAACTCTGCTCACATCTCACTAGGATCAGAGGCAAAGGGCTCTTTGGGAGCTCTAAGAGAAGGGGAGTATGTAAAGGAAGATTAAAAGACAAAGCAGCCATGATGAAAGACCTAGAGGTTATGAGCTCTAATTGATCAACCACAACACATTTATTGAGTACATACATGTTTTATGCTAGACACAGCTCTGGGTACTTGAAATATTATTATGAATAAGTAAATGATTCCTACTTTCAAGCAGCTTACATTCAAACAGTGGAGACAATGACTACAAAAATAAAAGTATGCAAATTAAACATAAAGAGAAAAAATAGAATCAAACACAAGGTAAAGAAATGAAAGATAGTTAGGAAGAGTAGTAGCAGTAAGATGGACAAAAGAAGGTTCCACATAGAAGACGACAGTTAAGTTACCTCTTAAAAAAGAGACACACAATGAGAGAGAGAGACAGAGACAGAAACAGAGACAGAGAGAGACAGAGAAAGAGAGAGATTTTATCAAGCAGAAAGTACAATATATTAAGAACAAACCTCTTGGCGGCTAGGTGGCATAGTGAATAGAGTGACTCAAGAGGGCCTGAGTCCAAATCCAGCCTCAGACACTTGACATGAAAAATAGCCATGTGACTTCAGGCAAGTCACTCAACCCCAATTGCCCTCCAAAAAGAAAAAAAAAGGACAAGCCTGATATGACATGCCCACTATTCACTGTGAAACCATTCAAAACTAATAGACATGCCCATTGGAAATTTCACAACTAAAACAGAATAATCCCAGTAAGAACTGTGCGATAAACTTATCAGAGATTCTAGAGCATTGCAGGCATGAGATGTCCTTCCATATGTATGCCCTAGCCACACATTTCCCTTATCTATATATCCTTCATGAATGATTGCTGAGAATACTTGTGTTTACTACTTATTATGCATATATTTGTGGTGGGATGTACCCCAGATTTCTCAGAACAATGTTCTATGAAAATTGTCTTTTCTGCAGCATTTCATTAAATATCTTTGCTTTGAACTAATTATATCCTATGACCCTGTAAACAACAAACATGTGAGTGAAGGCTTGTGATCATGTTTGTAGTGGTTACAAACCCACAGAGCACCTTAAACTAGATGTAGCTATTTTTTAGTGTCCCCATAGGAACAAATATGCACATATATTTGAGAGTTCTCATAAGATGTGATATATGGCCTGATGGAAGCTATGGATTTTAAAGAGGTAAGAAGCCTGTGCAAAGGCCTAAAGATGATGCATAGGAAGCTAATGCAATGGACCAGGTGAGTGATAATAAAAATAGAAACAAGTCGTCTAACTTGAAGTCCACTGAAATCAGAAATGTGTGGTGACACACTGAACTAGAGTGGTGGACATGTGAGTGTAAATAATAGGACAAATGGAAGAAATTTGGGGAAGGGTATAGGTGAAAGAACTAAAATTAACAGCAATTAGAACCTTTATGGTCAAATATAAGGAAAAGGCAAGAGTTGAAGATGCAACTGAGGTTGTTGATTAGAGTGACCTGAAGAATGGGTATATTGTATCACTTTTCTTATGAATATACTGTTTCTAGAGGTCTAGTGAAGACTAATGGATAGGAAATCTATGGTGTAGAAATAGGAAATTTTGGAGGAGAATTGGGTTTCATAAGAAACATAAGTTCCATTTTGGATATTTGAGGTATCTATCGGACATGCAGTTGAAAAAGTATAATAGGCATTTGGGTATTCAAGACTGGTTCTCAGGAGGGAGATGAGGGCTGGACATAAAGTTTGGTAATCATATTCATAAAGATAATAATTAAATCTCTTGTACCTTATGAGATCGACAAGTGATAGAGAATAAAGAATTAAGAGAAGAGGAACTGTATAGAATTTTGTGGGACATTTGGTTGATCCAAATTAGAACATAGGGGTAGAACCTACATGATGATCCCAAAAAGAAAACTAAAAAAGGAGAGGTCAGAGCTGTAGGAGAAAAACTTGGGGACAGAAGCTATGAAATTTCAAGATGGACGGAACATCCAGGAAAAGGGATGATATTGTTGTTTAGTAAATCATTCATGTCTGACTCTTCATGAACCATGGGCCAGGCCATTCTGTCCTCAACTATCTCTTAAAATCTTTTCATCCTCTCCCATCCCTCTTTCCTTTTGCCTTCAATCTTTCTCAACATTTGGGTCTTTTCCAATGAGTCCTGCCTTCTCATTATATGGCCAAAATATTTAAACTTCATTTTCAGGATTTAACCTTCCACTGAAGAATCTGAATTAATTTCTTTAAGAAATTTTTTTTTGCTTTTTTTTTGGAGGAGGGAAAGAAGGGCAATTGGGGTTAGGTGATTTGCCCAAGGTCACATAGCTGGTTTTTGTGTTAAGTGTCTGAGGCCACACCTGAACTCAGGTTCTCCTGACTCCAGGGACAGTGCTCCATTCACTGTGCCATCTAGTCATCCCAAGAAATTAATTTCTTTAAGACTGATTTGATCTCTTTGCTATCCAAGGGATTCTTAAATGTGTTCTTTAGCACCACAATTTAAAAGTGTCAATTTTGTAGCATTCCACTTTCCTCTTTTAAATTCATTTTTATTATTTGTTTAGTATTTTCTTTTTCTCCAATTAGCTTTCCTTATAGTCCAACTCACAGCCATAAATTACTACTGGAAAAACATAGCTCTTACTATACAGACCTTTAAGAGGAAGGTAACATCTCTACTTTTTATTGTCCACATTTGCTATAGGGTTACTCCCAAGGGACAAGTGTCTTTTCATTTCATGACTGCAGTTGCCATCTGCAGTGATCTTTGAGGCCAAGAATATAAAATCTGACACTGCTTCCATTTCTTCTCCTTTTTTTGGCCAAGAAGAATGGGATCAGTTGCCAAGAGCCTATCTTCTTTGGTGTTAAGCTTCAAGTCAGCGCTCTTCTCTTACCCTCATCAAGAGGCTTATTAATTCTTCTTCACTTTTTGGCATCAGGGTGGAATCATTTCCATTTTGAGATTGTTGATATTTTTCCCTGAAACTTTAATTCTGGATTTTGATTCATGCAGCCTGGCATTTCACATGATGTACCTTATCTTACCCCCTTTCCAATATTAAGCCAATCAGTTGTTCCATGACCTGATACTTCTTGACCTACATATATCAGTTTCACAAGAGACAAGTAATATGATCTGCTATCCTCTTGTTTTTGAGGATTTAGCATATTTTGTTGTAATCCGTATAGTCAAGAACTTTAGTGTAGAAAATGAAGCAGAAGTAAAGATTTTTCTGGAACTATATTGCCTTCTCCATAATCCAATAAATGTTGGCAATTTGTACTCCAATTCCTCTGCCTCTTCAAAAACCAACCTGCTTTTCTGGTAATTCTAAGTTGAAACATTGCTGAGGCCTAGTTTATAGAATCTTAGGCATAACCTTACTGGTATGTGAAAGAAGCAAAATTGTTTGGCAATTTGAACATTCTTTGGCATTGCCTTTCCTTATAATTGGGACATAACTAATTTTTTCCAATCCAGTGGCCACTGTTGAGTTTTCCAAATTTGCTTGCATATTGAGTGCTGTGCTTTAACTACATCATCTTTTAGGATTTTCAATCACTCAGCTGGAATGCCATCACCTCCACTAGCCTTATTATTAGAAATGCCCTAAGGCCCACTTGACTTCATTCTCCAGAATGCCTGACTCTAGATCAGTGACCACATCATAGTGGTCAGTGGTTATTGTTATCAGTGATGTTCAGATCTTTCTTGTGTAGTTTGTGTGTTCTTTCTACCTCTTCTTAATCTCCTCTGCCTCTCTTAATAACCTGTTAAGTAATTTTTGTCTTTTATCATGTCCATTTTTACAAGAAACTTTCCCTTAAAATCTCTAATTTTCTTAAAGAGATCTATCTTTCTCGTTCTCTTATAAACAGTATTAAATACTACAAAGAAATTAAAGATGTAAAAACAATTTAATCTGTGATAGCATATGCAAGAACACATTTAGGTAAGTGGTGAAAGCAGAAAGCAGAATATGAAAGGTTTAAAAGTTAATAGGAGGAGAGGAAGAGGAGATGCTGATTTTTTAAAAGACAAGGATTTTGAAAAGGAGGATAAAAAAGGAATGGTATCTTTAAAAGATGGTAGAATAAATTTTAAGGTGGTGGTGGTGGTATTTAAAGGATGACAGAGTCCAGTATGTGCTGATAGGTAGAAACTTTAAGACGATGTGGTATAGTTCAAAGAACACTGGATTTAAGTCAGGAGTCCTGGTTGTTAGTCCTAGTTCAAATATATATTAGCTAAGTGACCTTGGGCAAGTCATGCTATGTGTTTTAATTCCTCCATATGTAAAACAGAGAATAATGATACTATGAATACCTAATTACTCAATACCACCACATTAAGGAAAGCACTATATAGACTGGAACTGTAGACTTAGAATCAGAAATTAATTCAAATATTTCTTTAGTTACATATTAACCATGTAACCATGGGAAGTAATTTATGTTCTCTGAGACTCACTTTCCTCATGTGTAAAAATGGAGATATAGTAGTAGTTTCCTCACAAGATTATGGTATGTATCAAATGAGATGACATATGTAAAGCACTTTGCAAATATTGCTGTTGTATAAATGTGAATTATTAATATTGTTGATGAAATCCACAACTCTGATGGCCTTTCAAATAAATATCCCTGCCAGGATAACCTGATGTTCTTAGACAACACAGAAGCACATTGGATCATAACCTCATCATTCAAGCATTTATCAGGTATTATTCTTCTGGTGCCATTATTCAAATGACTACTGCTTTACTATGCTGTTGTTAATGTTACAATCAGTACTATCAGCATCTTCTCATGATTGTCTTTATCTGCTTCAGCATGATCACCATTGATGTTACCATTTTTATCTTCTCAACATCATCATCATCACCAACACTAAGTAAATCTCATTATGCTGCTTTCTTTATCTAGATTTTGCAAAGATTTCTCTGTTGCCTTTGTTATTTGGGACTGGGCAAGGCTACCAGGCTCACTTTCTCTTCCAAAGCCAAAAATCAAGATGGGACCATCAGGGGTGTTGTTCCAAAGAGAAACAGTCACCGCTGACATTCACTCTAAGCCAGTAGAGCCCAAAACACAGCCATTAAGTGGAGCTTGAGTAAGGACCTATTGTGGTCCAATCTATGAACTGCAGAGTGTACTGCATTTAAAATTTTGTGAAAGAAAGAAAGAAAGAAAGAAAGAAAGAAAGAAAGAAAGAAAGAAAGAAAGAAAGAAAGAAAGAAAGAAAGAAAGAAAGAAAGAAAGAAAGAAAGAGGGAAGGAGGGAAGGAAGGAAGGAAGGAAGGAAGGAAGGAAGGAAGGAAGGAAGGAAGGAAGGAAGGAGGGAAGGAGGGAAGGAAGGAGGGAAGGAAGGAAGGAGGGAAGGAAGGAGGGAAGGAAGGAGGGAAGGAAGGAAGGAAGGAAGGAAGGAAGGAAGGAAGGAAGGAAGGAAGGAAGGAAGGAAGGAAGGAAGGAATCTGGCCAATAAACTCCGAGTGTTATAAAACATAGCAGCTTCCAAGGACAAAAAGAAATCAATACAGCAAGCTAAAAATACTGCAGTGTTATCTGAGCTCACTTTTCAAGTGTCTTTAAAAGGGAAGGAAAGAAAATTGATGACATAATTTTAGTCCTTGAAATTTGGAACCCTATTTGAAACTACCAAATCAAAGCACTAGCAACATAGCAGCCCATGGATGTTTGTAACACCAAATGTACCATCAAATTTCCCCACAGAACAGACCATATTTAAATGCTTAAAAATGATGCTGTGCCTTACAGACCAAATGCAAATATTCCATGTAATTGAGGTGGGAGGAATGTGTATGTGCATTTTCAAAGTCAATCTAATCCAAAGAGGCACTGCTCAGCAGAAAAAGGAGGCGTAAAACCCTCATTTCTTCATTTTCTCATCATCACTAAAGAAAATTTCACCTTACAGAGAATCTGTTTTAGTATTGACCTCAGAGTTCATCTAATTCATTTCCTCACCAGAAATATGAATGTCTTCTAAAACATTCCAACATTTGACCAGTTTGACCTTTAAGAGCTCCAGCAACAGGGGATTTACCACTAGCAGAGACCTACTATTCATACCAGTTAGGAAGTGCTAACATTTGAAGCCAAAATCTACTTCCCAATGACTTTCTCCTGTTAGTTCTATCAAATTTCTGTCTTTATGATGACAAGCAGAATAAATCTGATATCTTTGCCACCTAAAATTCCTTAACTCTTTTGTATGACATTTATACAACACTTTATTTTCCAGTGTCACCCATACCTTGATTGATTATTTTGGTATGTTTGTTCCCATTCTTTAGGCAAGGAAATTGAGATTCAGAACAGACACAAATATATTAAGTGGCAACAAAAGAATTCAAATTTGAGTTGTTGATGTTGCCACCAAATGTTTTCTGACTGTTTTCCTTTCTCAAACTGGAAAATCTATTCTCCAGTAAAAAGAGCTGATCTCACTCCTGGAAAAGCAAACTAAAGTTCAGTTTCATGAGTCAAGGTTGGGTATTCTCCTCCAAGAAATTTGAGCCCTCAATTCAGGAATAATTCTGAGTGCACACCAACTTGCCCATGAAAGTAATGTCACTACATTCTCTATTGAGGTTATAGTTGTACACATTGACCTCTATTCACTTCACATGGGAGAGGCTCACCATGAATCCCTAGTGAGTAACTGGCTTATAAATAAATCATTTTGCTTGTTCATTGAACTAGACTGACATTTGAGATGAAACGCTGACTCAGGTGATGCTAAGTGATTTGGAAAGTTAACACGAAGGACTTAGAGTCCAAAAACCTTCTACTGGATCTGAGAAAGAAAAAATAGTGTTTCATTCATTAAATTATCTCTTATATGTTAATCTGATGCAATTTCACGTATAGAAGAATTTCTCTTCTCTCTTGTTATACAGTATTTGGTCACTGGGGAATTGTTTCCTTTTAACATAGACTCAAAAACCTATTTTTTTCACTCATTCAAATCCAGAACTTTGTTTTTTAAATAATTGATTTAACTATAGGAACAAAGGCTAATTTAATAGTTTCCTCATTTGTAAATTTAGGGATTTGGATTAGTTGATATTACGTATTCCTTCCATTTCTTGACTGTATTACTTTAGTACCTGTTTGAGGAATATAATTTTTAGGGAAAGGTGGCAAAATCATTTTTACAACAATAGTCCTAGGTAGCTAGTTGTCTCAATGGATAGAGTGTTGGACTGAGTTGGAAAGTAATAAGTCCACTCTATTATCTTTGTCAAGGAAACTTTTAATGTAGTCATGAAGAGTCAGAAATGACTAGAATGATTCAAAGATTTATAATTATTTAATAACACAATAGCCATACATAATTTCATGTAAATATATAAATTAGTAATGCTATATATAAATATATAAATTAGTAATTATATTAGCATTATAATGAATATAATTATTCAGATTAGACATCTGAGTTATATAGTGAATAGAGCTCTGTATCTGGACTCAAGAAGATTTGAATTCAAATCCGACCTCAGGCACATTAGCTGTGTCCTCCTGGGTGAACCACATAATTTCTGCCTCACTTTCGTCATTTTAAAAATGGAACTAGTAATGACACACAGTTCCCAGGACTGTTGTGAAAATAAAATGAGATCTAGTTGTAAAGTGTTTTGCCGACTTTAAAGTTTTACATATAAATGCTTATTTGATGAAATTGATGAAGACAATGATGTTACACTGAAATCAGTGGCATTTACATTCTGAAACAATCAAAGTGTGTTATTAACTCCACATTAGTGTATATTTATGATTTTATGATCATACTTTTGCAAATGTAGAAACTGGGGGCTAGAAAGTGTAACTAAAAGAGCCTTGTCAAAGACAAGCACATTTAATTGCTAAATCTTTCCTGTTTGTTAATGCTTTTGGATGGAGTATAAAACAAATAAGGCAGATAAAACACTTTACAACCCTTAAAACACTATAGCAAGGGTGGTTAACTTTGGGTCTGAGAGCTTTAAAAATATTTTGAGATTTACACTTCAATACATTTTTTTGGTAATTCTATGTATTTTATTCTATGCATTCAAGAGTTTGTCTGAGAAAGGGCCCATAGATATCATCAGACTTCCAAAAAGTTCAATGACATACACAAAATAGGTTAAGGAATTCAGCATTACATAAATTTGAACTATTATGGTTGATATAATATGAAAAAACCCTTTTCCCCATCTTATCCAATGAGGTTCAAATAAGATGATGCTGGGACAAGTCAGCATCCTGCTATAACTCCTTTAGGTTGAATATTGTGTAGATTATTACACAGGCAGAGAAAATAACTGATATCAGACAGGGTGAGAGGGAAATTATGTAGTTCACCCTGTTCTAAAAAGATTTTGATTCTTCATTTCTATATTTTGAAAGCTTTATTTAGGTGCATTTTATAAATGAGGACCCTTAGGCAAGGAGAGGCTAAGTGCCTTGTCTAGGTCACAAAGGCAGTCATTACTAGATTTGAATTCAGGTAGAGAACAATGGAAAATGGGAAGAGGCAGGGGAAATACAATCAGAAATGTGAAGGGGAAGGAGAAGGGAAGGGGAGAGGAGGGAGAAGACAGGAGGGGAGTGGAGGGGAGAGTAGAACAAGAATGAGGAAAGTAAAAGGAAGAAAGAAGGGAAAGGGAGGTGAAGGGAATGAAAACCACAACTCTTCCCCATCCTATGATGATCTTTCCTGCTTTTGTGGTTGGGATGTACCAAATGACGACTGAAAGAGCTCTGAGGATTTTTGAGGAGAGAGAACACTGCTTCCTGGACAATTTGGGAAGGTACATACAAACTGAGGCTGAACTGAACCTTAAGGGAAAAAATAAGGCATCTGAAAGATGTTTTTCCTGAAGAATAAAAATATCACCAAAGCATGGGAGCAATTTACCATCTACTCTGCTTTTAGCAGAAAGAGAGGGAAATTTGGCAGGTGTCCAGATAACTGAATGGCTCATGCTGCCTACAGGGGATTGGGCCTAGTTTAGCTACTGCAGTAACCCTGGAGATGCCAAATCTTTGAACTTCAGCCATCTCTTGCTTCTGAATGACATCTAGTTCAGTTATTGTAGACCACAGAGAGACTCTGAAGGTCTAAAGGATGTTGATAGATTTTATTTCTTTTTATATAATCTTAAACCTATTTGTGATAAAACACTTTATAATGTTAGCAGAGACTGTTGCCAGATAAGGAAGTTCAGGATGGAAAAAAAAGCCTCCATTCAAGCCAAAATATTTACATCAACCTCTTTTTTTTTTTTAACTTTTTGCAATAGTAGTAGTAGCAGCAGCAAAAACTGGAAACAAAATAGAGGTCCCTAGATTGCAAAATAAATGAACTAGGGCACATGAATGTAACAAAACATTACTATATTCTTAGAAATGTTCAATTCAACAAATGTTCAAGATAACATAAGATTTGAAGGAGAAGAAGGTATACATGGACAATATATATACATACATACATACTTGCACACTCAACAATGTAAATGACAGTAGTAGCAATTATAACATAATTAAAGATAAATGCTCTGAAAAGACAATGACCAAGTGTGGCCCCCAAAGAAGAGATACGAGAAGACATCTTCCCCTGATTTTTTACAGAAGTGGAGGATGATGCCTATGTGAGGTTTCATATAACCCCCAATTTTTTTATATTTGAACTTTGCGTCTTTCTTTTAAAATATATTTTTACAATGTATAAAATTATAAAAGTATACCCTTTTAAAAAAAAGCATAAAGTCATACCAAATATAACATATATGTGGAACCCTTTTTCTTTTAAAATCATTTTAAAATAAAATATGGACCACTTGGAGGCTCTGAGGGGAAAAGTTATAGCAGTAATGGAGGTAACATAAAAATACAAAAATAAAAATTAATTTAAAAATAAGTACTACAGGTCTAATTTTTTGGTATGTGAATTGACTTCTATAAACATTTTTTAAAATCCTGATACCTCCAGTTCCTGGTGTCCTTCCCCAATACCCCCACCAAAATTCTTGGTATATATCTTGATTTTCCCTATCTCTGAACCTGTCCCTTTCCTCAAGAGAATGTAAGCCCTTTGAGGTCAGGTCCTATTTTGGTTTCTAATTCTTTATTCCTTGGATGGTGCCTGATACAATGTAGGTGACTAATGAATGTTTGCTGAATGAATTAATCCAACTCAACAATTTGTATTTAATAGTTTATTTTGTTTCTGTACCTATTCTTTTGTTTGACTTGGTTCAATTCAATAAACATTTACTCCCTGGTGATTCTGAAAAAGAATGTGCTGCACTTTACATAAATGGAGGTTAGGGGCTACTGCATACAACATCCATCTTTCTCCTTTTACACAGTGGTTGGCAGGACTGCTGTTAACTCTGGGAACTCTGATGCTATTACTTTTAAATCATTTTCAGTGTGGGAGAGCCGGGAGGTTCCAGCAATATAGTCCTTCATGCTCCTCCTTATTCCCACAGGGAGGAAGATATAAGACCTTCTACTTGCCAAAAAATGGGCCACAGGAGGAGAAGATAAAAATCAAGATAATTCAATACAGTCCCTTCTTCCCAAAACCACTAAGATGGAGGAAACATATATTCAAGGTCCTGGGAACTCATAACAGAAACATAACGCTGAGGTGAAAAAAATAAATACAAGATGTCAGTAATTAAGGGGAATTTAAAAATGTCTTCAAAATACTTATTTCAGAGGCATCAATAGAAGTGTTACCAACTATCTGGGACAGAAATGATAACCATTACATATTAAAATATAACAATGAGGATATTTAAAGATAGTCATGTGTAATGGAAAGAGGATTAGATTTGAAATTAAACAGCCTATATTCAAATTCTAGCTTAATCAAATAATAGCTTTGTGACCTCAAGCATTCATTGATTAAAAGCCTGTCTATGACTGATCAAGTTGTCTTGGGTCCAGATGGTGAAAGTGGTTGCCCATGATCATGCAGTTAATGTATACCAGAAGCAGGATTTCAGACCACATCTTCCTGATTTGAAGTCCACTATTTTGTCCATCAAGCTAAGTGTCTTGATTTAATTTAAGTATGTGTTTATTTCTGAATCGAGAGTTTATAAAACAAATTTCTCAAGATAGGATATGATGTGGTATACACGAATGTTTTCATGTCTATTTTGCAGGTTAGAAGACTGAGTCTCAGAATAGTAACATGACTTCCCCTCATTCACTGAGAGTTTCCAAAGGGAGTTGTGTTTAAATCTTTGGAAACCCTATCTAGTGTTCTTTAATTTTGCTTTTTTAATGCAGTCACCACACCAAAGCTGGTTGTCTAAGCTTTGCTTAAACTCCTCTGGGCCTCAGTTTCTTTTTCAATAAAGTGAGGACAATATTTATACTTCCTGAATTATGGAGTTATAGGGTATTGGGTGCTTTGTGCACTGAAATGTACTATATAAACAAGGCATAAAAAATGTTAATAATACTAACAACTTTACATATACTCACATACATTGCTCTTTCCATCTACAAAATTGTTAGTGAATTAAACCCCCGGTGAGAGTTTGTACTTCAAGGATTTCATATATATTTTACTTCAAGACTAGGGGTGGGTGACAAGAGTACAGAGGGGAAAATTTTGACCTAAGGGCAGTTATGTTTTCTTTCTAACATGAAGGGTTTTGAAGTCTGTTTGGCTTCAATCTTACTCATAATACACAGGTAACTGAAATATTAGCCCTGGGGAGTGGGGGAGCAGTGGGTTCTCTCAGAATGCCCTCACGGGTGAAATAAGAGATTTAATGTAAACAGCTTTTGAGAAACTCTATTTCCTGAGCTATGCTTTGATCACATGGCAAGAGCTCCAATGAAAACACTGCTGTTATCCTTTCAAGGGAGACACTAGGAAAAGAAAACCTGCCATGGTGAGGAAGGTATTGGTCCTAAACAGTGAAGATACATATGCCAGAGAATGTATGTTTGGCTGGGGTGAGGAAAAAAATGAATGGTAGAGGTGGGGGGAAAAGAGTGGGGAGAAGAGGTAATAAGGGGCCACTGTTGGTACCAGGAAGTATGTTTTGAATGTTTAGGAAGGTATTGAACTTTGTCTATTTCCTTTGAAGTCTCTCCCTCCTACATTTTTTGGCATTTCTCTCCAGTAACGAGTCTTATATTGCTTCCTGGTTGCCTCAGTATCTGAGGATTCTTTAGCCCTGTCTTACTTGTGAAAATCTTCACAGGCCTCAATCTATCATCATACAAAGATGACTCTTCTTCATTGTTTCAGAAACTGTCCTATATGAGATATGATCTTCTTACTCTGATAAAGCAACTTTGGCATCTCTGTTCTCTTCTAGTATGTTTGAGTCTTTTGCCAATGGAGGGATTCCCATCAGGCCTGTGGAAGACCTATGGAGATTAGCTCAAGAATGCTCTTGAAATAATGTCATCTGCCTACTGAACCTTTATTTGGAGAGTTAAGAGCAATCTGATCTCCTTTGCCAGACTACAACTTCCTTAAGAACAAAGACTATGCCATACTTATTTTTGAATCTCACCCTGCCTTCCAAAATATAGTGGAGGGTTTCCTGCTTGGTTTGACAGATTTTTAATATATGCTTATATAATCAATGGTGGAAGGAAGGAAGGTAGGAAGGCAGGCAGGCAGG